>JAHTLZ010000275.1:26512029-26554715 GCA_023846285.1 Phrynocephalus versicolor
CCCCCCCCTACTGCTGAACTCTTTCTTGACTTTTCTCTTTGTGTGTCCTTTACAGCCTGGTGTTCACAAACAGTGCCATATGCTACAATTTGATGGGGGTAGAACTCCAGCTGAAAGTTAAGGCCTTTGTTCTAGTATGGAATTTTAATTGCAATTATAAGAAGATGGAAAACACGGGAACTTTCACTGCCCCTTTTGGTCTCTGCAACCTGCATGGAATAGTAAATGCATGGGGCTGGGGGAGAGACTATGAAAGGAAACTAGAAATTCAGAAGCACTATAAAGGAAATATGTGGCTCTATTTATTGAAAAAGTAGCATTAAAAACAGCAGTGCTAGCTAACTGCAATACTTTCTTAATTATGGTGTGCTGTCAAGATCTGAATTAAGACAAAAGAGCTATTTGTGCTTGGCTAGGTAGGAGCAATCCCTCCTCAAGGCAGACTCTGCATATATAGATCAAACTGGTGCTGATAGGCAATTAATGGTAGGCTTGTTAACTGCTTGTCACTTTTGTTGGAAAATATGGCAGTAGCGTCACACATGGAGGGTAAGTCCAACAATGTCAATGTGGGGATTTTACCTGCCTCACATAGCTAAATGCAGCCTGGATTTTCTTCTTTTCTGTCCAGGCTGCACCTCACTCAAATGAAAAAGAGATTGTGCAGTGTCACAAAACTTATGCACAGCCTTACAGTTTCTGTATGCTCCTAACCCAAACTTTCACTTGACTTTAATGAATGTTACCCAGTGGGCTCTACTAGGCATTTGTCAAGGATTAAAAAACACCTTGGGATGGACAACATTCGGAAATGCTTAAAACAATGGTGGTCATACTTCAGCCCTCCAGAAGTTTTGGACCACAACTCCCACAGTCCTTTGTCATTGGCAATACAGGGTTGGAATTCTGGGAGTTATGGGCCAAAACATCTAGAGGGCCAAAATTTGGCCACTTCAGGTTTAAAATCAGTTCTTTGTTGTAGTGATGCAGTGGGTCTTTGCTCTCATGAGATGAAGTTGGGACTAGATAAAAACAGAGTCTGAAGAGAATGCATGCCCAAGCAACTGTGAGCTGAGGCTTCCACATCCTTTCCTTTATACAAAGTGCTCTTTTGTTGTTTGCTTGTTAATTCTAAAGGGCAAGACAATCTATTTTAAGCCATGGCAGCTGCATCTTTGAAGACCATCACAACCTGTCCTTTGAATCCTGTTTAGAAAGGTTAAAGGGGAAAGAGCTCCTCAGAAGAACAATTTTAACTTCCAGAATGAAGCAAAAGACAGTCAAACGGTTTGTAGGAAAAGAGCCCCACATTCATACTTGAAGTACACTCTGCCTTGTGGGAAGCAGTTAAAATCTTCTACTCAGAAATAGCGACTGGCCTCGAGTAAATGCCTCAATGTAAGACTTACAGGTCAGGCTTAGGACCAGTTCACCTGAAGGACTACCTTCCTCCATATCAGCCTGCTTGGGTGTTACATACCTCAGTGGTTTGGGTGGGATTTTGATTCCTCACTATACTTCCTTGACGGGGACTAGACTCGATGATCTGTAGGAGAAGACGACAAGAGTCCTTGGTTCTGTGAGCATCTGATCTGTGTTGGGGAGGAGTTGAAGAGAGAGCTTTCTGAGGATCAATGGTAGCCCTTGAGGGAAATGCATCCTCCCTCCAATTAAGTGACATTCCTTCTGACCACAGGATTGGCTCAGAGGCAGGTGCCTCAATTTCGAGCTAGGTTTAACTCCCATGATCAGTCACACAACAAAGGAGGCTAAATACAGGGTACAGGAATGAAGGAAGTCTCAAAAAGAAAAGAAAACAGTATGTGATGACAAATAGATATGCTTCATCACTGAAGACAGTCACTCTTTCTAAACACATGCTAAATATATTGTGCCATTTGACCCTCAGTAGCTGTTGCTGTTCTTTGCAACTCTCTAAGATGAAGGTGACCGAGTCCTCTCAGCGCTGAGTGGCAGCAGGCAAAACCCATTACATTTCAATAAGTGTTTGCCCTTTGGGGTGATCTGCTTTGTGTTCTTTGCTGCGTTGTTTTATCCTGTATTTTTAGTTTACTTATGTTTTAACTGGGTACCATCTCCTCACTAGGACAGTAATGCAGCCTTCACAACCAAGGCTTGGCATGGAAGCATCAGGTTTAGGGGATACACCTCTTAACCATATCTTCTAAGGCTGATCCTGCACATAGGGTGGCTGGTGATTCAGTGCCTCTTCAAAGGAAGACACAGAGGACAAGAAGCATCAAAAAGGAGGACAATATTCACCAAAAAACCTGATCTTTTTGTATTAAATTTGCACATGCTGATTTAAATGATTACAGGTAAATTCAAATATATGTATTTAGAAATAAGTGGAAATATACTATAGCTTACCATATTTTACAGAGGAGGGGCAGGATTTGTTCTCAGTCATTCCAGAGTGTGTGATGCACAACAATGGGCTCAAGCTAAGAGAACCCATCTTTCAGCTGAATATCAGGGGAAACTTCCTAACTGTTAGAGCAGTACAGCAATGGAACCAATTACCTCAAGAGGTGGTGAGTGCTCCAACACTGGAAGCATTCAAGAGAAATTTGGACAGGCACCTGGCAGATGTCCTTTGCTTTGTATTCTTGCATGGAGCAGGGAGTTGGACTTGATGGCCTTGTAGGTCCCTCCCAATTTCACAATTCTATGATCATTTGTTGATGACACCAATGGCAAGATGATCTAGAGAGGATACCCTCTTGTTCTCACTTCCATTAAATAAGCCCCTTCTGTGATGTCCACTTGTGAAACAGAGAGCAAGTGGTAGTACTCCAGCTTCTGTCCATACTATATGAGTCCCTTTCGTACAGCATATTATCCAACTCACTTTTCTTGAACAATATAATCACTCCAAGAAATGTGGAACCCTGAAGTTGACTGAATAACCTGGTGGACTGTGTTGCTACAGATGTATAGATTTACAACCACTTTTTCCTTATTGCTACAAAGCCCTTCCTGAACATCTCAGTTTCCCAAATACCAGGGTAACTCCTGAAAGAGCTAAGCGTCATCCTATGGGTGTAATAGCACTTTAACAGACTGAGCCCTCTCCACAATAAAACTTCAACTTACTACCTTGCTCACTTCTGAATATGACCAGCTACTACAGTAATTCACTATTTTACACTATACAGCTTTTTTTTAGCCATGTTTAATATTAAGGAATCAATATGTCCCTTTGGATTGTTGTCTCAGGGTCAGACATCAAGGCAAACAAAGAGATGGCAGAGATATCTACTCATTTTGGACTGGAGCAAACTAAAACTATTTATTGTACCATTACACTACCCAGTAGCAGAAGCTTTCAGGGTGATTCTGAAAATATAGTTTAAAAATAATATAAAAATAATATAATAAGAAGACTGAAGGCAAAATAGGCCCAACATAAATAGCAGTAGTAAGGCAAATTCTAAATGTCTTGTCCTGGAGTGGCCAAGTACTAGAAAGTCCAATGATCACCTGTAAACCCCCAGAACCAGGAAATAGGGGTGTCAAAACATAGAGTGAGCACAAGTCTACTTAGGGTTTCATAAAATCTCTTTTGGGGATACACCAAGATGCAGAGGAGGAACATGTTGGTTTAAGGCAAAGTTGTAGCTTCTGGACACTTTCAGGAGTGGAAATTGACTTTAAAAACAAAACACAGGATGGTGAGGGGTATCTAGGAATGACTCGGGGACCGCAAAGATGGTGGTGTGACACATGCAACCCACAACAGTTGCACAACTTCCACTTGTGCACTAGACAGTTTCAGTATTTTCCTTTCATTGGAACAGTGAAGCAGCTTGAGAATCATACAAACACTGCATTGTAAGAGCTGGAAGGGAACCAAAGGTAATTGGATCAGCAAGATAAGAAACTCTTAACCTAGCACTAAAATAAAACAATATCATGGTGCCTTTGTGGAGGTGATCTCCTTCATACTGCCCAATCTATCTTCCATCTTGCGAATTCCCTTTACAGGAACTGTCCTCAAAGGAACTTGGGGGCCCGGAGGAGGTGATCTTTCAGGTTGCCTAGACTGACATTGTTCCCCTCTTTGCAGCACCTTCAGTTAGGCTTGGACAGAGGCTGGAATCCAATCCTGAAGGAGATCATGGCATAATCCATCATTATTAACATTTGTACTGTTAGATAGCTGACATCTCAGGACCAACTTATAGCACGTGGTGCTGATCCTGGCAAGATTTTGGATAGTTGTGCTGAGTCAGTCTCGGTCTAACCACGGTTGTGATTGGTGCATCACCCTAAACCAGCACAAGGTGCTCTAAACCAGCCACTCTCAAACTTTTTTTGGTCATGGCCATAAACACAATGTAGAAGAAATCCAGTCCAAATCAGGATTGTACAAGTCACACAAAAAGCTTTACAAGGTGGTGTGTGAACAACTGTTTCCAGTTTTTGCCCCACCCATTTTAAATCTGCCAGGACCTTCAGTAAACTACTATTCTGACTCCAATGTGAGTCCACTGACAACATCAGAGCGAAGTACACCTTCCCCAAATAGCCAAACTGATCAATTAGAATGAGTCCACCTTTTTGTTTCAGCCTGGGCCTTTTCTAAGGACCCGAAGCCCCCTCCCCAGATAAGCTTTTAGGGCCCCCCACTTATAGATGAAGATTTCTCCAGAACCATATACCCACTGGACTGATATTCACTCTGATGATGGTTCTGTGAATGTATAGCTTTTTATCCACTGCCTTGTGGTCAGACCATGTTGAATGTCACATAGTCTGCCATGTGTACATTACTTCACATATTATCTACACAGGCTGCAGGTTGGGGTTTATCTGTATTGCTGTTAATATTGGACAGAATGGAACAGAGTGAAGATTGCCCTGGGCAAGGTTGAAGCTCTCACATGGCAGCTTTATATGTCCATTCAGTTTAATGAGGCATTAAACTATCATTGTATCACTGGGAGAAATTAACTTAATTGATGTCAGCGCTGGAGTCTGAAAAATGGCTTGTTATTGTCATTTAATAATCCAAACATATCAGGTGTCTATGTAATTGGTGGGTCAAGGGGGTACATCAGGCTCCTGTGATGCAGAAGTATTTTCTTCCCACAGGAGGCTTGCAAAAGGATGCCCCTTTCCCATTGCAAATTGTGCCGCCACTGATTTTTGGCAAGCGCAGATGCATTGCCAATTAGGGAAAGGGGCCTGCCTGTGATCCATGTAGCCTCTTCCCCCCAAGGAGACCGTGCACACCATGTCCTTGCAGGTGCCGTCTCCCTGCTAGTTCTCAATGTCTTGTGGGACAGACCTTCCATCATGCCTCTGAAGGTGACAATTTCACTGTCTAATAGATCTTACTAATGGCGGCTGGAGCCTGACAGACATCTATTAATGTGAAAGAAACAGTTAAGCCAGGGCAGTTCTTTCAAAAGTTTCTTGCTTAGTTCTGTGGGAGGGAAGCATCTGCACTTGGGATGTACCTGACTGAACGGCCATGTCTCAGTGAACGTCCATTTTGTAGAGTACAGGAGGAAGATAGAGAGAGATTACTTGCAAGTCCTCCCCTAGCTCTGCATTTTCAACAAAGAAATGAGAGAAGGCTATTACATCTCCAGTGTGCAAGCCTGCACAAACACACACAAGAAAATATTTTCTGTAAGTGTGTATAAGCATAAGAGGCTGGAGAAAGTTGGGGCCTGTTTCTCTCCATACCAGTACCTTCTCTTCAAGCAAGCTTTCCCTGAATGATGGACTACCTATTATGTTTCCATCACTCATAAATTTTACATGGAATGTTTACTCTCTCTTTAACTGTCTCTTGTAGCTTTAATGTAATGTTGTCTTTTAATGCTGTAAGATGTCCTTCAATTCCCTATTCTCAATGCTTTAATATGTCTTTATTGTAACTGGACTGTATACAGTATTGTCTGTAAGCCGCCTTGGGGTAAAAATACTCTAAAATAAATAAATAAAAATAAATATATTTATTTGATGTTTTTCATCTGAGATATAGCTGTTCCTCCCCAAACTGGGACTCAAGGTGATTCCCCACAAAACTGAAAACAAAAGGGCCAACAGTTGTAATGTTAAAATAGAGTTAAGCAAACTATAAAATTTGTTGTTCAGTCATTCAGTTGTGTCCGACTCTTTGTGACCACACAGACCAGAGCACGTCAGGCCCTTCTGTCTTCCACTGCCTCCCAGAGTTTTGTGAAATGCATGTTGGATGCATCAATAACACCATCCAACCATCTCATTCTCTGCCATCCTCTTTTCCTTTTGCCTTCAATCTTTCCCAACATCAGGGACTTTTCCAAGGAGTCCTCTCTCCTCATCAGGGGGCCAAAATATTGGAGCCTCAGCTTCAAAATCTGTCCTTCCAGTGAACATTCGGGGTTGCTTTCTTTCAGGATGGATAGGTTTGATCTCCTTGCAATCCAGGGGACTCTCAAGACTCTTCTCCAGCACCACAGCTCAAAAGCATCGATTCTGCGGCAATGAGCCTTCCTTATAGTCCAGCTCTCACTTCTGTACATCACTACTGGAAAAACCATAACTTTGACTATTTGGACCTTAGTTGGCAAAGTGATGTTTCTGCTGTTTAAGATGCTGCCTAGGTTTGTCTTCAATTTCCTTGCAAGAAGCAGGTGTCTTTTAATTTCATTGCTGCAGCGATCAAGGAGCCCAAGATTATAAACTCTGTCATTGCCTCCATTTCTTCCCCTTCTATTTGCCAGGAGGTGATGGGACCAGTGGCCATGATCTTAGTTGTTGTTGAGCTTCAGCCCATTTTTTTCGCTCTCCTCTTTCACCCTCATTAAGAGGTTCTTTAATTCCTCCTCACTTTCTGCTCCTAAATGTGGTCCACCCAGGGTAGGAACTGGCAAGCAACTCCAGTATCTCTGCCAAGAAAACCCCATGAAGAGAAACAAAAGGCTAAAACTATAAAATAGAGTTATACAAACATATCTATAGTCCAGGCTATCTGGAAGATCCTTCTGCCCCATATGAGACTCTATAGATGGTTGAGATCTTTAGGGGAGAATTTTCACTGAATTCCGCCACCACGGGTGTGGCTGGTTAGGGCACAAAAGAGGCCATTTTAGGCAGCCATTTAAAGCTGGTGGAAGTCCCCTTCACTTATGACCAGGCCTCCGCCATGCTGTCTGTCCACAGGCAGATAATGAACTTTCTATTCAGATAGGTTTTTAGTAAGTAACATACATAGATATGATATGCGCCTCTCTAGTTCATGATCTTTTCAACTCCTAAAATTACTGACGAGAATTCAGAGAGTTTTAGCCAGACAACAGCAATATGCCAACTCTAGCTTGGGCTCAAATTATATTAATGTCAAAACCAGGACTTTGACCTGTACCCGGAAATTGGACTGGTGGCACAAAGGTGCTCTTGCTTGCAAAGAATTTAATTTCTTTCTGTTATTATCTCCCTTTATCCCTGGGAACAGGTCTTCCTTGCTGCGGTTTTGCCAACCCCAGTCAGCTAGACAGGAGAGAGTTGGAAGCATGTGGTTACAGAGAAGAAGATGGGAACCCTCTTCTCCGCATGCCACTTGCTCCCAGCCAATCCCTACTTCTCACCTCTTGCTGAACAGCCGTTTGGTGGTCTAAGCAGAACATTGCTATGAGGAGGAGGCTGGCACATGCAAAGAGTGAGTCCTGAAAATCCTGCATAGCTGCCCCTGCCATACTCCACACAGCTGTGCTAACTGGTTTTGGTGGGGTTAAATTGGGTGGTGAGAAATCCAGTGGCATTGAGGGGAGAAGATCATGGCCGTATGAAAGGCCATGAGTGAACTGACAGCTCATCTCTACCAGTAATACTTAGAAGGACTAGGCAGTCTCACCATGAAGTTTGTTTGACCACTTCATAACACAGTCACATTCTCCTCTGTCTTCTTGAGATGAGGTGATTTCTGGATAGCCTTGTCACCTCGAGAACTATTTAATTCCCACCCTACCCCCAAAAAGCTTTGGTTTCAAATTCAGCTAACTTTACTCTTAGGAAGGGAAAGGGCTCAGTTTGAGTAAGCCACTCGGGTTGCCCCATATTTCTTGAGGGAATTTTAAATTGCAGCCATTAGGAAAGGGTACACAGAGCAAGCTTGTTTCCTCAAGGAAGAGACATTCCTTTCCTTCTCCCCTTGTCCCGCAGACTACTTACATTCTTTTCCACAGACATATTGCTTGAGTGCGGCAGCACTGATGATGATGAGGCCCTTGGTGTGATAGATTTTTGTTTTTATCATAAAAGCTTTAAAAACAGAGCATTTTAGCTCACTTAATCATTTTGACAGATGACAATTCTAAGTGCCATTCCCAGACAGATGACACTCGACGTCTGACAATACTATTCCTACAGCAGCTTCTCAGGGGAGTTACTTATTGTAAAAATTGACATCTATTGCACCCGGATGCTCATAACCTATTTAGCAATGCTGTGGCATGGAGCATCACTCTTGGCTCAAGGTTTCTGCTGTTTCTAAGCTGGGCTTTGGAAAACTGGCAGTTCCTTTGTGTCAGCCTTTTCTCTGAAATGGTGATGTATAAGGAAAAGTACAGATGTTTGCTTAATGGTTATTTTCCTCAGGGCTTTCAGTTAAGGTTACTGGCAGCAGGAGAGAAATGTGTGTATTTGCTAGTGAGTGAGTGGCTTGAATGTCAGCCATACATTCTTCTTTACCTTAACATACTGCGGAAAAAGAGGACAGGCAGTCACAAATTTATCTTTTGGAAAAAAGATCCTAAAATAGATGGCGCTGAGTTTTTTGGCTAAGTGGGAAGGATTGGACAAGTTTGACCCACCTGAACCTATATCTGAGAACAATTAGGGTCTGCTGGAAAATACAGTGGACCCTTGTATAACAAACAGTTTGTATAACATAAAATCTGTACAACATAAAAAATTCCGGAGATAGGGGAAATTTCCTTAACATAATCACCTATGGGGAGAATCCGTACAACATAAAAATGGGATTACTCCATTTTCAATGCATTCCTATGGGAATTTGTATAAAGGAAAATTTGCTTAACATAATTTCATTTGGAATGAATTAATTCCTTTATACAAGGTACCACTGTACTGAGACATATAGAAGAGCAAGAAGCCATGACAGTAGTGTTCAGCACCCAGCTGATTTCTGATCTCTGATACTATTAGAATACTATGCTTGTATTTATTGTTGCTGTTGCTATCTACTATCTATTGCTGCCTTTATTACATACTGTTGTTATTATGAAAAGACCAGAGTTGTTGGGGTGTGGGGTGGAAATAATGCAGGGAAAAGTTGGAAATCAGGAAAAGAGAAAGATTGAATATACTGTATTAGCATATTTATTTTATTTTATTTTATTTTATTTATTGGATTTTTATACCGCCCATCTGGCAGCAAGATCACTCTGAATACACAAATCACTTTTGATTCAAAGCAATCCTGTTTAGGTCTTGGCTTCCTTTGTTGAGTCAGTCCACTTCATATTCAGTCTTCCTCTTTTCCTGATGCTCAACCTTGGCTTAGTCATTGTTTGCTTTTCCAGAGAACTCAGGGTTAATTTGATCTAGCACCCCCAGCTTACCTTTCTAGTAGTCCATAGCATCTGTGTAATTTTTCACCTGCAGCATGTTTTGAATCAACCAATTGTTTTTAACCTGCCATTATGAAATCAAAACTCCAGTAGGCATCTCCAGTTCAAAACACTAAGTAACGGATGGGAACCTTCCTTCTCTACCAAGACATCATAGTTGGTGAGAGCAGAGAACACTGGTCTCGACAAGCAAACAATTTAGCTTGCTTTTTATACTAGTAAAGAGTTATTGATTAGTTCTCCCATCCATTGACTAGAAAGTGCTATGCAGGCATTCTGTCCAGGTTCTCCAGGGAAATGAAAGTATAGGCTGTACTGCTTGGACTGACTCTTATTTCCTCCTTATCTATCTGTAGCTGATTTTTCGACTGTTCCTTACACGTACAAACCAGATCTGCAAAATTCCCTGCAATTTGCATTTTGAATGAGTGCATTCTTTACATTTTTCTCCCCTTTTATTAACAATTATCTGTCTATAAAATGTGTATATTTAACCACATTCGTAGGTGTGAGAGAAGCCAGAAGTCTTGTAGCATCTTTAAAAATTAGTTCTTAGAGAAGTTACAAGACTTCTGGCTTCTCTCACACCTACAAATGTGGTTAAACATACACATATTTTATAGATAGATAATGCTTTTTGTAAGCTAAAAACTAGGCAATCTTAAAAGTGCCACAAGATTCCTGGGTTTTCTACAGACTACAATAGACTACAACATAACTAGATTCTTAGTTGCCTCTTTCTACTTTTTTGATGTGAAATATGATGGATGAAGGATGAATGCAATTATCTCTATTCACAAGACCTTTCAGCAGCTTTTGGTATTATTATCTGTGCTTTTCATTCCTACAATGTTATCTGGTACAATCCCCTTGATACTCTGATGATCTATCCACCGTTCCTTCTTATGGAGACTCTTCATGGTTGAGCAACAGCCACCAAGGTCAGGGACCCAACTAGAGTCTGTGTCAGTGGGGGGAGGGGGCATGGATTCCGTTTCCCCCTCCCATGAATTTGTGAGGGAGGTATTAGCAGGTTTCATCATTCCTAAGCGGGCAGTACGCAAAACCTAACCAAGCTGATAAAGCTGCCCATTCTTCTCACAGGGTACAAGGCCTCAGGCTGGGCAGCCTGCCGCCAATGACCCCCTCCCCCCTGCCCATGCACATCCAAAACCATCCTGCCCCCTGGAGGGGCAGAAACTGGAGCAACAAAGCATTAAGCAAGAGGGAGGGAGGAGAGGGAGACACACTGGCCCATCTGCTTCCCCCCCCCCACTCCCCAGGCCCCTGCCATCTTGAGGCCCAGAGAGCAGGTGCCTAAACTCTCAGTCCCTGAGAGTAGGGAAAGAGGGAACTGGGCAAAAAAGAAGGGGGAAAGCCCTGCTTCAAATGCCCCCTCTCCAAACAAACAGCCACCTGCTTTTAATCTCAGCCCCCCTTCTGCCCCACCTCTGGGTAGGCTTCCTTCAAGCTTAGGTTCACTCCCCTCAAACCCCGAGGACACAGCGTGGAAAAGCAAAGGTGTGTCACAACACTGTCATAGTCATTTTGGCACCTTCCCCACATGGCGTCCTGGGACACAGGCTTCATTTGGCTCCCCCAGCTATGCCCCTCTGGCTGCAATATAAACAGGAAGACAGCTGTACACTTGGTTGAACCCCATGATAAGCAAAAGCACAGAAACCTGAAGAAGACACTCGGACTAGTAGACATGTTGGCTTCTTGGATCCACAGAATGCTATCAGCTGAAAAAGAGAAGTGTGTGTGTGTTTACGCATGCATGCATACATGTGTGTGTGTATACACACACATGTATGCATGCACATGTGCAGGGGTGGAAAATAGGATTGTGGTGAGGGGAATCACGTGGTATACCACAGAGGAGGGCATGACTGATGATCTTCAACACGAGAACAGGGATTACTTATTGGGGCAGCAGGCGAGGTTTGTTGAGAAGTATGGGTTGAACTTAATGATTAAGAAAAAAACTTCAGCCTTAACAACAGAGTTTACAGTGGATGACCATCTCCCTTAAGGAAAGATAGAGAATGTAAAGAGAACTAAATAAATTGGGGAAAAACAGACCCGCTCTATTCTGTAGAAAAATAGAATACTGTATTTGTATTGTTTGTCAAAAATATATACATTAAACACAAAAATACAATGCTTGATACTCAGCTCTATATAAACAACTTAAAACAGTTCTATACCTGCATATACTCAGCATTCCCGTTCACAACACAATGAATGAACCCAGAACTGTAATTTAAACTTTAAGTGTACAGTATACTACTAGTAAAGTATAACCCTCAACTTTAACAAATAAGTATACAGCATAGGCAGTAAGCAGAAAATAATACACAATAATCAAATAGCTCAAACAGAGCCAGAAAGTTGGTATGACTAAATCCAAACAGATTCAGCAAAGTATAACACCAGAGCCTTTCCTTAAATACATTTCTGGCTGCTTGATTACCTACACCTGCCCAATGCAGCACAAAACCTCAGTTTGATTGCTTCACCTGTATTGCCATGCCCCAAACACTCCTACAGTGCCTTCTAGCAAGAACAGGTAAGCCAACCATTCATAATATTTAATTTATATTTGTTTTGAATTTTATAAAAACTCAACAAAGTTGCCCATCAGTATATGGCGGGAGGGCTTAGATGTATACTGCACAAGAGATGGAAGCCATAATGCATAAGGTCCTCCAGTGTTTGAATACACATGAATGCCCATTGCTTTTTAGGGCCATACTTTTCAGGAACCCCTGTTGAGTAAGAGGAGGCGTAGCATCATTGGCTTCTCTTGATGGCTTCTCAAGTGAATTTCCTGCCTTTGTGCCCACGGGGTGGGCTTTCTTTTCCATCCCTCTGGAAGCCAAGATTCCCTGCACCTCCCCTGATCCCTGCATTTGTGATGCGCTTGTTACACTGGTCACAGAATAAACAATGCCTCCGCCTGCCTGATGGTTGCCAATGCTATGTGCCAACTTTTTCAGAGACATTTTTTCCCTCTCTTAATTTCACTGAGATATTCAACATCACTATCCCCATATGGTATTTTGTAGCTGCTGCTTTTGTGTATTCCAGTGGGAGTTCATCGTTTCCCTTTCAAAGGTTCGCTGCTGAGACAATCCTTAGCAGAACAGCGTTGCGTGCCTGCTTCACCTAATTATACTTCCTCGTTAGGGATGCATCAGAGGTTTTGTGTTAAATTGCTGGGGGTTTTAAAAGTTGAATATCTGAGCAGCAGAAGCTGCATAAACACCAACATGAGAACAGAAGGCTTCTCAAATAGAAGAGATGTATTCAGAGATGATTGAAAACGGGTTTCTTTACTTTTCCATTAATTACAGCTAGTTCTTCCCAGGCTTTCTCAGATGAGACTTCAAGGTGCTTATCAGGAAAAAGCTAATACATCCCCCGACCCTATAAAATAGCTAGAAAGTTGTCCCGGTCCTTTGGCAACAAGACTCTTGGGAACAGTTTACTAGAGGTGGGGTGGAGAAGGGACTCAGGAAAAATTTGAATGTATTATGTATAATGTACCAATGTTCATGTATATTCATGGGGTGTGTTTTTCTTTAAAAAAATAACCTTGGTCCAAGCAAGTGGTCTGTGTCTTGTGCTGCCTGCAGCCACCAAAAGGGATGACATCACTCTATAGCAACCTTGGGAAGTGCCTAGTTGAGATTGGTCCATTAGGAGAAATGGGACACTGTCCCACCACAACTCACCTCAGGCTACGTTCAGTCAGCCTACTCCTGCCTCGCTCCTTAGTGGAGGATCGGTGGGCAGTCTGAGTTCCCTTCCTCTTGAACCTCCAGCCACATCACACTTGGTTATTGTTTTAGACTACAGCTTACTGAAGACTTGGGGATTCTGGGCAATGTATTTTAAAAAACAACATTTCCAAGTTTTGTTTTGTAGTACAAAGAAGGAAACCACAAAATGAATCTGAGTTAATAAACGAATTGCCCAGATTTGAAAGCAGACATAGAACAAAACAGGAGCAAGTGGGAACATTTCAAATCTGTGGACAAGGTATAATTTTCCAAGTCCTTGGGTGAATGAACAGGATGGAAAGAGATATTGTCTGAACCAATGCTTGCTTCTCTCTGTGTATGTGTGTGTTGTGAATAAGTGATTGCTTGTGCTGTGTGTACACCTGAGAAAAAAATGCCTACAGTATATGGCTGTATCAACAATCACTATACAGTACTGTACTTCAGCTGCCTTGCTTCTTTACAATTCCTCCACTCCCCCCTCCACAAAGCAGCACCAGCAGTTCACTTCCATGCCACCAAGTGTGTAGAATCATTGCCGACACAAACCAATTGGGGTGTCTTTTTGTCCCCCCCCCCCATGTGATGGTGCTACCTCCCTCCACACACAAGGGCAGGGACATCAGCAGCAAGAGTGGCATGGGAAAACAGGAAGGGAGGCAAAGCAAGATGAGGCAGCAATAGTCTTCTTCACCAGTACTGCAGAGCTGTAGTAGAGGCAGGAGGGCCCTTGGAATGGACAAGCAAGGGAACTTATCTCTCCTTGTGTTCTGCTATGTGCGGCACCAACCTCACTCAGCCTAATGGTAGGACCATTTGTGCTTGTCTCCCAAGTTGCTTGGAGCAGCATATCTCAAACAAATAAGAAAAGGTACTTTTTCACCCAGAGGATCACTGGCCTCTGGAACTCCCTGCCAGAAGATGTGGTGACAGCTGTCAGCCTTGACAGCTTTAAGAAAGAATTAGACAAGTTGATGGAGAACAAGGGTATCAATGGCTATCCTTATGGATGACTAAGGACAACCTCTGGGTTAGAGAGACAGGCAGGATATCTCTCAGTGCCATTTGTGGGGAATCATAAGCAGGCAAAGACATCTGCTTGGGAATACCCTGAAGCAAATGGTGAGCCACTGTGTGAGACAGAATGCTGGACTGGATGGGCTGTGGCCTGTTCCAGCAAGGCCATGCTTATGTTCTTATGTTTTTATGAATCCTTCCACTTCCTATTTCCCCTCACAACAATCCTGTGAGGTAGGTGAGGATGGGAGCTAGTGGCTGGCCTAGTGTTATCCATGGAGTGTCAAAGCTGAGGATGGGTTCTCAGCAGACCTGGTTAATGCAATCCTTTAAAATATCCTGGTGATTGTTACTGCTCGCCAATGCCATCACTGTTATTGTAGTAGCAATTGTGTGTGTGGTAATTTCCCAATTCCAGGTAAAATTTTAAAAAACTCTTTGTGTTTGGAAGAGATATGAATAAGAAGGAATGTGTTATGAGTCTGCTCTGGCACCTAGAATGATGCTGAAGGTCACACAGACATTAGGCCTTCTCACCAGACCAAATGAATCATGTTCTAATTATCTAAAATGCAAAGCATTTTATAGCCGAGGGAAATCCTGTTGTAAAATATCAAGTCCTTAAGGAACTTCTATAGTTTTGGGGCATCTTGTTTCCCAGATATTTTCCTTAGGATAATGTGTGTTCTCTCCCGAGCCCTTTGCCCTGAGTTTTTCTTCCAGCATTGAGTCAGTCAGAGAGCAAATCAGCCGCAGGGGCCATGCTGAGGGAGCATGACCTGCTGCCATTAATTCTGATAGAGCAGAGAGCGATTATGTCCACAAACCTGCTTAAAGCTGATGCAGCAGAAGAGAATAACAGCCTATAAAGTTTGCAGCTCATGCTGGCCAACAGCTCTAAGACAAAGGTGCCCAAGGAAATATTCATCATCGGAAGAACTTCAGGATCTGAGTGGCATATTGAGCTATTGCCATGGTTTGTCCTTGCTCAAGACTTTGTTAAAGCTAATTTAAGCAGCAGCAGCAAATGTTTGCTAGCTCACCCTTCTGGCTGCATGGCGTATGGTGACACAGCTTGCATGTCTGTGAGGCCCCCAACAATAGGTGATGTGCAATTAGTAACCCTTGTTATTCTGTTTGTCATGGTAATGAGCCTGGGACAAGGCATCTCTTTGATGGGATGGCTGATGTTGACAAGTGACACAATGAGGAAGGTTGCCATGACAGTAAGATCATAAAAAAAAGATTGTCATCACATATGTCAAGCCTTTTAGTAAAATAATCAATAAAACACAAGCAACATGGTGTTTTTGCATGCCTTTTGCTGTTCCCTAGGTCATGTCTCACAATCTGATCACCCCGGATTGTCCTACAAAAAGTACGAATGCATGGACAGAGAGGATATGTTTGTTCCACACCTTGTGTGTGTGTGTGGGATACTTATTATATTTCATTTCTACTTGCAGATATAGCTGCTGCAGTTCAGCTCTGTGGGGTGGAGTATGGTCATTCAGTTCGTAGCAAATAGGCAATGGGTCAGAGCAGTTCAGTCCCGCAGACTTGCTGCTGAATGGGTTAGCCAACACCAGGGCTGTGTACCATTTTGGCTAAATTGCGGGTCAAGCTGGAGCTATTTATCTCAACCTGGTTGTAGCCATCAAAGCCAACAGCCCTAGTCCATTGTCAGTGGGGACTGGGTGCCAATGCAGATTTCTCTGGGGGAGGGGAATGGCATTTGGAGTGCTAAAAATAAATAGCACTATATACAGAAACAGAAACTCAGAGGGTCAACAGAAAGTCTCTATGACTGTTGGAGTTATTTCAACTTCTTATACTGCCATTAAGGGGGTTGGTTGGGAGGGACATATTGGGGCTGGGGGAACTCTAAATCCATCCAGTTTTAACCAATTGTTCCTTCCCTGCTTCTGATTTTAAAGAGTGCCACAACTCTTGGCTTCTGTCTTTCCCCCTCTCTTTGTAGTTTGCTGACCATTAGCCGTTAGTGCAGTCTTCTGGATTGTGGTCTTCAGGAGTCTTCTGGAAGCAGACAGTTTGCTGAAGCCTGTTGGTGAAAGTCTATAAGGAATCATTTTTGCACAGTTTTTGATCTATTCAGCTCTGAGTAAATAAAACCTTTTTTATTCTTTCTCTTACCAATGCCTTAAAGTGAGTTAGTGCTATTATAAGTGCCAGTTGATGAGACCAAAAAGGGTTGCTATACTCTGAGGAGATTTGGAGCCAATTCTGCTCTTTGAGTTCTTATGCTTCTGCTGTGCAGCTGAGGTTCTAAACCAAAATTCAAAATTCTGCAACCATGATAACAAGAAGGAAGACACTGAGACCGTGTGATATGACACAATGGAAAGAAACGGTGGCCAAAATCCTGTTGTTTAGCTACACCTGCAATTTTAAGGTATTTTCTTCTCATTATTGTGAGCATCTGGAAGTTGTGTCATGGCAATTGGATGTCTTTTCTTGAAAGATTGAAACATTTCACAGCTGTTTGGATGAGCAGCAAAACATTTCAACCTCTCAAGAAAAAGAAGTCCAGTTGCTATGACTCAACTTCCAGATAAACTCACCTGGATGACTGAGAATCTTCACAGACATATTATTGTGAGCTCTGCTGGAGTCGCCTCAATGGAGCTGTTGACCTTGGGGTCTCCCATCTACAGTCCTATTGGCCCTGGCCTGCTGGTGAGTCAGACCTTTATTGAAGAATAAAGGTCACAAAACAGTAACCAATCATCACGCTCCTACTTCACACAGCAGTAACCAATCATCATGCTCCTGCACCTGAGGGGAATGAGATGTCCACATGAGTCCCCTGAAAAAAGTCAGTTCTACACATGGTATTGTTAAATATGGTTGTGGATACACAATTGAAGAAAGAGGAGGTGGAATTGGTAATTATAATGATAATGACGGCAAGGCTGATTTTTGCCAAGCATTGGAAATCCAACAACCAAATAACATTGGAGGAATGGTACAGGGACCTATTTCTGGAATATGGCCATTAATGATAAACTGACTTATGAAATTAAATTTGGGAAAGGTTTGAGAAAGTCTAATGATTTTAATGGAATATGGGATGAACTGTTGGCATATATGTATTTCAAAAAGGTAAAGGGTTTATACTTGGAGAAGAGTCAATGTATTTCTGGAGGTAAATGGGCTGATCAATATCTTAAGAATTCTAAGTTTAAGTCCCGAGTGGGAGGTGGGTTGCCTGAGTCGGTTTGTTATATTTGTTTGAGTTTTGTTTAATGGTTCCCCCCTCCTTCTCTGTATAAATGTTGTTTTAAGTTTTGTACTGTAGTTTTATAATTTAAATAAAATATTTCAAAAATAAATAACAAAGGAAATACTGTAGTTCTGTACTGGCCTCAGTTCTTGTCACTGAGGCAGTCCTTGGAATAATCCAGCCCCATCAGGGTTAGCTTGCACCCTTTCGTCCACCCACTTTTTTTTTTCGCCATCTTGCTTTAGTATAATTATTAGTATCATTATCTTGATTGTTTGTTAGGTTTTCTTTTTAATTTTGGGTTCCGCTATTGGTTTGCTCATTATTTTTATGTTCATCTTTTGGAACCGATTACTATTCCTTTGTGCTCTGTATTATGGGATTTTTAACTCTGTTAACCGCCTTGAGTTCCCCTTTGGGAAAATCTGGCGGGATATAAATATAAAAATAAATAAACAATAAAAAGTGGCTGGCAGGTGTTGGTTGTTTTCCACTTTTTGGCCAGCTTCCGCCTCCTCTTGCTTGGTGCCAGTGCTGCCAGCACCACAGCTGAATGGGAGTGGGTGCTGCCAAACTGATCAGTCCTCTTGGGTGCCATGGAGTTGGTGGGGCTGGTGCCTCTTCTGGGGATGAAGTAGTGAGTGCCTCTCTCCCCTGGCCTCTGCCCCTACCCACAGGGAAGCAGCTCAGAGGCTCCTGCCAAGGGCCATCGTTCAGCTCCCAGGCCATCTTTCTGAATGTACAAAGGATGGGCTCCAGTGTCTCCCCTGCAGATATCCAGATTTCCCCCTCAGCTGATGTCACAGACTCAGACAACCCCATAATTACAGCCCTTTGGTTCTTTAATGCTGCCAGTGCCCTCTTGTCCCTTCTGACCAGCTTTTCCCTCTCATCCCACTCCCCAGCAACATCTGGAGTTTCTTCCTCCCTTCCTTCCCATGAGCCCAGGCTGGCAGTGCTAACCATGGTCTTGGGTCTCTGTGGGGCAAGGACAGATTATTGCCAGGAGCACTGGCCACACTGAACTATGTCATTTGAAAACAACAACAACAGTCCATTCAACTTCAGCCTGAATGAACTCAAATACACTAACAAGCTGAAAGAAATAGCTTAGCAGGAAAATATTTGATGTAACATTGGTCCCTTATTGCACAATTGACTGTAAGGTTGCATCGGACAGAAACCACGTAACATAAAGGGAAGATTTAGAAAGGCTATTTCTGGCAAAACAAGCAAGTTTCTTTCCTTCTTCCAAAGACCATGATTAGCAAGAAATGAAAATAACGAGCTTTTATTCTGAAATGTACTCTGTACTGAATCAGCAACTTGAAGAACTGGTTAGGTTGGTGGTGATATGACAGCATACCTTTTGACCATGGCTGACCTTTAACTCAAAAGAAATACGAGACTATGGCACCAAATATTTATATAAAATCGAACATATAAAGAATTACAGAGCCATTTTGCTAGTCCCTATGTATCTGCTGTGGCCCTGCTGCCAGATGGGCAGAATAAAAATCAAAACAAACAAACAAATAAATAAATAAATACTGTAAAGAAAGCAAATCAAATATGAGTATTTTAATAGGCTCAGGAATTCCGCAGAGGGCATTGCGAATTTACATATTATCTGTTCCTTATTTCATCTTTAGGGCTACTTTAAGGCACATATGGCATTTGGCTGATCCTCCTCATAAAAATATGGTCTAACTATGGATCTTGTTATCAGGTCACCTTGCTCTTTGCAGAGGATGACATTTTTCATGACTTCACTTCCCGAGTGGCTCCTGCTTATCAGCTGGGCAGCAGATGAGTGGTACAAGCAGCAGGCTCCTAGCTCTTGAAGGGAAGCCCAGGCTCTTGTCTATGAAAATGGCTGGTGCTGCCTCCAAGGTGAAGATAAGAACCCCTGCAGAGGCTTGGACTCCTTTGTGCCCCCTAAAATTTTGCACCCAGGGTGACTGCCCCATGCCATACCCACTATGCCACTGATTAGCAGTCACCTTTCTGGTATGAATTCCAGAATGGTCCTTCCTAGCCAAAACTCTCAAAAGCAGCATAAAAAGTTGCTAAGACTCCAACACTTACCATTCTGTCTGTTTCTGATTGAAGGAAAGCTGTAGAAGAGGGGATAGAACTCAGTACTTGTAATCTGGAACTAACATATGTACATTTGCGTAGTAGCAGTTTTTGAAATACAGATCATGACACCACTCCTTTCCCAAGGGAAGAACAAAAATGTAGGGCATTACATAGAGGCATATCAACAAACTGGTACTAGCTCTTTTCACCTGTACTAGAAGCACAATTTGGGGGA
This sequence comes from Phrynocephalus versicolor, assembly GCA_023846285.1. NCBI lineage: Eukaryota > Metazoa > Chordata > Lepidosauria > Squamata > Agamidae > Phrynocephalus > Phrynocephalus versicolor. The sequence continues at coordinate 26,532,007 of JAHTLZ010000275.1, forward strand.
CAAGCTAATGTCCTTAAACTGTCCATGCAGAACAAAGCCATCACAAGATATTTTGTATTGTAAAGAAGGATGCCTTGAAACAATATATTTTTTCAAGGATGATCCCCACCTTGAAACATTGTGAGATTATTAGAGATGTAAAATTTCTGGAAATTTTGAAGCGCGGGAAAAAACCAATTTTTGCCTGGTTTTTTTTGGGGGGGGGATGAAAATTTTCAGAAAAATTGAAAAAAAAACCCCTACATAAGCACTCCCCACCATCTTTTACAGCTTGGAAGTCATTCTGTTACTTTAGCAACATAAAATATGACTATAGAGAATTTGACTTGGCATAAAATTATCAGAATTGGCATATTGAAATATAGTGTATCCAAGCAATTATTACAAACAAAATTTACTTTTTAAATAACATGTTTGTAATTGTAAGTAACAAATGGAGTAACAGGCTCCTGAACTGTTTACAAAAAAACTCTACAAAACAATGTTTAAAAATCCAAAATTAACCATTATTCATATTTCCTCCCCACAGTGTTAAATAAAAATAAAACAAAAACCACATTCTTGTAAAAAGAATTGAAGAGGGGGGAAATGTATATAGAAGGCGATGGGACTAATTTTCAAGGAAAGGGCATGAAATTTAATCAGAATCATTTTTGTTGCTCTATATATTCTTCCAATGCTTTGAGGCCCACTGAAGAGGACAGAACAGAACGAAACATACCCACCCACATGCAAAAACAAAAGTGAAACATTTTTCTTTTCCTTGTGACAATAGCAGTGCCTCCTAAAGGAAGAAATGCATCTTGTTCTTGCATTGGAGAGTTCAGCTTGTCCCCAGTGCACAGAAATTAGAATAATCTGATACTATGCATTTTTTAGAAATGATTTGGAAAATATTTGAACACCCTGCCTTAAAATATTTTATTGTGTTAAAATAAAACATTTAATAATCTTTTTTTCTTTTCTTTTTTCAATTTTTCATTTTTTTCAAGAAAAAAAAAGGTTTCAGGGAGAAAACGGGGCAAAAAACCCAAAAATTCCCCAAAATTTTCTGGGTTTTTTTTCCAGGCCTTCACATATCTTGTGTGTGTGTGTGTGTGTGTGTGTGTGTGTGTGTGTGTGTGTGAGCCTTGGCTCCATAACACTATTGATTGCCTATCCAGTAGAAAATGAGTTCTCAATTGCAGAGTGAGTGGCAGCTCTGACATCAGCAACAAGTAGATAAAGCAGATTCTCTCTAATCAATACCCTATTTAAGTGTTTCAGCTGGTGTCGCCTTAGCGGTCAGTATGTCCTTTTCTTTTTCCTAGGCGTTTGTCAGCCGACAAGAAAACAAAGCTAAATGGAGAGCAGCCGGTGTGGCCACAAGGGTGGGATACAGCAGAACAGGAGTCAAAGGAAGCGTAGAGCAGAGTCTGAAGGTTGCAAAGTCTGGAGAGAGGAAGCAGAAGCTATATTTAAAATTGGGGATAGTTTAGGCAGTGACTGATTCTATTTGCTCCATCCCATCTTGGTGGTCGCACTTCTAGATACATTTCCAGGATCTGATGGGGATTTTAATTACAACAGGATAACAGTATTTCTCTATGGATGACAGCATGTGCTTCCAGCAGTTAGAACAAGCATACCAATGGCCTCATTCAGTTCTCGCCTCCTCAGTCGTTGTGAGTGCTCTTCCAGAGGAGCACCTGGCCCCTCTCCTCTCCATCCCCATTTTCTTGATGTGGAGAGGAATGTGCCTAAAGCAGAGAGACTCTTGCTTGATAGCTCTTGGCAGAAAACAGTCCTTCCTCAGAGGCAGAGCCTACAAGTGAGGAGGAGTTTCTCCTCTTCAGACAGTTCACTCTCCAAATGTGAAAGGTGAAGATGGGTTCCTCTCTAAGATGATGGCAAGAGACAGGGAGATGATTACTTAATGAGAATGAGGAAGGTGACACTGGCGATAGTCTTCAAGGCTATGTGAATTATTCCAAGAAATTTAGAGCAAACATCTTGTGAAATATGACCGGCCACATTTTGCTTCCTGAGGTTAAAAAAAAAAAGCTGTGTCTCCTTCATGAACAGAGAGTGAGCAAAATGACCAATTGTCAGACAGGTAATTGAGTCTTTAATCTTTACTATTTCTGGGATAGCACCTTCTGCCACACCTGAAGTCAGCAGGCTAGTTTAGGAGGTATGGAGCAGGCAACCACATCATTTTTGGCTGGTTCTCAGAACTCGCAGTTTAAAAGGACAGCTTCCAAATGGTGGTGATGGCTGGGAATGCAAAGTTAAAATTTACCAAAGGTTTCAGTCTCAGATGCCTACAAAAGGTGAAACACAGTGATAAACCCAAGGAAGGTCGGGGTGGGGGTGGGGGTTCCATCAGAAAAGAAAGGAACATTGTAGGGAGGCAAGAAGGGTTCTGTCACATCCTAGCATGTCTTTATAGAACATACATTATGAATTTTAAGAATGTGCCTGGGATATTATGGCAATGTTTTTTAAAAGTCATGCCATTTATGGTAGACAGACAAAATCCATGCCTTCTTCCTTCCCTCAATAATTTTACTGAAAATTTGAAATACCATAACTAAAAAGGATGGATCGACAGATGGACAGACAGAAAAGAATTTGTAACTGTGGAAAAAAATAAAAAATAAAAAAATTAAACAACTGCCATTCCTTTGCCAGTTTTGCTGGCAAAGAAATGGCAGTTTGACTGGAAGACTTCAAGGGCAGGTACAATGGGATCCTCCATAAAGAATAAGTATTTGTATATAACTCAAAGGCAAAGGGAAAATAATAGATGCACAATTGCATATCATAAAATGATACAAGCTGCATACTAAAAAAAGCCCCCTTTTCCAAATGAAAATTGTAACCACTGCGTACGTTTTCTTAAAAACTATGCACATCTCCCATGAAATTCTGGCATGCAGGATGTGCTCCACCGATGGAGAATCATTGTATTCTGTGGCACAGGCAGGGGTACATTGAAAAGAGAATGAGTGAAGCGGTACATTTGTCAGCCATCTGAGTTTGTGGTGCTGGAAGGCAGGCACCTCCTTGCAGCCAACCCTCCCCGAGTTCCCTGAACAAGGACCAAAATGCTGCACATTCTTCCCAGAAAGCACCCCCTGCCAGCCCAAAACAGGAAGGTTGCTGCCACCCTCACTGCCATAAATCGCCGACTTTGTCAGCAAAGCTGCCTGCTGCCATCTACTGTAAATCCTAACGTTCCATGCTGAAGTTACACCATAACCTCAGCTGTATTGCACACTAAATCAGAGGTGTCTCCAACAAAGTTGCAACATCAGCCACTTGCCTACACTCTTCATATTTATGTAGAGTATCTACCAGTGGCAAACATGATCAGCATGCTGCGACTCCTGCTTCTGTGAAAGACAAGGTGCAGGGGAATGGAAATGGCTACCTGATCATCTCCAGCATGATTTCAGCTGCTGGCTGTGACTCGGCTGTGGAACCCGGGTCCAAGAGACTTGAGAGGAGGGAGCGTGAAAAATCACTAGGAAGCTTTTCATCTCATTGTAACGGCTGGATCATTTCATTGCTTTCTGGTCTAATCTTAAAGAAAACCTCTTATCTGGTTTCCTATCAAAGCCCTTGAATATATACCATGCTGGAGATGAATGGTTTAAATACCAAGCCAGATTAGAGAGCTAAGATGAAGGCAGAACTGTAAAAGCTGAGACCAAATCAATACCCATTTCAGCAATGCAGGGGAAGAAAAAAAAGAGAGAGAGAATGAAAGAAATATTTAAAACTAAAGATGCAGTGAAGAAAAGAAAGAGCTGCTTTCTGTAAAGAGACTCAAATGACACTGACAAATATGAAAACAGAAAGGCTTCTCCCATGGCTGGTTTACTGCGATTCATGATGTTTGGCGTCTGCAAGTCAAGGACACACAAACTTCCCAATAGTTCAGATGGTGCTGGGGAGAAGATTCAGTGGAGATCTGGGCAAGGTAGTGGAGTCCACGCAAGATAAAGAGGTGCAGCTCCCCCAACCCCTGGTACCCCTTCTCCCTCCCAGAGCCAGTTTGCACCTTGAGGCATTAATCATTCTGGTGTGCGAAGAGGTGCGTACAATGGCCTGGGGACACATCTCAGGTCATTTATACATCTAACAAACCTATTCAGGCCACTGTCCACTAAATGAGCCTGTTCAGACCAGAGTGATGTGAAAATCAAGGTGAACTATAAATTGGAGGACACACCACTAACTTCCCTCAGACTAATGAAGCTGCTTGGGTGAGTAGCGAAATGTTTCAATTTCTCAAGAAAAGAAGTCCAGTTGCCATGATTCAACTTCCATTTAATGGCTGCTTATATTAGAAAACCCAAGGAGTACTAAGGTTCTCAAGAGTAAAATGCTGTAGTTGGTCATGTAAAATAATAATAATAATAATAAAGTATGGCTAGGAAGACACTGAGAAAAATATTGCCATGTGCCTTGCTCCTCTTCAGGGCAATTAACTTTCCTACCCAATTTTCCACCTCTATCCAACATTCACTCAGGTCTTTCACTACTGACCTCACTTAGTCAGGTGATGTTGTCATGAGGATGAATCCCTTTGCTCTACTTCCCCCAACCCCACTCCATTAATTATATGTATTTTTGCTACTTCTACAAATCATTGGATGTCCCTGGGCCGGCAGTAGTCTCATTTTGGTACAGAGGGCCCAGCATTCAGAGAACACAGCTGGCTATTAATCTTAAAACTAGCTTGACACCTTGTTTCCCCCTGATAATGGCCTTTATGCCCAAGAGCTGTGTGAGAACCTGCCAGGCTTGCTTAATGTAATTCTATAGAGCCTCTGTAGCTATCTTGAGAAATACTTGTGCTCAAAGACGAGATTTAAATGCATACATTTAAATACATAAATGTCTTCAGGACATGAAGCTTTCCTCAAAAGGTAGAGAGAATAATGGAGCAAGTACACTTACTGATTTGGGGGCTTTATTCAGAGACATGATAGGGAGAGAGGCAAGCCACCCACCACTGGTCAGGAAGAGGGGTAGACATTTCTCTTGTGATATCAGAGCAACACAGAGGGGAACGGAAGGAATGAGGAAGTGAGACTGTATTAGAGCTACACCTCACAACATACACTTGAAGAGGTCCTTTTAAAGCCAGCAACACTACTCCTGCACTAATTGACTTGGAGACCTCCATGATTATTAGCCAGCAGGGGCCAACAGAGAAAATTAATCTGATGACTGTGCAGATAGATAGGCTGTGTCTGCCCCTGAAGCTGAGTGACATGAAGGGTGAGATGTCCTGCCCAGAAATATGGTACACAATGCTGGGAATTACTAAACAATCTCTTACTACAGAGCGCATAAAATCCTGGTATGAAATTCAATTTTAAGGAAAACTGTTTGTGTACACAGCACCTGACTGGCCCTGCATACAGAGTAGCTGCTACATAGGGAGAACTGTGAATGGCTCTCTTTCTCACCTCCCCTTCCCACCCCATTCATACCTAGAGGCAAAGGGATTATGACGGTGACCCTTCAAACAGAATCAGTGGCTCAATTCCACTTCCTTCTTAATGGCCCTTATAATAGGATTTGAAAACACACCAATGGGAATGGCGGCAGGAAATAACAAAGACATTTAAGGTGGGGACACTGAGCTGAATGTCCCAGATGGTTGGAGCCACTCAAAAGAGAATTAAGAACATTAAAATGCAATACAAACCAGTGGTTTAAGATACAAAAAAATAAAACATGGATTGTAAATTGAGAGACCCAGATGATAAGATGTGATTAATTGAGAAAATCTGGGTGAGAAAAAAAAGGAAGCTAACTTGGAGCTGGTGCTGAAAAGACTGAGGGGGTCTTTCAGGTAAAAGTTTCTATCCATTAACCGGGACTCATATAGATAGTAAGACTATGGATTTCAGAGTTCTATGTGCCTGGTCCACCACCACCCTTTCATCACACGACTGACTGATTGGGCCCACACTTGGAGTATCCTGGGGATTACAATCCATAAACAGGGCAGACTATTCACTACCCAATGAAACTGAAGTCATCAACCTCAGAAGCTAAAGTAAGATGGAAAAAGAAGACATTTAGAGACAAAAAAGCAACTTTCATTTTATATATGGCATGCATTTCTGTCTCTCAGCAAGCATATCTCAGACGACAAGCAGAAAGGTGTTCCAGACAGTTTACCGTCTCTTTTAACATAAACATAATCAGATTATCTCATTTCCTAAAGGAAGGGACATTAAAATTAATAAGCAGTGAGCTGCTACAAGCAGCTGTTTTGTCACTTTGCATAGTGCCAGGATAAGAAGAGCTGGATTTTCAGTCTAGCAATGTTAAAAGGCTATCTGCTGACGTTTTAGAGGAACCATTTTAAATTTCAAGTTGCATTGAAGGCCTTTTTGCAGACAAAACAGCAACTCATAAATAATCCCATAAGCAACACAATAAAATAAATAAACTCTTCCTTCTTTAAATGAGAAATGAGAGAGGAGATATGCTGGCTGAATATATTATGCATTTAAAATCTCTAGGAGATTAAAATAGGATGCAGTACAACAGCTGTAGCCCCATTCTTCCACCATTACAGTTACCCACTCTTCCTCTGTGTTTAACTGACCTTCTTCTCTTTACCTGCTCTGGTACCAGAACACGATAGGAAGCATAGAGGATGCAGCCAGGCCCAATTCATATTGCACTACTGAGCAATGTGCACTACTGCACATATTTCACTACTGAGGGTCTGGCAATGCTAAATATATGCCTCTTTTTAAAATGAATCAGTGACAAATCAGCATGGACATTGTTGTTGCATGTTTCTCTTTGCCAGTAATGGATATGGTATAAGAAGGGAACAGAGCCCCACTAATGTTGTTACATGACAATACCCATCATTGTTCACCTCTAGATAGCCTGGCTGGAGCTAATTATAGACAAAGTCCTAAAGGAACACTGGTTCTCCACTTATTCCATCTGGGTTAGTCATTATACTTTTCTTGAACTAATATTCTATTCTGGGCAATAATTATGCCCAGATGGTGTCTGAAGTCCAAGCAGAAGGTTTGTCCAGGAATTCAAGTCCAAAGCAAGGCGTCAAAAGGGGCTGAGGAGCTAAATCACACCATGGACAGCTCCAAGTGAAACACAGGCAGGAGAGTGATCTCAACAAAAAACAAACATAAAGAACTTCAGACTGAGGATTAAATCAAATATGAAGAGGACACCGTGCGTTTTCCCACCCATAATGTGATTTCTTCAGAGGTGTCTCCCTCAGTACTCTGACTTGCAAATCAAACCCATTTTTTACTTTCCAGTGAAAAAGTAACACCTGCTGTACGCAAGATCTATAGATAGCCAAAAAAAAAAAAAAAAAGACCTATGTTAAACAGATATCTTTCACTCCTTACTAGGAGCACCTCTGGAAAAACACAACTAATATCTGTTGACTAAGATAGGATTAGAGCTGCCTAGATACCCTAAGTACATCCGATCTCGCCTGATTTCGGAAGCTAAGCAGGGTTGGCCCTGGTTAATACGTGGATGGGAGACCACCAGGGAATACCAGGTGCTGTAGGCGCCTGGAGTAGGAACTGGCAAACCACTCCAGTATTCCTGCCAAGAAAACTCCATGGACATGGAGTCATGAAGAGTCGGTCACGACTGTAACGACACAACACACACAAGATAGGATTGTGAGTGCAGCCTAGATTTGGGTTGGAATCCCTACTAGGAGGGCGTGACAGAATGGACTCTCTAGGCGATGAGATGAGTTCTATACATAAACAGCAATAGCACTGGGGTTAGAATTCTCTTTCTGCTCATGCTTTCACATTAATCCTTTTAGAATCCTCAAATAGGGCTGTTTTGCCCCCCTGTTGTGTCAAGATGTAATAGAAGATGGGTGCTGCAGACTGAGAAAATTGTATCATCAGGTGGTACACTGATGTTAGATTTCACCCAGGACAGCTCACAGATATATGAGAACTATAGAGTTTTAAAACTCTTTGGTTCTTCATATTAGACTATGTACATCTGGGGAATGGGGAAATTTATGTCTAAAAACCTATACCTATGTAGGGAAAAAAGAGCAGAATTAGCCTCAAGTCTCCCTGCAGTATGCCAGTCCTTATTGTTTCTGTTCTCCTCAACTGGCACTGACTCCACAACTCACTAAGAGACACTAGTAAAAGAAATAATAAAAAGTTCAGTTTACTCCATTTCTGAATAGATCAAAAACAACATATTGTATAAAAATAATGACTGGTTACATACACAGAGCTTAGCTGGCTCAGTTACTTCATAGTGACTCATTATAAGGCTGGCAAAACATAAGTTACATATGTAACTCTGACTGACTGACTGAAAAAAAAAAGAGCGGGAAACAGAATTATTGAGTAGAGGGCTGTGAGTCTCTTTAGAATCTAAGGCAGAGAAGGAACAATTGGTTGCCACTGAACTGACAGTCACCACAGGCTAAAAAGGTCCCTTCCAGCAAAAACCTCTTCAAGACAGCATATAAGGCTGCTTAGGTGGTGCAGAACAGAGCCACCAGGCAATCTTTGCATTGTTAATGAGGGAAAGTTTACTCTTCATATTAGCCTTGCTGCAGCCTGAAGCACTATTTTGGGGTTCTCTGGGGGAAGACAGATATATTACTTAAAGAAAAGTCATAGCAAGATCTTTGCCCACAGTGTGAGTCAAAGCCTCCTTAGTATTTATAGAGCAAAATGCAGAATGCTGGCCTACCTGCTGGTTTTGCCACTAGCTTTACGCTTCAGACTGGTTAGTAGAATCCCAGACCTGCATGCACTTTTTTCTAAACCAACTCTTCACCACTTAAAAACAAACAGAATTTTGAAAATGCTCCCAGAACTGGGAAGAGGTTGCAAATTGGTTGCTTGAGGGACTTGATTATAAATCCCCTTCTCTTTTCTCTACTCTTATTACTGGGTGGTATAAACACACTCCATGTTAGACGGATGGTGGCTGGAGACAGCCAGACCTTTTTGATGGATCTTTTTCCTCTCTGCTCCCCCCCCCCACTGCATAGCATGGAGACGACGAGGATGACCCCCCCCCCAGCCTGGTGCAAGCAGCCCGGGACAGGAGGGGGGGAAGGCCAGAGACCCCCCCCCCAGAAACCACCCCTCAGGTAGGTGTCCTCAGGCAGGCATATTTTCGCCTGCTTTTTTGGCCGGGAGTCAGGGTTCTTTTTTTACTTTTTAAAACTTTTTTTCTGTGCTGCTTGGCAATGGCATTGCGCGATCGCCGCGATGCCATGAACGACAACGATAAACCCGACCAAATTTTTCTTTTTTCAGTTTGAGTTCGAGTTCTGACGGCTTAATTATTGTTACCGTTTCCGTTACGTAATGGAAACGACAACGAAAAACGGAAATGACAATTTCGCCGAGTCATGCCCATGTCTAGTTTTTATGAAATGTGTGGTTTGAAAGGGGACACCTGGTGTGGTGTAGCAGACAGAGTGATAGACTAGGATGGAGGAAGCCTGGCTTTGAATCCCTGGGAAACTCACTGGGGGTGTGGAGCTGTTAAAACCACTCCCTAAACATTCCACTTACATTGAAAGCCCTATTAGGGTCACTATACATTGGTTCTAACTTGACAGTACATAACAACAGTAACAAAATAATGCAGGGCATGAGTAAAGTGGACAGAGGGACGCTCTTCTTCATCTCACAAAATACCAGAACTAGGGGTCATACACTCAAAATGAGGGCTGGGAGAGTAAGAACAGACAAAAGAAAATCTTTTTTCACCCAGCATGTTGTTAGTCTGTGGAACTTCCTGCCACAGGATGTGGTGATGGCATCTGGCCTGGATGCCTTCAAAAGTGGATTGGACAGATTCCTGGAGGAAAAGTCCATCACAGGTTACAAACCATGATAGAGTTGTATCATCTCCAGGCTTAAAACCAGGGTACTTCAAGGGCCAGATGCAGGGGAGTGGTATCAGGAGACAGATATCTAGTCTTATGTGCTCCCAAACGCATCTGGTGGGGTCACTGTGAGATACAGGAAGCTGGATTAGATGGGTCTTTGGCCTGATCCAGCATGGCTCTTCTTATGTTCTTATGGTTTAAAGAAGTGTGGGTTTTTTTGTTTTGTTTTTAGAGATCTGCTGGTTTTATTCTGTTTCTGCAATATTAGTTTTGTCCTCGTGTGCAGAGTGGCTTGCTGTTCACTTTGTACTATATATTTTGAATTTTATTGCAACCATCTCTTGCTGGCAGACAGCAGGGCTCCGTCTTTGTGCTCCCTTTTACTTGGAAAGAAAACAAGGAGTTTAGATGTTCCCTGTGAAGGAAGCTGAGAATATTCCCCGAGCTGTTTATAATAACTAAGGTAATCATATTTGTTGGAGCCAGGGAGGGCTGAGATGTAGGGCTGAGAGTCAGGCACATCCACTGGGAGTGAGGCAGCCTTCCTGAATATAATCCTCTACGCTCAGAAAAGGGAAAAAAACAATGTGTGTGTTTGAGGGGGGAAGGAGGAGAGAGAGGCTGCCTGAAAGTGCCAGACTTGACAATATATATCAGCATCATTCTCTTGAAAAATCCCGTCAGTGGCCTGTTGGGGAGCCAAAGCTCTGTAGGAACAGCTTTAGAAAAATTCGATCCATATATTTATCCTTATTTATAGACAGAACATTGTTACATGCTGAAATCAAATTAGGGTTTTAGATATATTACTCTAGAAGTCCATTGTGTGCTGCCAATCATACTTGCAAGCAAAGCCCAAGGTTCTCTCCCAATGATTAATACAGTAATAACAAAATTAATGAAGCAAATGTGTAAACTGTGAAGGGTGTGCCAAGCTTGTACTGTGAAAATCAAATGTTTGTCAGCATTTAAGGAGTTTCCCTTTTCTAAGGCTATCTGTGATGGCTTTTTGAACCCTCGGCTTCACTCCCATTTATAACAAGTGAAGAAAACAGAACTTCTTTAAGGGGCCAATGCCTGAGTGCTTTATTTAAGGTGGGAGGAGGATTTAGCTACACTTGCTTTATGGTCCAAAGGCTGGCTTTGGTTTCAGAAAAGACACACACGTGTGTGTGTGTGTCTGTCTGTCTGTGTGTCTGTGTCTGTGTCTGTGTGTGTCTGTGTCTGTGTCTGTGTCTGTGTGTGAAGTCAGTTTCCACTTACAGCAGGGGTGTCCAAACTTTTTGCAAAGAGGGCCAGATATGGTGAGGTGAAAATGTGCGGGGGACAGCCATTCAGACACATTTGGCCACCGGGCTGGACTTTGGACAAGTCTCTAGGAAATGCAAGGAGGCAGGGAGGACACTGCAGCAATGGAACTGGGGGCAGGAAGGCTGGGCAGGTGGGTGGGGGGACAGACAGAGGCAGGGAGGGCAGACAACCCATAAAACTGCAAGCTGACATCTCCATTGGTTATGGGGAAGAGCCAGCTGGTGGGGATGCATGTTAGGCTCAGCCAGTGGGGAAAAGAGGCTGTGGGCCACTCAAAATTTGAAAATGGGCCGCATTTGGCCCCTGGACCTGACTTTGGACATGCTTGACTTACAGCAACGCTAGTAGAGTTTGCAAAGATATTGAAGAGGTGGTTCTACATCCCCACCCCCACCCCCATGTGAGTCCATAGCCCAGCAAAGATTTAGATCCAAGTTCCCTGACTCCCAGTCTCTTTTTCTATCAACCACACCACCTTGACCAGAGAAGAAGTTGAAGAGGTGCATTCCAGTGGTGAGTGGCAAAAAGTTGCAGATATTGGATTTTATTTTTAATTATTTTTATTTGTGGTATCACATTGGTAAGCAGATTCTGGGAGTTGTGGTCCCCAAATGTTACATTTTGAAGATCTGATAGTGTGGGACCTAAAATATTCAAAATCTTTAGTGGGACACTCCGATTGCCAGTAACCAAGCTGCAGAAAGGGAACAAGGAAAGAAAACAGGCAAAAGGTGGGAAATCACTAATTTGTAGTGTCATGAGAAGCTCTGAGGACTAGGTTGTGATCCTGTATTAGGCAGTTTTGGCCTCAGGATTTTATAGGAGGCACAGGAATCATAGGAGAAATATTGACCTGTTTTCTGAAGCTTCAGAGACATGTCCAAGAGGTAGACAGAGGGAAATGGTTTTAATCAAAGACTGCTTGTTCCAGTTGAAGACAGGTATTGGATGAATACAGGTTTTAGTTTGTGAGGTTAGATATCTGCACTGGTGAAGAAGGATAGTTCAGGAATAATGTCTGTACTTTCACTCAAGATTTCTGGTTCAGTCCTTGCTTTGTGCCATCATCATCACCAGACCAATAGATGGTGTAGCTATTCTATGTGCCTTCAGGAAACGAAGGGCATTATCTTATAGGAAGGGTAGGAAACCGTGAGAGCCAGTTTGCGGATAGAATGGCAGACTAGAACTCAGAAGAATGGGTTCAAATTCCCCTCTGCCACGAAAGCTCATCAGGTGAGGGTGGCATTGGTAAAATCAATTCTTAAATATTTCACATAGCTTGAAAACAGTGTTAGGGTCACTGCGAGCCAGATGCAGCTTGATGACACATAGCACACACAGGAAACAGGGTTGGGAGCACCTCTTGGGTAACCATGAATAGGCCAAGGTCACTTTATGTTAGACTATGTTTTAATTTCTACTGTACATACACACAATGAACATTGACATAAAAGGGGACAGGTCTCTACTTTGAGGATCTTACCATTTGAAGAGTGGCACAGGGGAGATAAAGAGGAAGGCAAGGGAAAAGCAGGCAGGGAACCACAGGCCATTGAAAATAGTTCCATTTCTTAGTTGCAGTCTGGAGATTTATTGCATAAATTGCTGGGCTAATGGAAGTGAAATGATGCTCCCAAGCCACAAAGGAAAAGCCAAATGTTTCTTTCACTTATCAATGAATAATCCATTACCAGCCAAAAAACAATACAAAAAGTTCACCCCTTAGAAAACTTCTGGATTTCACGGTGGGCCTTAAATGTAACAAACTCCACCTGGAATTCTGCTGGATCAAGCTGTTGGCATCACTCCTTATCTGAGGAGCACATAGACCTTCCCCTGCTTTCTCCTCCCAGGGGTTTCTTTTGCCTTCTCTACCCCAAACTGTTTCACCACCTACCAGCCCCTTGCAAGCCACATCTCACATGCTGATGGCAGCATTCATAGACTTTAACATTGAACGTTTCTGGTCTCGAAGTCACCTTGCCTCTAAATGAGTCAGATGGAAAACAACCTACCAGGATGGAAAAGCCATGTTGTTATTTCAGCTGTGACTCTAAGATAAGGCAGGTGGTAAACAGATTTTGCCAGGCAGCAGATTTGCTCAAAAAATACATGTGCTTGTTTTGGAAATTTCCAAGAGAGGTTGACTTGCCCTTTTTGACAACCTTTCCATCATTTTATCACTTTATTCCTGCTCTCCCCATTTTCTCGATCTGTCTTTTCCAAATCAGTCAGCAGAAGCATGACGTGCAGGTTTCTTCCTACAGCTATGCTCACCCATGTGATTTAGGGCAACATGTTAAGCAACTGCAGGTGTCCTTATAGCTAGGTATATTCTCTGGGAACAAAGGGAAGTGGGGCCAGCTGCCCCAGGCTGTCAGATTAGTGCTGGACAATCTATTGGATGGCTTCCTCAGCCAAGTTTGGCATTTGAAAGGATTTCTGCAAACGAATCACAATTTTCCACAAACGTCTTTGGTTTTTCAAAAACAGCCCCTTGGAAGTTTCAGTTGCGTGCAACTCGGCTTGGAATGTGAGCTCGGATGTCCTGGAGATTCCCAATGTTGTTGAGGCAATCCAGCTGCTGGAATTAGATGGGATTTGCATATGCTGCCATTGGAACAAAATTCCATGTGGTCAAATCTATATGGTGCATTAAGAACATACGTTCAGGAAAGCTCCAGGCACAGTTCCAAACAGACTTAGTGGGCTGGACAAGTGCATCATCTGAGAAGTCTAGCTATCCCCCCCCCCCCCGCACTATCATTCAGCCCATTTTCAACAGCTTTGTGATGGCACAGCAGCTGTGACGTTGTTCTGAGTGCTCTGCCTGGGAAGTTTCAGAGTGGGTAGCCATGTTAGTCCTTTCAAGAACTGCAGGCAAAAATCAAAGAAAAACAAAACAAAAGACACAAAACATGTGGCACCTTAAAGATTAACTTTCCTATTTTAATGTAACATTTCGTGGACATGTCCACTTCTTCAGACACGTCCACTTCTGCCGCTATATGTCTGAAGAAGTGGACGTGTCCATGAAACATTACATTATAATATGAAAGTTAGTCTTTAAGGTGCCACATGTTTTGTGTCTTTTGTTTTGTTTTGATTTTTACCTGTAACTCTGTCTGGGAGTGACACATCACCTTGACAGCCAGCTTGTGTGGTATTGGCTAACCAGAGAAGATGTAGAATCCCACAAAGTATATTTCTGGGTAGCTTGGAAATGGAGAGTGATGGAATTTCAGTTCTGAAATATAAGTATCTCTAGCTAAGTGGCAACATTTGCATATCCTTCCACTGTGCAGTGGATGGCAAGTGCAGAAATGGCGAAATTCCACAAAGGTAGCCTCAGCATAAGAGAAGGGGAGTGCTCATACTTTTAGCCCATTAAAAAGTCTTATACTGTCAAGGGGCATGCTGTAAGTACAGGAGGCACAGCAACAGAAATTATAGTGGCAGCAGAAGCATGGAGATAAATGTTGTACCGCCTGCACACCTTCATTATGCCCAGTCGTGTTCCTTTTTAGAAAATATGGTGCCGTATAGTTTTATACTACTTTATATCACCAGACATCAGCAATTCCTGGGTGTGTTACTTAAAAGTAAGGAAAATCATATAACATGATATATTTTGCAAAATCACTGTTCAAATTTTTAATGTTATGAAAATGTTAAGTACCTTTCCATGTTATTTTTCATAGAATTATATTATCCCATTGTAATGCAACCTCATTATAGCTAAATTCTGGAAAAAGAATGAATTACAAATAGTTAGTTGATTTAACTAATTCCTTCCAAGCCCTGATAATATGCCATATGTAATTTCACTGCTTATTCACCATAATTTTAAAGGCACACACTTTTTCTTCCATCAGACTGTGCTGTAACTTTAACCATGTGGTGCTTTACTTCTCTATTTACAGATCCTACCTATCGGAAGGCAAGGGAGGTGCATCTTTTCAGGGCTGAGTTAAAACTCAGAGAAGGTTTGGGGACTGCATTCCAGTGGCACGTGAGGCCAAAAAACATCACGGGCACATTTTAGTTTAAATCTCTGACTCCCAACACAGAAAGAGTCACAGCCTTTAACTGGGGAGGTCAAACTAACTATTGTAAGGATGGGCACTGGATGTCTCTCCAGCTGATAGGAAACGCAGCCTCACAACAACTGAACATTGGTGGGGTGGGGTTTTCTTTTGGCAAAGTTGTTTTTAATGTTTCTAGCCGTTCAATGAAATTAGTTACTGTTAGAGTGCAATTGTACAATTTGTTGTGTTTTAATTCTACCTTTTTAAAATATTGTGAGCCCCCTTGAATCCTCTCATTCGGAGAAAGGCAGCCTGTAAGGGAGACAACTAAATAAATAAGTAAATATCTCCTGAATTCCATGTTCTTAAATACCTGCATATTAGACTATTGCCGTCAAGTAGCAATTGCAAAGTTCTTCCCATGGATGGAAGGGGACACCTCGTATCAGGACGTTATTGGCCGGCACTTCCACCGTGCCTGCATAACTTACACCAATTGGAAGCCACTCCAGAGGCGGCTAGTACCAATTCCTCAAAATGATGAATAACTTGTGGCCTGTGTGCAGGGGAAGATGTTACCTGTTCCGGGACTCTAAAATAAATTATTTAAACATGCAACCTGTTTATATCTTCTCCATATGAAAAATTAATGCACCACGGGCTCTTTTGTGTTTTCGTGGCAAAATAAATCCATTTAGAAACTTTCCTCTCTTGGGGAACAAAGAAAAGGGCTTTCTATTGCCCGTGTCAGAATTCCGACTATCAATCGTCCTCCCATGCGGAAAGGGGACAGCTCTATTAATGAGTAGCCGGGTATTAACATAACAGAGCAGCCCCATTAATCTCCAAAACACTGTAAGGGCCTGACAAAAATAAGCTGCAGCAATGCTTTGTTGCTTTCCTTTTTTAATGGAGAAATGAAAGAGCAATCACATTCCACCCTCCCTTATCAGCTAAAGCACTTTGTAGATCCAACGCCCAAGTCTTTGAGTAGTCCTAAGCCTAAAATTAATACCAGAGCTTTCTAGCATCACACTGACAGGTAAAGGGGCAGCAAAAGAGCAGGTTGCTTAAGCCACGAGTAAGACTCTGCCAGCCAGCTGCTGTGATTGTGTTTATGCCCAGCCATTTGAATACATGTGTGCAAGACATTCACGTACACACTAATAATTCCACTGGAGATTGGTCTGTGAAGTATCTCAGTCATCCAGGTAAGGTTATCTGGAAGATGAGTCATGGCAACTGGACTTGTGTGGGGCTCTCTTTGAGGCTTGTCCAGAAGTGCAGCTAGTATTCTGTGGGATACATGCAATGATTGAAGTCATTCACCCATGCCTTTAATGATTACTCATTTAGCTATGAGGGCACAATAAAGTTGGATCTAAAGAGGAAAGAGTAGGCAATGATACTCCATTGGTATAATAAGTGATATTTTCTATAGACTTAAAAAATAATTTTTAAGGCTGCTCTTAGAGACATTTTGTTTATAATTTTTAAGAGTCGTGCCATACTTTCGCCAGTCCAAAAGTGGAGTTTTAAAGTAAGTGAAAGTAATTTTAAAAAGTAAAACACAATTACTTTTGATTGTGTTTCTTTGCCAACTGCATCAAGATCTTCTGTGGTACACCAATAACTTTTTAAAACAATGATATATAACTCTAGTGTCTTTATCTGTCACAAACAATCATCCTTCTCAAACTGAAGGTTGCACAGCAGTGCCAGGAGTACATGGAATCACATGGGCCAGTCCTGCTTATCATAGTCTATTAAATTCAATTGGCCAACCCATGGAGATAGTTTGGAAAATTTACCTTTTCTCAGACCCCCTCAGTCAAAATGCCCAACCGTAATCCCAAGAAGGGATGTTTTGAAACATTGCTCATAAAAGCAAGAGCAGACCTTGGCTGCCTCAGTGGTCTTCCAGTAATAGAGGAGAATTCTTGCTATGGGAGGACCAAAAGAATATGTGATACACAAACAAATGGGATATTTTTCTCTATTTGGATGCTTGAATGATGAAATTGGGCTCTAACATCAATGGCAGTAATATGTATTACATTAGTAAATTACAGATATAAGGGTTTGTTTATTTTATTCATAGGATTTATTAGTCACTTTGTACCTAATAGCTCCCAGGGCCTGTACAATAAAAGCATACATAAAATCCAAAACCACATAAATGAAATAAAAATGACATAAACCAATCAATTAAAACAAGCAATCAATTAAAGCAGCGGAGGCTAAAACAGACATCATGAGTTCCAAAAATATCATGGAAATAAAACCGACTTAATAAAATATTCACAGCAAAAATTCAAATTCATTTCTCTCTCTCTCTAGGGTGGGTGGGTAGTGTGTTGTGGGCCTTTATGGTTGTGGGTATTGTTGTCACTCTTATTATTGTTATTGTTATTATTATATTGTTATTGTTATTAATTATTGTTTTTGTTTTCATTAGTTATTAGTTATTATTAGATGTTTTCTTCTCTGTCTTTCTTCTTTCTTTTTCTTTTCCCTTTCCTTTCCCTCTTGTCACCATGTTTGTAGGGATTGCTATTCAGGTAGTGCCAGCCCATGGGAGATACACTAGGAGCTGGGGGGTTAGTCAGGTAAGAAGAACTAGGGGCAGGCAGTTGCTGTCTTTCCCCCGTTCTGATCCCTCAGCTCACTGCCATGTGCCAGGGAGCCACGCCATTAGTGCCTCCAGCCTGTCCTGCCTGCTGGTCAATGCTAGGTCGGTCCAGACTAAAATCCCCATCCTCAATGATGTTATAATGGATGGGTGGGCCGACCTGGCCTGTTTTACGGAGGCTTGGATGGGGGCAGAGGGAGGCCTCTCTCTCCCAGCTATGCCCTCCTGGGTTTCTGGCCCAGCACGTAGGCAGGTCAGAGGGTTTGGGGTGGGGTGGCCATCATTTACAGGGAATCCCTTGTCACCAGGTGTGTCCTGGGTTAGAATGCCTTCATCTATTGGTGGGTCAGTGGGACAGGTTTGGCATTGTGCTAGGGTACTGTGCTCCCCGCAACCCTCCACAATCCTTACCAGAGCTCACTGAGTTAATCTCAGCGGCATTGTTGAGGTCTCCCCGCCTTTTGGTGGTAGGGAACTTCAATGTGCATGCTGAGGACTGACTTTCAGGAGTGGCTCTGGATTTCATGGAGTCCATGGCCTCCATGAATCTGTCCCAGCATGTTATTTGCCCCACCCATAGAGCAGGGCATACCTTGAACCTGTCTTTTTCCTCCATGTCAGCAGACTTTAATCTGAGGGTGGGGGACATCATTCCCCAACCAATGTCATGTTCAGAACATCAGCCTATTCAGGCTATTGTCCAATTTATGAGCCTATTCAGACCAGGTTGATGTGAAATCAAGGTGAACTATAAAATGGAGCAGGGACACATTTCAATCTCTCAAGAAAAAAAGTCCAGTTGCCATGACTCAACTTCCAGATAAACTCACCTGGATGACTGAGAATCTTCACAGACTTTCCCAATCTGTGTACTTCTACCAGATAGTTTTACTTCCTGGATCTCAAACTGAATATTGCTTAATTATAATGGACTGTATATTGTCTCTCCTTACTGTAGGCCGCCTTGGGTCCTTTTCCAACGAGAAAGGTGGGATAAAACACTCGAATAAATAAATAAATAAATAAATAAATAAATAAATAAATAAATAAACGGCTGCTGTCTTTTCCCCTATCAAGCACTGCCCCACCCCACGGGTAGCCTCAGGACCTTGTTTGGGCCCACCCCGAAGGCTTCTGCATCTGGATTGTTTCCTGGAGGCCTTTGTGTGTGGGAGGGTGTTTTCTGATGGCTTGGCTGATGATCCGGTAGAGGCCCTGGTGGAGAGGAAGTATGAGGATGCCACTTGGGCCATTGACTGGATTGCCCCCTAGTGTCTTCTTCGTTGTGGATCTCATTCCTTACCATAGTTCAGGGCTGTCCAACTTTGAACAAGCCGAGGTCTACTTTTTCTGGCCCAAAGTGTCTGAGGGCTACTACACAAATACTTGTACCTCTACTTAGAAATTTTATCCATTCCAAGCACATGCTTGTAAAGTAACAATTTTTGTAAGTAGAGCAGCAGTTTCCATAGGAATGCATTGAAATTTGTTTCCTCTGGAATGGATTAGTTGATTTTCAATGCATTCCTATGGGAAGGCTGACCATGCATATGCTTCCCTTGCACACACTCAATCATCTGGCCAGCAGGGGGAGAAGGGAACCACACCATGGCCCTTGAACTCCCCCGCTCAGCTGAGACAGTGGCCTGGCAGACACAAAAGTTTGCTGGGGCAGTGGTGATCCTTGGGATAATGGGGGAGGGAGTGGTGGAGAATTTATCTCCTCGCTTTTTTATTGGAGGCCGGTGGGCTACTTTTGAACCCTTCGTGGGCTACTGGTAGCCCGCGGTCTACCTGTTGGGCAGGCCTGCCATAGTTTATGTCTGAGTTGAGAGTGATGAAGCAAGAATGAAGAAGACTCAAGAGCAGATGGAGAAAGGAATGGTCGGCATTTAATTGGGCTGCTGTTTGTGCACTGACCAGGCACTACGTTCGCACAGTCAGGGAGGTTAAAAGATCTTATGCCTCCCTGATAATTGGTGGGGCCTCGAACCACCAGGCGGAGTTGTTCCAGGTGGTTCAAGGCCTCACCAATCCTGGTCAGTCTCTAGGCCTCCTCTTAGTGATTTCATGAGTGAGTCATTTGCAGCCTTTTTTTTTTTTTGGAACTAAAATTGAGGCCATCTGAGCCAGTCTAGACTCTGATTGCTCTAACTTCCCCTTGAGTATCCAGAGTGCTGCACCCCCTCGGTCTCCTCACCTGGTTGAGTTTGGGCCTGTTTCGTCAGCTGAGGCCTCCAGGGCACTGGGCCATTGCAGGCTGGCAACTTCCCCCTTTGACCCTTGCCCATCCTGGCTAATCAAGTCTGCCAGAGGGAGCATGCCAGAGTGGGCTTCCGCTATTTCCACTGCATCCTTCAGGGAAAGGATTTTCCCCTCTCGCCTGAAGGTATCAGCACCCTGCCTGCTACAGATCCTGACCCTGAGGGGTTAATAGATGGAGAGCTGGCGGCAGAGCCTCCAGACCCTTCTTATCAAGTAGTCTAGAGTATTAGCAGAATAGGTCCCTAGGTGTAGGGGTGGACCCCCTGTTCTAGGATAAATCTGGCAATGGGGGGGGGGAGAAGACTTCATGGAAAGTGATAAAACATTGTGGTGTTTGTGCTTCAAAGCTGCATTGTCCATACAATCAGCAGGCAAACTCTTGAAGATAATCAGATGTCCTTTCCTTCTTAGGATACCAGTCCTTCTAACTGTGAAACTGCTGTCTCATCTCCTTCTCCCTTGGGAGTTGGTTCATCTCTTTCTCCAAGAGAAAAAATAATCAATGAGAGGAAATGAAGAAACCCCTTACATCTGCCTAAAATCTTTATCTCTGGGAGCACCCTCACTTAGGGGACAGGAATATTTTCCAGTGCTAGCATGGGGAAGTTCCCAGGTTCTATATTGCCAATTAAAAAGAGCAAGCAGCAGGTGTTGTGAGAGGCCCTGGATAGTTGCTGGCGGTTCAATTAGAAAAACGTGGATTAGAGAAATAAAAAATATCACAGGGCGTAAAGCTACTCCCCATGTTCCTTTATGTTTGGATTCATTTTTTTTCTTAGAAAGGAGGAAGCAGAAGTCTGTTAATGGAGTGTTATTATCCTCTGCTGGCTTCCTTTTGGAAGAAAAACATGTAGTACAAACACTGAAGTGAAATGAGGTCTCCTGCCTTGCAATCAGGGTTCTGAACAAAGGGTTTTGAGACTCTGAGGAGAGATGGCTGAACTGCTAGCCTGGCAACTCTGGGTCTCTGTGGCAATCTCCATGTGCAGCTCTGTGCCTCCCAAGGCCCTCTGCTCCCCCCCCCACTCCCCGCCACACATTTAGAAACTTATTCAGCTGACTCTGCACTTACCAGCTTTGGTACCACCTTGTCCTCTGTGATATGTCTCATACATTCTAAAGGCAATTTTATTTAAAAATAAAGCAGGTGAATTAAATGACACTTGTTTAGCCTTAGACCAAGGAAAGTTAGATGAGTTGCAATCAACCTTCCGGGTGAAGGGAGATAGACTGGTAAGCATTTGTAGGATTTATTATTGATCATCATATATAAGTGTAAATTTGGCACAAGGCAGGCAAAGCAAGTAAACAAGATGGGTCGTGAAGGAATTAGCTAGCTTTTTAGGTTGCATGAACTCTGAGTCTTTATGTTGGGGGGAAGAGGAAGGTGATGAGTGAGCCTGTCATTGTTCAAGTAATACCCTCAGGTTGAAGTTTTATTAGTTTGCTCTGTGAATGTAAAAAAGCAAAGAAATGAAACCTGATGTAAACACGGCAACCTGCCTTTCTGAGAAGACCTCAGAAGAAGATTTCTTCTAGTTGAGCTATTACAAATAGTTAATTTTTCCCCTTTTAGCCTTATTGGGGGACAACACTCATTTACTGACATGTAAGGATTTCTTTGGTGTTATTGCACTACTAATTTTGTTACAGCCCAGTAACATATATATATTAAAAATCATGTTAAATGCAGCATAGCTAAATGTCTGTGAAGCTTCTCAGCCATCCAAGTGAGGTTGTCTGGAAGGTGAGTCATGGCAACTGGACTTCTTTTCTTGTGAGAATGAAACGCTTCACTACTCATCCAAGCAGCTTCATCAGTGAGGAAAATCAAATGTGGTTAGGCTTACATATCTCTCACCATGTTGGTGTGGGAGCACCTCTGTGAGAAACATGATACATGTTATTGTCTACTCCGACTAGAGAGATAGTGGCACTAGAAATGCAAACTAGATGAATAAAATTCATTCGAGTGAATTACAATTTTCTTAGAATTTTAAGTATAAAGGCCTTGTAGTATCTATTTCGCAGTACTGTACTGTATATTTATTTACAGATTTTTTTAGCCACCCCACTACCAAATAGAACATACAACAATATATTAAAACTATAAAACAACATATTAAAAGCATCAAAATAACAGTTTTAAAACAATCAATATACAAATAATAAAATCCTGCTGCTCATATGCCCAGCTAGGAAAAGAGACAGAACAAAATTACAAAGAAATCATCAATACTTTCCTAGACAAAAGAATTTATTATTCTCACATCTAAGATATAGTTTCCATGGTCAGCATTATCAAATGATACAAGAAGCAATTCAAAACCTTGGCAATTCCGTGAGGCAGCAGTGGGATGATTGTACATGCCATTAGCAATTATCCCCATTTCTAAACCACCTGGAAAGAAATGTGTCTGTTTCTACCCTAACATTACCTGAGTCATATATTTCTACAGTATATACCAATGTATGTATGTATGTATGTATGTATGTATGTATGTATGTATGTATGTATGTATGTATGTATGTATGTATGTATGTATGTATGTATGTATGTATGTATGTA
>JAHTLZ010000275.1:26554725-26568561 GCA_023846285.1 Phrynocephalus versicolor
GTATGTATGTATGTATGTATGTATGTATGTATGTATGTATGTATGTAAGGGATGGGCACAAAACAGAAAAAAATGTGTTTTGTTCTCTTTTGTTTAATTCCCCTGGTGATTTGTTTCATTTCATTAGAAATGATTTTTTAAAAAAATCATACAAAAAACCATTTCAAAAAACCAACAAAATAAAACTGGGGTCTTCCTATCCCATTATTCCTAGCTGGAATATTCCGGAAAACTCCTGCCTTCCTCCCAGGCATGCTAGCCTGCCTGCATGTTATGCGTCTGAGAAACTCATTTATTTCTAAGGCCTGCCTTAGTTTTCTTGATGATGCAAGGGAAATCTACACTCTCTCTTCATACCTGAGGGTCTGAAATGGCCATAGGACAGCTGGTCAGTGAGAGAGGGGAAACCGCCGACTGGCTGGGCTGGTCGGCTATAAAAATGTTTTACATTTTTTTTAAAAAAAATGAAAAATGCAACAAAACGAACAAAATGTTTTTTTTAAAATTTGGTGTTTTGTGTCCATCTCTAATGAGAATGCCACAGGAAGTGCCCACAAGTGACACACTATCATCTGATTTGTAAAGAGGAAATGCCAAGGGAGCTGAGGGCAAACAGCTAAAACTGAAAGGGGAAAAACAAGGCATCATTTCCTTTGGAAAACAATTGGTATCATGGGTAATAAGAAACTTCTCACAGAAAAAAGAGTCATGAAAGGAGGGGAAAGCTGGGAGCCTTGACTGGAGTACAAGTTCTGTTAGAAAGGAAAGCAAGCGCTGGTCGCTTGGATGGAACAATGATTGAGAGAGGAGAGGAAACTAGTTTTCAAACACAAAGGGTGTTGTGATGAAGATGGAAAATGACTGTGCAGTCGAGCAAAGAACAAGAAAGAATTGATTTAAGTTGTGGCATGGTCAATTTAGATTAAATATTGGGTGGAAGGGAACACTTCCAAACTGCCAGAAACTGTAGTAATAAGCTCTCTAGGAAAGGGGATCGGAAGGATTTATCTTGTCTGGACTTTGTAAAAGAAAAGTTCACCCCGGTATCTCAAAAAGTGACATCAAAGCCAGATCTGAGATAGCAGGACACCGTGAGCAGAGAGAGACCTGTGGATGGAGCATTAAAAGACAGCAGAGAAGACACAGAACTGTAGGGTTCGGGAAAAAGCAGCTGGAATATAACAAATGAAATACCTTGGACATTTCACAATTCTACACAAATGGGACGTATTCTTAGGATGGAGATCCTTGTTGCCCCCCATGCAAGGATGCAGCATTCAGATCATGCCAAAAGCTGCTCAGTGTGGCTTTTAACTACTCATAAGAGATGTGGGGCTACCGTTTTCAGAGAGGAAACCATGTTAGTCTGTTCCACAACTAGTTAGTTTGTTAGTCAGTGAGTCAGTTTAAAATGTTTTTACCCGGTCTTTCTCTTTAAAAATATAAGCCGAGGTGACAAGAAAAACAACACAAAAATTATTGTGGCTGGTTTAAAATTAGCACATATATTTCAGGGTGACCGTTAGGTGCTCAACGTCTATTTCTTTTGGCACATGCAATACAATATGTAGGTTTATATCTAGAGTACAGGTTGAGTGGCATCAGATAGCAGGCCTAAATCCTGGAAACACCCGACAAAATGGGTAATATGGCGCTAAACCTTCTCTCTTTTGATTCTGCTCACTATGATGGAGGTATTCTCTTAACCACTTTCATTTTGATGGGCTTTTGATGTTCCAGCCCACTAAAGTTTAATAGGGGACTCCAAACAATGAGAAGGGGGAATTTTTCAAGGCAATTCTCTTGAATTAGATAGCAAGGGTCAACTACAGTCTCATAGGCTTCATGTTACAGCTGCTTAGGCATCTCCCAGTGCTACCTGATGGAGTGTTTCAAACAATGAGCTAGTGGAACCCAAGCTCACCATAGGACTTTCTGAGTTGCTATGACTGTGGCATGATCTGCTGGCTCCCCTCAGGCTTCCTTGTTGCCTCTGGGTTAAGATGTAATCCTCATAGGGGATAGGAAAGAAAAGGATTTTCCCCTGGAGAGGATATTGTTGTAAGCCACCCCAGTTGTTATAGAAAATGTTTGAAGATGGTTTGCTCTTGTATGGGTAATCAAGAACCATCATATTTGCAAAAAACAAACAAAAGCAAAACACCTGCCCTTATTCGTTAATGTTGGTGGATCCAGTTGTCTGGTTTTTTGTTTGTTTGTTTTTTAACTCTCCCAAGCTAGGATAACCAGGGGGGTTGTAATAATAAGTACCTGCATTTCAAAATTTTACCATGACATCACTGACTTCTACTTCTATGAATTTAGAAGGTATTGCATACTTTTCTTCTTAATGGATCCTCTTCATTAACAAAAACAAACAAAAAGATAATCTGAAAACAAGCAGGTGGAATCTGTGATTGGGTTTAATTCTGAGACAACCCCATACAGTTGTCCCCCGCCCTTTTGCGGTTCATATACTGCAGTCCCAGTATATCACGGGTCTGTAGTATATGAAAAAAGGCCCCCTGCGGTAAGGTGAAAAGGGCTTCCCAGGCCTGTCAGAGGCCCCCAAAGTGCTTTCCCGCAAACCGGAAGTGACTTCCTGTAAACCAGAAGTGACCTCCAGATCACTAGAAAGCACTTTTGGACCTCTGGGGGACTGGAAAACCCCTTGCAGGCCCGTTTGGGGCAGCACCAGGCCTGGGGTAAGTACAAGAGGCCCCAGAGAGTCCACCCAGTCCTGACATGACCCAGCATCCACATAATGCGGATTTTCAGTTATTGCGGGTTGGGTTGGGTCCCTAACCCCTGCCGTAGGTGGGGTTTTACTGTATTCCAGCAAAGAAAGGGATGACATCACAAGGGGATGGCAGAATACGTACAGTGCCTGAACCATAGAGTTGGAAGAGACCTCAAGGGCCATCAAGTCCAACCCCCTGCCATGCAGGAACCCCCATCACCAGGACTCCCGACTAGAGATGGGCACGAAATAGCAAAATGGCATTTTGTGGTCGGTATTCAGGCCCTGGGGTCCGCTTCATTCCATTTTCATTTTTCGGGGCCCCAGGGCCCACTTCGTTTCTGTTTCTTCATTTTTTGGGTGCAGCAAGCTGCGGCCGCAGGGAGCCTTCGCAGGGCCGGGCGCCACTGCAGCCAGTGGCATGCAGGCCAGGAGAGAGTTTCCGCGGCCGTGGGGGGCCCTCCTGGCGCCTGGGCAAGCCTCCTGGGAGAGCCATCCCACAGCAATGGGGAGCCCTCCGGGGCCGGGCGCCGCCAGAGCCGGTGGCAAGCCTGCCAGCAGGAGAGCAATCCTGTGGCCACGGGGAGTCCTCTCCGAGCTGGGTGCTGCTCTGGTCACCACCCCCAACAGGCCACCACCCCCGGAGCCCGGCGTAGCGCCACCCTAACTGGGGCCCTTCTCCCTGGGAGCCACTCCGCCCCGGGAGCCGCCACCCCAGCAGACCGCCGCCCTGCACCTCCCGAGCCTAGATCTGGGAAACCTGGGGGGGTGCCGCTGCACTCCCCCCATGCTCCAACAATGCCCTCCGCTCCATATTCCAAGCCGGCTGCACCATTGTTCCTTCGCCACGTGGCCGAGATTCCGGAGCCTAGCCTATAAGGGCTCGGATCCCGCCTCTTCTTGCGAGATCGGCAAAGTCTCGCGTTGTCGGCTCCGATGGGGAGGGGGCAAAGAGGCTCCGCCAGGCCCAGCCCCCTCTCGCCTCCCTCCGCTTGTTGAATGACAGCCCAGCGGGCTGTCATTCACTAATCGGAGATGGCTGGACCGGGGCCTGGGATCCCACCTCTGCGTGCGTAGGCGGGATCCCAGCCCCCTCTCACCGCCCTCCGCTGCTCCATTATTCATCACGTGAGCGGCGCAACGGCAATAACGGAAACGAACAGAACTGAAGAAAATTTTCTTGGTTCTGTTCTGTTCGAGCCTGCCCCATCTCAATGGTCATTATTCGTACCGTTACGTAACGGAACGAATAACGGAGAACGGTAACGAAAAAATGGTTTGTTTCGTGCCCATCTCTAGTCCCGACATATGCCCATTCAGCCTCTGCTTAAAAACCTCCAAAGAAGGAGACTCCACCACCCTCTGTGGCAGCATATCCCACTGCCAAACAGCTCTAACCGTCATGAAGTTCTTCCTAATGTTTAAATTGAATCTCTTTTCCTGAAGTTTGAAACCATTGCCCCAAGTCCTAGTCTCTGAAACCAATAACAATAATAAAACAATAGCTTCAAACCTTGGTCTCTTCAGTGGAAACGACTGTAAATACATGGTGAAAAAATAATATAAATATTTGGTGTGACTTTTTAAGAAGAAAAGGTCACAGGTCTCCTAAAACATGACTGTGGCATTTATCCACACTTTTTTTTTAAAGTGTTGATTTGTTGTGGAGCAACTCCACCGATGGAGATACCGGTGGTTAGCCAGATCTCATTGCTGGTCATGAAGCGGCACCTATAACAATTCAACCTCCAGGGAGCCCAAAATGTAGGTCCACTACTGCTTGGTCCTCAAAGAATTTCAGTGCATTAAATCCAAGCACCACAACTGTAATCAGCTGGGCTCTGGACCCAGAAGTCATTCAACATATGGGGAGTACTTTGGTAGCTGCTTTGCCTCTTTAATGGCTAGCAGCAGAATCACCTACAACGTGAAATGAAAGGTTGAGACTGGTTATTTCTGGCTGGAAGTTGAGGTGCATATCTTTGACAAGGCAGTGCTTAGTATGCTGCCGGCTTCGTCTTGGCATTTCTCATTTCATTTTGAGTAATCAATTGGGCTGCTTTGGAGAGGCTGTTTACGACCTGTAATTTGTATAATTTGATTTGACAGTAATTCCATTGTTGCTACAGTTATTTACAAGATACTTGCTTGCCCTCTGATTTGCTCAGTTCTTATCTCTGTTTATCTTTGCTTTTTTCAATCATGGCATTCATAACTGATGACCACTTTTTAATTCAAAGAATCTGCGGTAGAAGCATACAGGCAAGGCAAACATTCTCTTCCCTCAAATCTTTTTGGGGTGGGCAGCTGTGCAACTGCTTCAAAGTAAAGCCAAGCCAAACTAAACAAACCACCATGTAACTTATACTGCTTATAGACTATGGACAGAGGGACCAAATGTTTGAATGGAAAAATAAACCACAAGTATATTCTCTCTCTCACACACCATATTATTTCTCCATTTTCCTCTTTAAGAAAGGCAAGGATACAACTGTTTCATTTAACAGCTAGCTTTCCGTGTATGGGGAACAGTTCTTCGGCTGGAAAAACCTTTGATTTTGGTGTTATTTCTTGGAAAGAAGAGTCAATATCTGGAATTGGTGTCTTCTGTGGAGTTTCTTTTCTATGTGTGAAAAGTTGACTTGGGCCCTTTTTTGGAAGAAAGCCAAGAGAGAAACAACACCAAGCAATCAACCAGTGAGATTTTGAGGAAGCACAGAAGAAGGGAAGATAGTAAGCAATATCAGAAGGAAGATCAACAGTGTTGATGGCACCCACCTCATTTCATACCGGAGCCGTGTCAAAATGCAGCACCAGAAAAACATTGTGCTAGAGATGGGCACAAAACAAATTAAAAATTTGTTTCATCATTTGTTATTCGTTTTGTTGCCTAATGAAACAAATAACAAACTGCCCCTCAA
This sequence comes from Phrynocephalus versicolor, assembly GCA_023846285.1. Classification (NCBI taxonomy): domain Eukaryota; kingdom Metazoa; phylum Chordata; class Lepidosauria; order Squamata; family Agamidae; genus Phrynocephalus; species Phrynocephalus versicolor. The sequence continues at coordinate 26,560,387 of JAHTLZ010000275.1, forward strand.
AGAAAAATGAAATGAAATGAAATGGAAATTTTTGTTCATTTCATTTTGTATTTCGTTCCCTCATCGGTGTCTTCTCTTACTTCTCTTTTAATAAATAAATAAATAAATAAATAAATAAATAAATAAATAAATATGCTGACCTGGCCCATGGGCCGGCTAGCTGGCGCAAGGAATTTTTTTTTAAATTAAAAAACTTGCCGACCCGCCCCCCCCCCGGGCCAGCTGGTCAGCACGAGTAAAAAACAAAAAGAAATAAAAAAACAAATAATAAAACAAACAAAAAAAAACAAAACATTTATTTTTAAAAAAATCATTTTAAATGAAGCAAAAAATGAAAAAGAAGAAAAACAAAACAAAACGCCATTTTGGCATTTCGTGCCCTTCTCTACATAGGACTATAGCGGAGAATTAGCACATCATGTCCCAACTGTACACATGATGAAGATGAAAGAATTCTGATTCTAGGTAAAGACTCCAACGTTCTCCCACCATTGTGAATTATGGTAAATCAGGAGTTTTCAGAAAACTCAGAAACATTCTCTTTAGCCCCACTCTATCAATGGCAGGGCTACTGTCTAAACAAGGCCATGTAGCTATGTACAACAGAATGTACAAAGAAATGTCTCTGAAAGCTTTGGGAAAGCTAGTCCAACTAAATCTCCTCATGGATGGAATACTGACTTAACTTTGGTCTGACATAGGTTAGCATTTCTTGTGCACTTTGGTGCACAACAGGGTTTTATGTTAAACTTTTCGGTGTTGACATCATCGGTTTCCCCAGATTCCAGAGAAACTGAAGCTTGATCTCCTCTACAGAAACATGTTTGATTTCAGATTTTAGAACGGGGTAGCATTTACTGTACTGGTTTAATGTGCATGCAAGAATGGCCAAACATGCCAAAAACATTACTAGCAGAAAGCTCTGCATTTGCTTCAGCTCACTGATTCATATTGCTAACATATTCTGACATGGAACATATCCATGAATATCAACAGAACACCTTTGTTTGCACAGAAGAACCCAGTCATCTTGAACACCTTTACATCTGTGCATATGTGTTTCCTACAGTATTATTGTACGGTAGCCCCCTGTTTATTGTGGGGGTTAGGTTTTCTAAACACCTGCAGTAAAGGAAAATCCACAGTATGCAGACAACCCTGCAACCTGCCCCGCATGAGTGAGTAAGTGCAAATGCCAGGGAGCTGATAGCTTCTTTGGTGCCTGCCCTGCCTCCTTCTCCCTGCTGGCATCTTTCAGGAGCTGGAGGTGGGTGGCAAAACGCTGAACCCACCAAAGCGGGTTTTTGCCACCCACCTCCAGCTCCTGCAGGGTGCCCAGTGGGGAGAAGGAGGTGTTGGAGTGGGCACCTGAACACCAGCTTTTCTCCTGTGGCGCTGGGCACCCTGGAGGAGCTGGACATGGGTCGCAAAAAGCCGCACCCACCAAAAGGGGCAAGGCCCTTGCTTGCTATGGATCAGTTCTGAGAATTACAGTCCAAACAACAACCACAATGCCTTTCCAAGTTCTTTTAAGGAGATCTCGGGGCCAGTATATGTAAGATTATGGATGGAAACAAAATATTGTCAGTCCTATTAATCCCTCTCGACATTGTCGGAGCAATTTTGAAATTCTTTTTGGGGTGATTTGTAACCACAAGTAATAATTTTAGAAGGAGATCCTTAAAGCTTACATATCATTAGGATCATCCTCAGAGTAGCTATATATTTTAACCTCCAGGGGCTTCTTACCAACATTCAAAGATGGTTCGAGTCAGACTATAACAGAAGCCTGGCAATGTTGTCTATCATTAGCTGTTACTCCATCCATGCACTGCAGTCCTAATTTCATGCACAGAAATCTAATAACCAATAAGCTAAGAATGGGCATTATCCAATACAGTACATTGTAACTAAGAATTATCCTTGCATGACTAAAAGCTTTGGTATGGGATGCAGCACTCTAATTTGAGATATTAGCGTCCTCAAGAAGCAAAGATTAGATCTAATGCAGAGCTGAAGAGAGACAGCATAGACAATAATTGAAGAATGCAGGGCAATGATCAGTAAAAGAAAAGAGCCAGGAACAAGTGAAGTCAATAAAATGTTGTAGTTTTTGCAACCTCATCTTTAGTAGATTTGGTTTCTGGGGTGACTGCCAATCTATCTAGCACCAACAAATCATTCCTCCCTACTTCTCTGCTGCGCTCAAAGAGGGGTCTGCCTTTCTGCAATGTGTTGCCCCTTTCCTCATCCAAGTCTGTTACTGAAAGCAATTTGCCAGTTTGTTTGTTGTTGAACCATTTTTAAAAATTATTTTCCTACTAAAGTCTCAGAGTGAGTTACTGAGACTGTAAGTGCCAGTCAGTGAGAAAAGGAGTAGACTGCTCTGGGCCACTTGAAGCTATTCTGTTCTGTGCATCCCTGCCATGCAGCTAAGGAACAGAAGAGAACTTCAGAAACTCTGCAACATATGATATACCCAGTAATCTTCTAACTGGAAAGACAGCGCCACTAGAAAAAGTTTAGACTATTGGCAACTTCATTAAAATGAGGAACTAATTGTGCAAAAGGAGAGAAATTGTTAAACCTCTCACTTTGGAAGGACAAAGGTGGCTCATTTGCAAAAGTTTATTCAAATATCTTCATTTGAAGTGCTCCTAATACAAAATCCATAGATTCCTTCCTGCTTAAAATGGATATGAAGCCTCTTGAAAGATAATCATCAAGAATATTAAATCCACTGATCTTGGGGGATGGAGTAGAAGCCGTCACAGGTATATTAAAACACAGAAAGTCCCTAGTTATAGAAGGCTTAAGTGCAGCATTATATAAAGGATTTAGTGAAATTCCAGCTAGGAAAAAAATAACTGTTTATAATTTGTGAGGGTGGGGAAGATTGCTAAAGCTGGGAAACCAATGTAATTGACAGTCATAATATTTTCAGAGAGGTCATTATGTTCAGCAACTTCAGGAAACAGCAAAATTATGGTGGGTCCTTTTCTAAGACTAATAAATTTGCTTCCTTTATGGGTTGTCATGGATTACCATCCCCTTTAGGTGTCTTGAAGAAGCGGAGTGTAAGAAATGAAAGCTCAGATGTAATAAATCCCTTATTATGGGTGCTACAACATTTTTGTTTGTTTGTTTTGGCAGTTATAAAGAAGGCAGGAAATGATCCTGGGTGTGCCTGTAGCCTCACGGCACCCCTTGATTATTTTACATCCAGACCCCACAGTAGTGATGGTCTACACAAGGCTAGCTCATTTACCACTGAATACTGAATGTAGCACATGAGATTTATGCCAAATGTCCAACAAAAGTATGTGATGGGGAGGAGGGGAAAAAAGAAACCTGGACAAGATTCTGCTGCTGCCCCATCATATTTCCTGCAGGTGACATTTGAATATTCAGCAGGCTTGGGAAAATTCTCCCTCTTAAATTGTTACATAAATTAAAATACAGTGACCAATTTATGAACAGGGCCAACCTACTATATTCCCGTTCAACGGTGGTGGTTTGATCATTTCCCCTCCTCTCTGTATGTGGGGCTTCTCTCGAAGTTGTCCTGCAAATTGCAGCAAACATGGCCACCAGACTGGTGTCGGGTGTGAGTAAATTTGATCACATCTCCCCAGTCGTTGTTCACCTGCACTAGTTACTGATTATGTCTCAAGTTATATTCAACGTCTTGGTGTATACCTATAATAAAGCCATCCATGGTTTCGGACCTTGGTACTTGTTGTATCGTCTTTCCCCTAGATCAGTGGCAGTGAAACTTCCGCATATACACAATATACACAGCAATTCTGTTTTCATAAAAAGTGGCATTTGCCCACACATTACTGCTGAAACAAAAACATTACTATGATAAATTTGTCAATACATTTATATCTCCCACCTCCCTGGAATGGGACCATGGGTGAGAAGGCAGCTAAATAATATGCCAATGGAGTTATTGTACCAAAATGACAACTTGTTTGTTATGCAACATCTCTTCCTGGATTCCATTCAGGCTTTTGCACACAACTGAGCACATCCACATATATCTAGTATGTGTAGGATTATCATCAATGGAAAGGGGGGGGGTCAGGTTTGCATGTAGGTGCTTAGTGGCACTTTTAAATTGAAGTGAATGGGGACATTTGCTTGAACTCAGTATATATATGAACATACATTCAGTGGTTCTTCTTAATCAAGGGTATTGTGTTTTTGTGACAGTTGTCCCTGGGTAAGGTAGATCTGCCCTGAAGCAGTTGCTACTTGTCTTTGGTAATTTGTAGCATTCATGGAGAGATGAAAGAAATCAGCAGAGCTTGGGAAACAAGTATTTGGAACAGTGCCCATGCTGGCTGTCAGATCCGAGGAGTTGTAATTCCAAAAAGTAATGTTTCCAGCATCTTTGTGCCAGCTATTTGAAGAAAACTTGAAATACACAAAAATCCATCTAATGGAAATTCTCTATTGCTGACCCTTAGATGGAGGCCCAAAGGTCTGACACAGCAGAAGTTAGTTTTATTTGTGCAGCCTGCTGCTGAAGTGTGCAATAAAAACACAACTGTTGTTTTGTCCATGATGGCTCGCAGCTTTAAACTCACACCAGGGCCCCCTTTAACTGTTGGGCTAGGAACCAAGCCTGAAAATTGGTGCAAGCCATGGGTACATTCTATCCCATGAAGGTGATAACCCAGATTTAGCCAAGAGTAGTCCACTGGTGGTAGGAGATGAGTGAAGTAGGCCCAATAATAATAATAATAATAATAATAATAATAATAATAATAATAATAATAATAATAATAATAATAATAATAATACAGTGCACGATTGCAAAGGCGCTTCCGGCCGCGGAGCCCCAGCGCTGGGCTCCATGGTTAAACACCTTTGTCCGATCACGCGCTGCTTGCCCCGACCTCCCAGGAGGTCGGAACAAGCGGCGCGCATGATTGCACCCCCCACCCCCAGGCCCCTCCACCTGCTTCCGCATATTGTGGATTTTCATGCATCGCGGGTGGGTTGGGTCCCTAACCCCCGCGATCGGGGGGGGGGGTTACTGTAATAATAATAATAATACACCTTGAGTATTGTGTCCAATTCTGGACACCCAACTTCAAGAAGGATGCTGATAAATTGGAAGAAATAGGAAGCCAACCTCTATGAGGAAAGACTGGAATAATTGGGCATGTTTAGCCTTGGGGAAAAGGAGATCGAGGGGTAATACGATAACACTTTATACTTGAAAGGCTCTCATACAGAGGAGGGGCAGGATCTGTTCTCTATCATCCCAGAGTGCAGGACGCACAACAATGGGTTCAAGTTAAGAGAACCCAGCTTATGTATGAATATCGGGAAAAACATCCTAACTGTTAGAGCAGTACAGCAGTGAAATCAATTACCTCAGGAAATGGTGAGTGCTCCAACACTGGAAGCATTCAAGAGAAATTTGGACAACCACCTGACAGATACCCTTTCACTGGTATTCCTGCATGGAGCAGGGGGTTGGAGTTGATGGCCTTGTACGTCCTTTCCAACTTCACTATTCTAGGACTCTATAGATAGAATCACTGCTAAAACATCGTGAATATTTAGTGGAGATATTAAAAGAAAATTTAGAATTGACAAATGTGCAGCTCTTTCTATACAGTGTGGCAAGATCCAAAACCTAGATGGAATAGAGTTAAAATTGTGATACTGTATTATCACTATCAAGTCATGGAAATTATAAATACCTTGGAATGCTAGAAGCAGATAACATCCTGCACATAAAATTTAAAGAACTGACAGAAAGAGAACAAATCAAAAGACTGGAAAATCTTAAAATCAAAATTGAATGGTGGAAATAGAATTAAAGTTGCAAACACATGCACAGTTCCAGTAATTAGATACCCAGCTGGAATAATATTGTAACAATAAGATTGTAACAAAAATGGATGAGAATTGGATCAAAACACAAGAAAACGAATGAACATGCATCATGCATTACCTCTTGAGATAACTGGGAGCCCTGGCACCCTACCTGTCTCAGGCCACTGACTCCGCTTGGTCTTGCCCCTTCAGCCCCCAGCACTGTCTGGATCGGGTTCACTCACTCAATCTTGGCTACCTGCTCTCTCCCGACAGGGCATAAATCCCACCCACACTCTCATCTTGCAGTTGCAGGAGGATCGAAGCAGAGCCAGTGAGTTTTCCTGCCTGCCACCATGGCTGCTGTGTCTGCTGCTGCTGTGGCTGCCAAGGGGGATCTCCATGCCTCTCTGCCAAGGCATGCTAGTGCATCGCCTGGTCCACCACCTGAGAAGGTCAAATGGCTGGGGACACCCCTGGCCATTCAAGCTTACCAGGCGGTGCAGCAGTGCACCTTTGAGCCACCCAATCTCCGGTGCTGCCAAGCAGGGGTGGATAGGGTGTTCAGGGGGAAAGCTTCTGCCCCTGGCTCCCTGCCACTGCTGTTGCCACTGTCACCATTGGATAAGAGCACTTTCTCTTATCTGTGGATTTCAGTATCCGCAGGGTGCCCCGGAACCAATCCCCTGTGGATACGGGGGCCCTACTGTACAGCAAAATAAATATTATATAATTTGCATCACTGAAACCTGGTGGGATGGGACTTATGATTGGAATGTAATTATTGGAAGGAACAGCTATTTTAGATTTGGTCTTAACCATTCAGGAGGACCTTGTAAATGTTGTCAAAGTGGTGGGATCTTTAGGTAGAAGTGACCATGCTCTTTTGGAATTTGTTATACAGTGGGAAGGGGAAGCTAAGTATAGCCAAACAAGCATCCTGGACTTTAAGAAAACCAATTTTTGTAAATTCCATGGACTGAGGCACTGAAAGAGAAGGGAGTTCAAGATGGATGGGCATTCCTTAAAAGTGAGATATTAAAGGCACAATCTAAAACGGTTCCAACAAGAAGAAAACATGGGAGATGTTTAAGGAAACTGCAATCGTTGACTAAACAACTTTCAACTCAGCTAAATATACTAAAAGAAAATGTTCAGGAAGTGGGAAAAGGAGGAATTCACCAAAGAATATAAGCAAATACCCAGTATATGCAGGGTGGTGGTAAAAAGAGCTAAAGCACAAAATGAACTTAGATTTGCCAGAGAGATTAAAGATAGTAAAAAGAGTGGTTTTAGTTATGTCCGCAACAAAAGGAAAAATAAGGAAATGATAGGGTCTCTGTGTGGAGATGATAGCCAGTTACTAACAGGTGACAGGGAAAAGGCAGAACTACTTGGAACCTTCTCTGCCTCCCTTTTCTCCAGAAAGGAAAAAAGAGTTCAGTTGGGACGAAGAGTAGATTAGTAGGGTGGAAACTGCCACGTAGGATAGGTAGGGTAGTAGTAAAGGAATACGTGGAAACTCTGAATGAATTTAAGTCTCCAGAGCCTGATGAATTACACCCAAGGATATTAAAAGACCTGACAGAAGGAATTTCTGAACCATTGGGAATAATCTTTGAGAATTCCTGGAGAACTGGGGAAGTTCCCATAGATGGAAGGGGGGCAAATGTTGTCCCCATTTTTGAAAAGGGGAAAAACAAGGATGCAAATAATTGCTGCTCAGTCAGTTTGACATCTATTCCTGGAAAGATTCTAGAGCAGATTATTAAGCATACATCTATAATTATTTAACAAATAACACTGTCATGACTAGAAGTCAACACGGGTTTCTCAATTACAAGTCATGACAAACTAATTTGATCTCTTTCCTCGATACTAGAGTTACAGGCCTGGAGATGAAGGGAATGCTGTGGATGTTACTTATCTAGGCCCACTGAGTCAGCACTTCCTCCTTAAGTTCTACTGATTCAATAGGCTGACTCTAGTTGCAATTTACTAAACCCAAGAAACAAGATTTCAGCCCTTGTTTGAATCATGCTACATTTCTGAAACCTTGACAAGATTCCAAGGAACAGCAGATATCAATTAACATCTAATTGCTGTAATTACTCTTGTTACCCAACTATATATGCCACAGAGATCAAACTGAGCCCATTTGCAGTTTTTAATTTAGCAAAATAGGAGTCTTTTCAACCAGAAATAAACAAATGATATGCCATTTGAATAATGCACAGTTCAGAGATCAAAATGTTTATAGGGGAATTAATTAATTAATTAATTAATTAATTAATAATAATAATAATAATAATAATAATAATAATAATAATAATAATA
>JAHTLZ010000275.1:26568571-26713185 GCA_023846285.1 Phrynocephalus versicolor
TAATAATAATAATAATAATAATAATAATAATAATAATAATAATAATAATAATAATAATAATAATAATAATAATAATAAAGTTGATGTGTCCTATCACCTAATCCGCAATTTTATGCTGCTATTTTCAGTGATGATGAGCACAGCTACCAGGAAATAAGGTTCAGCTAGACTGACCTTTCATTTCAGATGTATAGGATTACAGTTCCCATAGGAATCAGGTCTGGAGAGGAGCAGAAAATGTGGGCTACAGAAATGTGCAGAAAATCAGATAGGAAAGGTTGCTGATAAAAATGCTTTTAATATTGGGTGTAATATAGTTGACCCAACTACTGCAGTATGTTAACATGGTAGCAATTCCTTTGTGCATCTGTTTGTTTCTGATGTTTCTTTTAGCAGTGAAAGCTATTGCTAATCTATACTGATGTCTTGCATTTTTATAGATTTTTCGAGATTATTATTTCCATATGTCCACAGACCATAACACAAAGGTGGGACCTTAGCCCACAACTCGATGGAACTCTTTCTTCATTTGATCTGGCAGCTCCTCAATACTCATATAATCAGAACGGGCATATGAGTCTACCTGTGGGATCCATAAATTGATTCTTCAGAACAGAGAGATGAAGCTCACAGCTAATGACCAAGATGAGCTTGGGTGTAGATCTTTCTTGTGGTGGTTTAAGGGTTTCAAGATGTGAATAAGCAGCAGCCTCGATAATGTGTATTAATACCTGCAAACGTGCTATTACAAAAGTGACTCCAGCAAAGTCCGATTGCAATCAACAACAAAAAAATCTATAATGTTTGTCCGAAGTGCCTTGCTTTCACTTCTGTGTGCTAGATTCAGGACCCCAGATTGATTAGCCCGACGGAGTTCGACTTGGTGCACAGGACATCGATCTCTGTGAAAATGTATTGGTGGAGACAGGAGGAGAACTGATTAGGCTGCAGCTTCTACAACTGGTCCACAAACAGAGTTGCAGATTTCAAGAGAGTTCTTGGGAATGAAATATCTATTTGCTGGCAGATGAAGCGGCTGCAAGAATTGCAGCTTTGAAAGACCGCTCTGATGGCAGCTTCACCTGGGCTTTGCCATCAGGAGAGGGAGCAGGGGAATTATGCAACACCCTTCCCCTTCCCTTTCTGGTATCAGGAGAGGGAGCAGAGGAATTATGCAACACCCTTCCCCTTCCCTTTCTGGCATGCACACTCTCAATTTGCACAGGGCAGCAGAGGGCAGTCATACAAAGCGAAGGGAGCCAAAGCACAGGTTTTAAGGCCATCTGGCAGACACTGCTCAGTTGTCCATCATCTGAGACCCAGACATGCCCCTGTGCCCCTGGGGACCTCCTGTTATCTCACTTCCTCTATTAACTGTCATTTATTGACATCAAGAAGGAAAGATTACATAAAATATTTTTAATGTGAAAAGAAACGTACTTCTCTTAAGTAGTGGTTGCCTTCTATCTGGCTTCATTCTACAGGACTGTGGGAGGGAATGATTCTTCTATTACTGGCTCCTGCCAGGCTCCACTTCAAGCTTCAGAGGCAGTAGAGGCATGTTGGGAAAATAACAGCCTTGCATGCTCTCACCACTGGATGACAATGGGAAAGGCTTTATACAGCTTAATGTGTCTCCACCAGCTTAAATGGAAGAGTTCTTCTCCCGCTTCTGGCAGTAGAGGCAAGACTTTGCCCCCTCTTCCAGTTTGTTTGCTTGCTTCCATTGTCTTTGTTGTTGATTCTTTTGACAAACCAACAAGCATGGGAGGCTTTTTCAAGTGGTGGAGACTCCATCCCCCACCATTGCCCCGCAATTCTTCTGACTATAACTACAAATGGGAACTATAAGTAACTATACCCTTTTCTACTTTTAAGTCATTCTAGAACAGTGGTTCCCACCCTTGGGTCCCCAGATGTACTTAGACTACAATTCCCAGAAATTCTGGCCAGCAAAGTTAGTGGTGAAGGCTGCTGGGAGTGTTAGTCCCAAAATTTTCTTCAGGCACCAAGTAAGTGCGGTTCTAGTGCACCTTTATCACCATTTGTGTGGGAAAGGAAGCAAAGGAGTAGGCAGGGCCTGAGCCTGAGCTGTTGTCTCCACATTTTTTGTGCCGTTGTTTTTTTTACCCAAATTCTTTTATAATGTGGCCATCAAACTAGCCAGAAGAAGCACAGAACAAAGAAAGAATCAACTTTGACTCTTCATTTGAAACATCTTAAATCAGTTTGCAGTATATCGCCTCCCTAATCTTCAATGTGAATTACAAAACAATAAATATGGGCGGAACAATAATGTACCAGCAGTCATATTGGGAAAGTGGTGAGGGAGCAGTAAAGACCCTGGAATATTGCCTTAGGCAGTAAAAGAATGAGTTACATTCCATTGATCAAAGATGAGAAAAATGCAGTACTGCCAATACAAATTCACAGATTTAAAAGTTTTATTCTGCATTATATCACAAAGGCAGGGAGCCACTGGAGCAAGACTATTTCCCCCCTCATTTCTGTCTTCCACGTTTAGTCTCCTGTAATTTGTGTACATGTGTAATGAAGACAGCTGCCATGCATTTAAAAATAAGGGAATCGCCAGGACCTGTCAGGATCCGATGGATGTCTTAGGCAATGATACAAAAATGTTGTAGGTTTTTAAATTCCAAAGCAGATATTTTTTTGTATCTGGCTCTTTTTCTTCTATGATATGTCTAACACTGTCACTTCTGATTCTATTAAAGACCCTCTTCAGTATGTACAATTTAGTGCCATCTCCCTAATCAATTTATTTGTTTATATTTTAACTGTTAATCTTCTTACCAACCTGAGATGTTATTTCAGTGGTGGTTCATGCAGGTCACGTGGATTAGATTAGCTGTATTTCCTCAACACCAAATGATGATACAGAGCATCAGGGATCAGGTATTTGATTCCTCATTATGCCTTCTAGGAAAAGAGCCAGGCTGTGTGGTCTTGGTTACGTTACATGGTCCCACAATGCACCAGGAGAACCAAATACGAAATCACATCTGACAACTTTATGCTAAGAAAACTCTGGAAAAGGTCACTGTAAGTCAGAATTGACTTGTTAAACCCCCCCCCCCATACTTATTATTATTCAGCACAACAGGGTACTAATGATCTATGATTGATTGTTGCTTTGATTGCTTAGAATGATGAGAGACTTAATCAAGCTACAGCTATTCTTTAGTTGATGTGAGTTTTTCGGCTGTTTGTCCATGATCTGAGGTATAGAATGGGTGCTCTGGGTTTCTATACCCCAGAGCCCAGAGAGACCTCCTAGTTCCCTGAGCTCCTTGTCCTCTGAAGATGCCAGCCACATAGTCTGGTGAAACATCAGGAAGAAAAACTTCCAAAACACGGCCAAACAGCCCGAAAAACTCACAACAACTTTCAGATCCTGGCCATGAAAGCCTTTGAGAATACACTACTATTCTTTGTCAAGTTGTGTAAGGGGAAAATAGTTTTCTTTGATAATTTGTGAAATAGATCAACTAGAATTTCCCAAAATTTCCAAAATACCAGGAGATGACTGATTGTATTCTTTCTGTACTGTTCCCGCGAAAGAGGAACTAGACAAGGTTCTCTTCCCATGCTTTGAACATGTAAGGCTTTGAACTGTTGTACTGTTCCATGAACTATAATACATTCACAGTTTTCTTCACGATTCTTCAGGATTTCTTTTTCTAAAAAAAGAGATAACCTGCTCTTCTTTATTTTTGAGCCCTAGACACCTGCTAGGACGATAGTGAAAGTAAAGTGATCATTTTGGGATTTGTCCAGCTACCAAGTTGATCAGTCAAAATCTGATCTAAGGTATATGGGAGATGATCTCCTCAACTTTCACTTCAACTGTTCAGATAGGATAGGGTAGTGTGCTGACTCTTCACCCCATGGTTTACTTTTAGGACTGAGTGTGCCTGCAGAATAGAGGATACCTGCAAGGTCTTTGTGCATCTGTATTGGATGATTGTCTTTGCAAGCTTTGAGCGCTTAGCTAAGTTTTGCTATATCAGGGTCTGTCTGTGGTTTTCCTTCGCATTCCCCACCTGCCCTATTTTAAGCTCTTTATTCTTTTTGTTCACTGTTTGGGGTTTCAAAACCTTAAGTACCTCTTTCTCCGGCTAGAATCTCCTCCACATTCTTCCAGTCTTGCCTTTTCTCCATTGTACTTGTTATGCTATGGTTTAAAAAGGAGTCTGTCCTATCAAGAACACAGAAGACTACCCTATGCTACTATTTATTCTCTGTCTGTTTCAGACACTACTGCAAATATTGTCCCATCCTGGGTGCTGTATTTAAGCTTTGTTCGTCTGTCTGCTTTAAACAGAGTTGAAACAGACATTTCAAATGAGCAGAAAATGAATAAAATAAAACTGATGCTACAGTTACATTGCTCTTAGTGTGAGGGGATAGTGCAAGCTATCTCACAATGCCATTTACAAGGAATCGTAAGCAAGTGAAGACATCTGCTTGGGAATGAAGCAAATGGTGAGCCACTGTGTGAGACAGAATGATGGACTGGATGGGCTGTGGTCTGTTCCAGCAAGGCTGATCTTATGTTCATATGTCTTCATGTATGCTGAGTAAAGTCAGATACTGAAGAAACTTTTACAGAGTTTTCAATTTCTGTTTAAGTTCCTTGTGCTATGCAGTAGAAGTACAGAAACTCGCAGAGGACAATAGCTACAATTCCCCCGAGTCCATTCATTTCTCATTAACTAGCACTTAAAGTCTCAATGGCTCACTCTGAGGCATTTGTAGGAGAAATAAAGAAACATTTCATTATTTACAGTTGATCGAGATTATAGACTTGCACATGCTGCACATATACTTAAGCAACTGGTTAAACAAATCAATAGCAAAGCCAAGGCAAAACCAAAAAAAACCTGCCACCAATAGATGAAAGAAAGGGATAGGGGATATTCAGCAGGGAGGCGGGGATCTCTTTGAAATCAAAGGATGGAATGAACAATTGGTTAATGCTAGAGAGATATACCACCCCCCACTCAGTCCAGAAAAGTCCCTCCTAGTCATGCAAACGCCAGACAATATGCAAGGTTGCAAATGAAACTCCAAAAGAAAGAGCAGGTGAGAAAATCAAATCAAAGAGATGGCTTAAAAGCAACGAGACACAGACATAGAACCAGCTGGACATCCCCACTGACAAATCCATCAAGTCTGCCCAGCAGTAGCAAAAAGCCACAATTTGTGTGTCAAGAATTAGAGCAGCAACAGTGTGTGTGTGTGTGTGTGTGTGTGTGTGTGTGTGTGTGTGTGTGTATATATATATATATATATATATATATATATATATAAGAGAGAGAGAGAGAGATTTGGAGGGAGGGGACCAAGTTCAGGACGTGACGGAAATCCCTTGTCCAGTTCCTCTTACCCAGCAATTTCTCCAGTCCTTTGATAATGGCAGTAGGAAGGCTCTCTTACTAGCAAACACCAGGGAATAAAATGACCTATCTGTTTCACTCAGAATATCATTTATTCTGGTCAGACACAAAGGGCCAAACTTATATATATATTTGTGGATTTATTTTTCATCCAACCTGAGTAACCGGCAGATACAATCAGATTTTCTCATCGCTCGCTTGGATAAATATAGCAATGAAACGAAAGCCTTCCCAAGACTCCCAACTCAAAAAAACCTCTAGCCACTCAGAGGGAAAACTTTCTTTTGTCATCGTTTTGAGGTTATTGGATTCTGAAGCAGAATGTCCTTTAATGCAGCACTGCAGTAGAGACCTTGCTACGAATAGCGCTCTGAAGGTCCTATATTGGACTGCAGTACTTCCCTTAACTCTCTTGTTGAGGACAGAAGTTGTTTCTCTGAACTTGGCCCTACCACCATGCTCTGTGTTTGACCTTAAAAGAAATATGCTCCAGTGAGGGGGTCCAAAAGTCATGACAGAAATCAGAGCCAGCATATTGGTTGGCTGAGCAGAAGATCACAAACTTGCATCAAGGGAATATTTTACTGGGATGACAAGTTGCAACAAACCAAGTTAACTTGGAATAAAACACTCGGGGAAAAGGCAAAATAGGCAGCTATGTTGAAGCAGGTAATTCAATTCACGCTTTGCAAAGAGATTAGCGATATTAGAAAGGGATGGACGTAGCAGCTCACTACCTTGGCTCTAGATCCAGACCTGCAGCACTTGTTAGTGCTTGTATGGGGAGAAGGGAGAAGGTGCTGGAGGATTCAGAGCTAGAGATGGGCACGAAACGAGCGATTTTTCATTTTCGTTTTTTCGTTTCGTTACATAACGAAACGAAAAACGAATTTTGACTCCAAAATGAAACAAAACGACCCAAAACACAAAAAAACTTGTCGACCGCTTCGTTTTCGTTACAGCAAATACATTGCATTGTGCTAAATGGTAACGAAACAGCAATTTTTCGTTTTTGTTTTTTCATTTCGTTATGTAACGAAATGAAAATGAATTTTTTTGCAAAAAACCTCACGAAAACGAAAACGAACCGAAACGGACCCCTAAACGACCAAACGACAAACGAAACACAATTTTTTTGAGTCGTGCCCATCTCTATTCAGAGGGCCATCTACAGCCGGTTCATCATGTCATGTTGTCTCTATTTGGAATGCAGAAAGCAACAGCAGTTGATCTGTCGGACCAAAAGGAAAGAAAACTGTGCATGCTTTCAAGTGCTCTGTCACTCTTCATCAGGTTAAGTAGAACGAAACTTAGGAAAGCAAAGAAAAAAATGCAAAATGAAAGAAAATATGTTCTAAGGCAGGCATGTTCAAACTTCGGGCCTCCTGATGTTTTGGACCACAACTCCCAAAAGGGCTAAAGTAAAACTCAGTCTCAAGATTGGGATTGAAATGACCATGTGATCAAGTTCAGGAAGAGGCTTACAGCTTTATCTGTTATTTGTGTGAATAAGGGTCAATCTTCATTACAACTAAATAACACAGTCTTTTCTGGATTATACCATGTTAAAATGGATTAACCCAGTAGAATGCTTTTCCCATAAAAACCAGGCCCTGGAAGAATTTTATAGCTGCTCCCTCTTGGTGTTATAAATGTGAAAGGAGGCATTTCCTTTCATTTCCCTGGTGCCAGATTCAAACCAGAATTAACCACTTCCTTATGAACTGGGGTACCTCTAGGAAACCTGTATTTATGTGACTCTCCTTGAAGCGGCTGTACAATCCATATTGCGCGGATAGCATTTGTAAGCGTGTCATTTGCTTGCCAGATTTTAGATAATCCACAAGACTAAATGGTGATGGGGAGCAGCTTTTGCATTCATTCATTCAGTTATATAGAAGGCATGGTGTTAATGATAGGAGAGAAACTGTGGAAGAGAGCAGCTGTATGGGCTTTTCAGAGCAGGAACAGTGGCATCCTCAGAATAATGAATGGATTGTTCTTGATCTAACAAGTGAATGAGAAATCAATGAAGCTTTTGAGTTTTTGTTGTCGTGTGCTCTGAAGATGTCTTCGACTTGGCCACCCCATGCCTGAGTGACCTCCAAAATGTCCTGCCCTCAGCAACCCTGCTCAGCACTTGCAAAGACAGACCCGCTTTTGATATTTGGTTGTCTTCTTTAAACCATACTGCAATCATGTTCTGTCAAGTTAGAACCTTTGACTGTGTGGACCACAAGAAACTATGGCAAGGTCTTAAAGAAATGGGAGTGCCTGATCACCTTATCTATCTCCTAAGAAATCTATATGTGGGACAAGCAGCAACCGTCAGAACTGGATATGGAACAACTGACTGGTTTAGAATTGGGAAAGGAGTACGACAAGGCTGTATACTGTCACCTTGCCTTTTTTACTTATATGCAGACTACATCGTGCGAAAGGCAGGACTGGATGAATCACAAACCGGAATTAAGAAGAAATATCAACAACCTCAGATACGCAGATGATACTACTCTGATAGCAGAAAGTGAGGAGGAATTAAAGAACCTCTTAATGAGGGTGAAAGAGGATAGTTAAAAAAACGGGCTGAAGCTCAACATCCAAAAAATGGTCCCATCACCTCATGGCAAATAGAAGGAGAAGAAATGGGGGCAATGACAGCGTTTATTTTCTTGGGGTCCTTGATCACTACAGATGGTGACCACAGCAATGAAATTAAAAGATGCCTGCTTCTTGGGAGGAAAGCAATGACGATCCTAGGCAGCATCTTAAAGAGCAGAAACATCACTTTGCCAACTAAGGTCCAAATAGTCAAAGCTATGGTTCATCCAGTAGTGATGTATGGAAGTGAGAGCTGGAATATAAAGAAGGCTGATCACCACAGAATTGATGTTTTTGAGCTGTGGTGCTGGAGGAGAGTCTTGAGAGTCCTCTGGACTGCAAGCAGATCAAACCTATCCATCCTGAAAGAAATCAACCTTGGATGTTCATTGGAAGGACAGATTATGAAGCTGAGGCTCCAATACTTTGGCCCCCTGATGAAGAGAGAGGAGTCCTTGGAAAAGTCCCTGATGTTGGGAAAAACTGAAGGCAAAAGGAAAAGGGGATGACAGAGAATGAGATGGTTGGATGGTGTTATCAATGCAGCCAACATGGATTTCACCAAACTCTGGGAGGCAGTGGAAGACAGAAGGGCCTGTCGTGCTCTGGTCCATGGGATCATGAAGAGTCGGACACGACTGAACAACTGAGCAACAACAATAACAGGGCATGTCAAGTTTTCTTACTTTCGAAATTCAAAAATGAGGGGTGTTGAAAAGTTTTGGCTTGATGGGACAATTTCAAAAATGCTTTTGCTACATTCATATAATTTGGTTTTGCTTGATAAATGAACATGTAAAAATTGTGGGTGTTTTCCTACAGTTTTATGCAATTTCTGATTAATCTGTATGCTGTTGTTTCAGAAATGACATGCTTTTTATGAAAATATCTATGTGAACTTGTCTAAACAAGTGATTTCTCTTCCTTGCAAGTGACAAACCTTTATTACTGTAACTGTATCATATCTTTGTTGTTAAAAGTGTTAAAATAGCCCCCAAAAGAAAAACTAGGCAAAGAACATTCATATGAGCAATTTCATTAGAACTCGTCAAGACCTCTTGCCTTCTGAACTACCAACTCTGTGAGATGCCCTGAGGTATGGATTATTGCTATGAGAGCAAAGTGGTGAGGATGCTACAAATGATCCAGCAAGCAGTCATGCAAAGGACATTTATCCCAAAGTGACTGAGAAATGGGAACTTGCTAACAGGGCTTTTGTATTCCCCTGTTTTAAATTCAAAAATTACAGTCTTAGAGAAGATTCAGGACAACTGGGAACAAGATAATATATTGCTTGGTAGGGGAAAGCTAGAAGCCAAAGAGGCTTTTACTTTAAAACTTGACAAGCTTTTTGACACCCTTAACTACAAGTGTAGAATTGTGCTTTGATGTGAAGCTGGTTGTGCTGCAGACTACAAAAAGGAAGCTCATATTCAATGCATATGTCATAAGGAGTTGAAGATGCCTGCCAATGAACTTGCTTTCAGTGAGGGTCAGAGAGACTAGATAGGTTATGTTGAACCACATTAAATTGGTCTGCTAGATTTGCCAGATCATGACAAGTTCCAGTTGTCAGAACGGGTTGAAACCAGGTGCCTTTCCGATACACATGCTTTGTGTATGCAGAAATGTATGTGTGGCATGGGGAATTTCACCACGTGATTCTGCCCCTTCCATTTGAGTTTGAAGTGGCAAAGTGCTAAGAGTGGCTATCCACCTGGAGGGGATTTCTCAGACACTATGGGAAAACCTAGGCCTGATAAGACACAATGGCAGAAAGAGTGGCCAAGCTGTTTCCAGCTGGCATTGCTTCAAAGAGTCCATAATTGCCTCCTCGTCTATTATTTTTTAAAAAGGAAACATGCAACTCATTACTACAGTGGGGAAAAGCAAAAAGATAATCGTATCCTTACCATTCTACCTACCATTTGAAGTGGTACGGTCCAGGAAGTTTTAGGGCACTTGCTGTTTGTACAGATCAAAGTGGATTGAACTCATTTCCTAGTCTTTTCCTCAAGCAGGCTGCTCTGCATATTTCCTGCTGTTAGCTTCTATCCAATGGCAGAAAGACATCTTTCACACTATACGTATAAGTACAGCTTTCGCATATGCAAAATGGAGAGAAAAGCATTCAGGGTGATGGTGAATGGTAATGAAACAATTTTACAATCACTAGATACCAAGGCCACAGGCAAAGGAGGATAAGACAGATGGGGGCAATGTGGTTCCAGCATAGCCTGGCTTCTGCTCAAAGCTTCAGTGGGATGCCGGGTGAGATGTGTGTGCAAATGCGCACACATAATGCAATTTGTGTTTGTTTTACTCCCAAGCAGCATGGTAGCTTTGCTTCCCCCAGGCCTTTGATTTACAAGAAAACAAACATCTCTTTGCCTAACAAAGGCACAGAAAGAATTCCCCTTTGAAACAGTTTAATTTTCAGGGCCTGGAGCAATGTCAAGAGAGAGCCAGGAGCAAAAAGAGAAAGCAAAATCCCAAACAAAACAGAACATACAAATGAGCTTTCTGGTCTGTTTGAACATGGTTACAAAGGGCAGTGTTCTAATTAGCTGAAACTTACCTAATTAGCATTTCGTCTAAATACCTCCACTGTGGATTTTTCTGTATATCACTGTTTTAGATCATCTAACAAATCCACAAGTGCTTGCACATTTCTATTGCGACTGTTTTTCAATGCCAGGTACCCAAGTACGCTCTCTCCATGCTAAGTAAATGACAGCATTCAATCCCCCCCCCATTTGTATCCATTTTAAAAAACTGTACAGTATACTCAAAATCAGCTACAAAGTAAATTGCACAAAACTTGGATAATTTTTTTAAAAAAACATAAACCATGTTAAAAAAATACAATTGTGATCAACAGCATCAAAACTAAACATATGCTTTAAAAAGCACAACACTAATAAATTAAAGGTCCATCTGGAGACACTAGCCATTTCTTGCCAAGTAAGTAATTACCTTTCCATTACTGAAGCTTGCAGTACAGCAGGGCTAACCACAGCGATTTCAGTTCTACATAAGCCATCCCTTGTACTGAGCCCAAGTCTGTCGCCACACTGCAATTGCTGAAAACATCCTCCAACCCTAGTGAGATCATGTACACAAGAGATGGGCTGTTTTTCTACCTGATGTGCTACAGGCCCCCTAGTATGTAGCAGACCCAATGAAGCAGACATTTCAGTACCCCCCACCTATCCTCTCCCTACCAAAGGAAGGGGAAAATCCTCTAAACCATTTATTCTTGTGATGGCTTGGTTGAGTGCTCTAATGCAAAAATACAGGCAGAAATGGCAATAGTATTACAATGATATTGGGTTCTCTAGAACAGTCGCTCCCAGTCTTAGGTGCCCAGATGTCCTTGGACTACAACTCTCAGAAATCCAGGCCAGCACCAACAGTGGTGAATGAGGGGAACCAAGGATGAGAACTACTGTTTTAGGAGAAGTCCAAAACATATGGAGGGCCAAAAATTCACTCCTACCTCTTTTAGATACTGTATGCCACAAAATGTTATCTCTAGGTAATGATGAGGATGGTTGTTATCAATCCAATTTCTGATTTACAGCAACCCTAACTAGTGTTTTCTAGATGTAGATGACTAAGAGGTGGTTAACCGGTCCCATCTTTTACAGATGTTCTGGGATGGGTGTGCCTTGGCCAAGACCAGATTGGATGGCTAGTCTAGCAGGCAGAGTGGGGGAACTACTGTATATTTCCATCTATAAAAAATTATTGAGGGTCATCATATACAAAGTGGGTGGGCAGGGGCGGGTGCTCCTCTTTCTCAGCTTCATTGTGAAGGAAGCTAAGAAAGAGGAGCCGGTCATAGCCCTTAAATCCATGCTAAGCCAATTCAATTCTTCTAACAACTTTTGCTCATACAATTCAACACAGAATTCCAGTAGCAAATTTCTGTCTCTTCCTGCCCCCACTTGCTCCATTTCTAACACTGGCAGCTAACACAACCTTTCCTCTTCTCTCGAAAAAGCTGTCCATGTCTTTTATTTATTTCAGGCAAAAAATCAAAGACTATTCTATTTTAATGCAAGCTTTCGTGGGCATGTCCATGAAAGCTTACATTAAAATATAATAGTTAGTCTTTAAGGTGCCACATGTTTTTATTTTTTTTATTGTTTTGTTTTGATTTGTGCCTGGAATTCTTGCACAGATTAACGACTACCTTTCACAAAAATTATTTATTTATTTATTTAACATTCACCTCGCAGGCAGAAGCAGAAGTGGCTCCTTAATCAGTGCTGCTGCCCTGATGAATCCTCCCCATCTTCTTGCCCTGGACCTGGCAGGTGGTAGGGGGAGCTAAGAGGAACCAGAGCAAAACATAACAAAAATAAAATGGATACCACCACCACCACCACCACCACAGTTTTGGGAGGGGGTTGTTGCTGGTTGCTTTTTGGTCTGAAGAGCTGCTCGCCAGCAAAGCCTGGACTGGGGCATTGGAGAAGTTAAGCGCAGGGCCCCAAAGAGGAGCTGCTGCTTGCAATGTGAACATTAAATAAATAAAAGAAAGCAACAGACATTTTTTTCAAGAGAAAAGGAAAGGTTGTTAGCTGACATTAAGTGTTAGAAATGGAGAGAGTGGTGGCAGAAAGAGACAGAGAGATTTGCTATCGGAATTTTGTGGGCAGGAAGACAGGATCTGCTCCAGATTCTTTTTCTATAATTTGGGGTTGGATAAGTGGGAATCGTCTTATACTTTGGAGTATTTTATAGATGGAAACATATGGTAAATTCCAGCCAGGTGCTCCATCTCACCGAGATATTAGATCATGATGTACCTTCTGCAGATGAGCATCTTTTACAGGTATAAACACATCTCATTCAATACAGTTTGGAGTAAATAATGAGATCTGCCTTTCAGTGCGCGTGGTAAATTAATTGGCTCTGTTAAAACAGTTTTAATAGAATCATAGTTGGAAAAGACCTCAAGGGCCATCCAGTCTAACCCCCTGCCATGCAGAAACCTCCCCTCTCCCCAGTACATCCAGCCTTTGCTTAAAAACCTCCAAAGAAGGAGATTCCAGCACCCTCTGTGGCAGCATATTCCACTGCTGAACAGCTCTAACCGTCATGAAGTTCTTCCTAATGTTCAAATGGAATATCTTTTCCTGTAATTTGAAACCACTGCTCCGAGTTCTAGTCTCAGTCTGAAGCCATGGAAAACAGTTTAAACAAATAGAAGTTAAAATCATACATTGCAGTTGCACTTTGAGAGTGTAATCTTATGTCACTGATTTTCAGTTTGGTAAGCTGTCCTTTTCTGCATTCGTACTTGAACGTTGTTCTGTCTTCTGCTTTGATAACAACACACTAAAGGACTTTCACAGAGCAGGTGGAACCAGATATTCTACTGTATATAGTTACAATTTCACAGGATATGGTAAAACAGATGATTAAGCCATGGATTAAATGTGATGAGAGTTAACAGTCTTGAGAACGCAGCGTGTAGTTCACATATTGTTCAAAAGCACTGATGTGCACAACTGCTTGCACACTGGTTACAGGGAGCATATACTGTATATGCTGAAGTATAAACCAAGTTTTTTCAAACCTTATTTTTGGCTGAATAAAATGCCCTCGGCTCATACTCAAGCCAGTAAGTTTTTTCTCCCGAGATAAGATTAGGTGCATGGAGGGCTTGGGGAAGGCAGCGGAGGGCAAATCCTCATCGGGTGAGTGATAGCGGTGCCTCCGCTTCCCATATGATTCCAATGAGAAGGTTTCTTCCTAGGGGCACCCCCTTTGGAGCTTCATAACTCAGCCCCCTTACCCCCAAATGTTTCCAAATTAAGGGGTTCCCTAAAATTGATTTAAGGTACCCCTGCTACCTTGGTGCACAAAAGGTAATTTTTGAGTGCATGTTTCTAACAAATATGAACTCAAAAAAATGCAATAAAAATTTACTTACCTTGGGACTCCAAAGTAGCAGGGGTACCTTCAGAAAGTAATTTTAGAGAACCCACTAAAATTTGGATACATTTGGGGATAAGGGGGCTGGTATGAAGCTCTAAGGGGGCTGAGGGCAGCATTGGCAATTGTGCAGGGACTGTGGAGGCAATGAGGGAGTTTACTCTATGGTCTTAACTCCCTAATTGCCTCCACACTCTCAGCACACATTGCCATTTACTACCCCCATACCCTTTAGAGCTCGGCCACTATACCGTATATACTCGAGTATAATGGGGGGGAAAAGCCCTCAGCTTATACTCGGGTCGACTTATACTCGAGTATATATGAGTAATTTCCCTATTACAACAGCTTCTTTGGCTGCCAGTTTGTATATGGGCCCAAATCAAAATGCTGCTTTTGATCAATAAAGCCCTATGTAGCTTAGGTTCAGGCAATCCAAAGGTCTGTATTGCACCATATGGGCTTAGTCTGCTTTAAAGATCTTCTGGGGTGGCCTGTCCCTCAGTCCCATCACCATCTTGTGAAGATACAAGAAAGGGTTTTCTTAGTAGCGGCTTCTAGGCTTTGGAATGTACTACCTTGAGGCAGGCTGGCCTCCTTTTGTTCTTCCACCTCAGATCAAAATATTCATTTTCAGCAGGTTCAAGTGGTATGTTTTTTTTTAAAAAAATGCTGCGCCTATTGAAAATAGAGATTTTTTAAAAACATTTCCGATTATGGTTTTAATACAGCTGTATGTTTAATTGCTTCGAATGTTGTTTTTAACAGTGACTATTGTGTAGTTTTAATGAAGTAAAATACTGTAGACTTGAGCAAGTCATGGGTGTACAACTTGGGCAGATATGTACCTGCAAAGGTAACGATGCCCTGGTGTGGGACACTGCAGATTACAACTACTGTATTTTCTATTGAAGATCACAAAGCTCATGGGATGCTCACTGGTACATATACTATTCTATATATAAAACCTGTATGTTCAAAAATATAAGGCTCTGGCACAGATAAACTTAAAAGTAAATTAAGATGTTGTGGAAGAAACAAGTGTTTTCCTTATACATTATCTTCCATCATTTAGAAGAACATTGTGTCAGAAGAGCCTGTACATATGGATGGATGGATCATTGCGATTGTAAGCTTTGAAATGCAGCAAGTCATAGCTTTTACTTGCTTAATAATCCACTGGTGAGAGACAACATGAATAAAGCAGTACCTTGTTTTATATTATGCATAATAATTAATGGTAGAATCAGACACAGAATCACAACCAAGGTATTCTAAATGTTAGTGGCTGGAATCCTACTGGCATTAGAATAAGGTCTGCATAACTTGCCATGGTTAACCTCAGCTAAGTAATGAAGAGCTGAGATGCATCTCATTTGGACAATTTGCACAAGGCCACATGCAGCATATGCTGAATTCCTCTTTAAAACTGCTTGCCATGTATTCCTCTTGTGACCAAGATATGGTCCATTTGAAAGTATTCTGTTCATAACGTTATTTAATTTAAGTCAGTTTAATTTGAAGCACTTTGTTATGCCATGTTTATGTTTTATTGTCTTGTGAACCGGCCAGAGTGACTACTGGTCAGATGGGGAGTATAAACATTGAATGAATGAATGAATGAATGAATGAATATGCTCTGGCCTGATTAATTAGCTGCATGTTACAACCTATACTGTATAGAAAATACCAGTAAGATTGTGGCTGGAACAGTGGTGGAGTTCAATCCATGAAAGCTATGGCTGATACCCTGAACCAATGGTTCCCAACCTTGAGTAACCCAGGTATCCTTGAACTGCAACTCCCAGAAACCCCAGCCAGCATAGCTGGTGGTGAAGGCTTCTGGGAACTGCAGTCCAAGGACCTTACCGAAGATTGGGAATCACTGTTTTGGACCAACAGTGAAAAAAAATAATCAAAGAATGTTGTGTCTCCTTGCTTCGATCAACATACTGCAGAGGGGATGATTCTTATTCTTGCAGTCTTCTGTCCAGTGTAGAACAAAATGCAGAGGGGGAAGCTCAATAAAGGCAAACAGGCAGTGGCTGGTGACATAGGGAGAGAATGTAATATTGGAGATTCAGGGTAGCTCTGTTAAGTCTGTTTCAGTAACAACAAGAACAAAAAGGAATATGGTGCGAGTATCTCTATATGGGTGGAATTAAGCTCACTGAACAATGTGGTCTTCAAGCTTGTTAATGAAAATTCACGATGATTCTGAGTTAAATGAAAGCTAGTGCAGTACAGAAAAAACCTTTTCTAGAAACATGTAACGTACTGGCAGAACAATAAAATGCAATTATTTAGATCAGTGACACCTTTTAACCATCAAAGCTGTATCAATATTAAAACATTAAAAACAAAGCCAAATAGAACGGTTGTGAAACAAAGAATAGATACAGAACAGAAAATAAAATAAAAGAATGGCAAAATTATTATTTTGGATCTTGGCTTCTTCTGTGGGAAACCAATTTAACAAAACACCAAGCAACTCAGATTTTACTGTTTCTAAGTGCTACAAACACCTTTGTTTGAAACTACATATATGTGGATCTCCTTTGTTAAAGGAATTAATTTAAGGAGAATCTAGGGGCTTTTCTCTGTTTAACAAGGTTAACGTGCACTCAAATTGTACATTTTTAAAACTTTGATAGCCAAGGATTTGTTTGTACAGCTTTGTTATACAATTCAGTTGTGTACACTAAATAACAATGAATACTGAATTGTAGGCATTGGATGAAATTCTAGGTGAATATGATATTAAAATGAATTGAGAAACAACAAGTTATACAGGGATACATTGGCTTTTATGCCACAACAGTGATGCCAGTGCACAGGAAACTCAATATATTTTTATCCTGGAATTACATTTTAGAAGTGCCCAACACTCAACAATATTTTCCAGACAGAATCCAATATGCTCGTGTTTAACTGGCTAGCCAGTTGCACATATTTCTCACTGGACTCAACAGAATATTCACCTTTGCTCACTTCAGCACATGTTTCTCCATCTGAAATGCCCGCCACCACCATGTAACAAACAGAAGGAAATAAATACATTTGAAGACTGCAGAGTAGTGATGAGGCTCCTGTCCTCTCTCCCCATATGCAATGACATGAAACATTATTATGCCATAGCAGGAACTATGCTGATAAGTTATACCTACTGCAAAATTCAGAGAAGAATTCAAACTTTAATCTGATCTGTTTAATGGTTTTGTTTCTTTTAAGCAGGAGGAAAAAGAACTACAATCTTTTTTTATATTTTCACAATGTTCAACTAAAACTGAGTTCTAGGCTACATGTGTAAGTAAATCTAGAACACAAAAAGGGTTAAATAAGATTCTCTGTAAAGATACAAGAACTTAAGCTTTCTTTACGTTTTACAAACTTCACAGAACAGATACTGCAAAGGAACAACCTTCCCCCCTACATTTTAAAAAACGTGAACATTGTCCATAATCCACATGAACCTGGAGTACTGTTCGCTCAAGAGCCACCTTGAAACCAACTGTGCACTTGTAACAGGGCTAAAGAAAGGATTAATAAGGGAAAATCAGCATCTTCATTATTAATCTGCAGAAGTCTTGTATATCAATCAAAATGTCCATCAAATGCTATGCTAGGATTTTAGAAGTGAAGAAAGTGCATAGCGCGGCAGCAGCTGAAGTCCATTTTTTTCTGAACTCTTCATGGCAAACACAAACACAATTGTCTGTTTTTCCCCTCAAACCAATGGAAGGGGAATACCTCCTTAAGAAACTGAGTATGTAGCTGGAAATTCCATTGCCGGTTTCAAAGCCTTGAGTACAACACAAGTAGCGTTTCCATACTGAACTTTAGAACGGTGGGATGTTGCAGATTTACTTCATTACTAATTTGCATGGCTGTAATACAGACAAAAGCTGAGTTTCCTTCACTGGCCACTTGGCTACCAAGGTAAATGAAATGCAATCTGTAAATGAGTGGCTTACTTTTAGCACAAATGGAACAGTCAGTGACTTATTTACAACTAATTGATTCACCAGGTGGCTTCAAAGTAATCAATGTGTCCAAGTGTGAGACAAAACAATATGTACCTTCCTCCAACAGGCCTTCCATTCCCAACTATATACTTAATTCCCAGTTTGCTAATGGAGCACTCACGGGCTCAGGGGGTGGGTAAAAATTCCACACCACTCCAGCACCAGTGTGAGTTCTCCCTTCTATAGAAACATCTGCTTACAGCTGGAGCCAGAAAGATATAGCCATTTCCCTGACACTGCATGTGACAAAAATGTGCAGTTCAGTTCAGTGAGACTGGTAGATCACAATTGGGAACTGAAACTCCAAAGGGCCTCTGGAGAGTGCCAATGTTATGCAATGCATTCCATAATCAACTGCTTTGCAACAGGTGATGAGCACAAACCTTCACTGACAATGAAGCTGCATAGTTGCAAGGCTGTTAACAGCCCTTTTGATTATCTCCTTAACACACTGGAAGGGAAGCATACAAACTCTCTTCAATAAGGGGTAGATTTTCCTGGTTGTTCCCCAATACTGAAGTCTGTCTGCTACAAAATGTCCTGTACCCCTCAATATAAGCCTAGCTATAGAGAGTCAGTCTATAGGATCCAGCCATGGCTACTGTGCTGTGGATTAGCCTTATTTGATCAATTATCAGATACCTGCACTTAGCAAAAGGCAAACAAGAGCCAATTGGGATTTGGATGACGGTATATAGCCACAATGGTTGGCATATGGGATCTGATAACACCGGTTAAGGAACAATGTAGATGTGTAGAAAATGCATACTGTTTACTGCTTGTTTCAGAATGAAGCTAACTTTAACAAAAGAGTCTCCTCCTCCACCTAAGTGAAGGAATAGTTTCCCTGTAATATGTTTGATATAAAAGTTGTCATAAGAATTTGTCTCCATCTTTGTGGCTTCTCGTAAGGGAGATTCCCAGTCCCTAGAGGGTCCCTGATGCTGGTGATGCTACCTAACCTCAGAAGACGTATGGGAGGATGGCATAAGTGACCATTTAGGTCTTCTGGATTCAGCAGTGGCACTGCCTGCTCCAAGCAGAGCATCACCCTTTCAAGGTTAACTAGGATAAGAAAACCAGACTGTTAGGATTCTTTCTTCCAGAGAGGTATGTACACAGAGCAGTTCTTTTATATCAGTTTCTACCCAGCTGCTGGGAACTTACCAGCATAAGGCTTATTCTTTTTTTTCTTTTTTAAAGAGCTCAATTCCTGTGATAACAGAAGCCTTTAGTTTTTTTTTGTTAAAATCCACTACCCATGCTCAAAAATATTTCTTCATTTTTTTTAATATGGTGGCTAGCAGGCACCTGAACAACCAGCCAGAAATCAATGTCAATCACCATTAACCCCCTAAACTACAGTACCAGGATGGTTGGCTAAAGAAAGCAAATTGATTGGCTGTAGTCTGAAACTTGCCCAGTACAAGGTGTCTGGCTGACTTTGTCCTAAATAAGGCTAACATTAGTGAACTAACAGAACGGCATTTGGTTGTAGAGAGTCTTGCAGCTCAGGAGCAGCCCTCGCCAATGCGCTGGCATGATCTCCCCACTTTCCGGTCCAGTTTCACCATTTTCATAATGGCTTCTTCACGCCCACGGCCCATGTGGTCAAATGTGCAATCATGCTGTTCAGGCAGGCGATGCAACATACAGAAGACGTAACCTATAAAGGCAGAAGAAGTGGGGAAAGGGAGAAGAGAAAAATAAAATATTAAGAACAGGAGCACTACAAAAATTGTGACAATCCCAGAGGCTACACGGGACAGATTCGTTTGTCATGCCAGTTAGCTCAGTCTGTGACCATTTAGGACAGTGACTACCAAATAGAAGGCAATATTTAATATATTATACTATTCCAGCCTCCTAGGAACACAGAAGACTCTGAGCCAGATGTAATTCAGAATTACCAGCCCAAAGAGACAACTGCACATTAAAGTGCTGCATGGAGTTATTCGCTAGGATCCTATTACATAAGCTGATGTAAGCCCATCAGCATAAATTTCAGAGCCAAATTGCTGTCACTTAAAAAGTCAGTGCTAGTTTTTCTGCTTGTGTGCTTTTTTCTTGTTTGTGTAACAAGACAAAAGAGTGCTGATTCCAGTAACCTCCAGTTTAAATTACTGCAAAACATTTCCAGTCCAGCCTCTGTGAAAATTCATAGGAGAGCTTACTTTTATATTATTTTAAATTAGTAGCTATGATCACCCTGCCTTCTTTCATCCATCTAAGATGCAGAGCAACTGCTTACCCGAAAAATGTGAGGAATTCTGCTGTGGGTTTTGTCCTCTTTGATGGTTTTGGGAAGTGCAATGAACAAATTATCCCTAGTTCTACCCTATTTGCTTTGTGCTTTTAAAGTATTTGATGCAATTTTAAGTGCCTTGTGAATAGGAATAGTGACACCCAAGATATAATAATTATGAATAGATCTGACAGTTAGGACAAAATTATTTGTAACTGTTGCCACTGTCAGTTTGGGTCTTCTAATAAAAGTGAAAGGAAGGGATATGCTGTCAAATAGAGGCTTAGGATATGAGCTTTTTTATTTCAAAAACTCATAAAATAACTTTACCACATGTAAAATTAATTTTAAATACTGAATTCTGTAAGTGTGCAGCAGCGAGTGTATTGGCAGCATTTGGAGGAGAAGTATTCTTGGGTTTTATGGGCTATGAGTCAAACAACTCATCTTACCCATCAAATCACTTGACATTTCAAATTTAGCTGTAACCATGCAAATTCTCCAGGTTGTCAGCTTTCTTTAAGAATAAAAGGGCACAATGGTTCAATACTGCATAATCTTTCAATACTGGGTTCTATGCCAAACAATCATTCATAATCTGAATCTCCTACCATGCGACAAATTTAATAAAACATTTGTTCCTTATAGATAACTCATTTAAAGCCAATTCCAAAATAACCCTTGAAATGTTATCCATGCACAGGATGCTGCTCTGGCTCTTGTTACTTTCACCTCTCACATGAAATTCTGCATTCCCAAAGGATTTAAAATTCTAATTGACAAGGGTAAACACTTAACCTCCCAACAGAAACATTCGAAAATTAAGACATTCAAAAAGCATTTTGCACAGCTGTACCACTGTGCAGTACTCCCCATAGACTGGGTGAACTGTTGTTCAGCACATGATAAAGAGATAAAGTTGCTAGATATGCTAAATGATTGTTCCCTGGAACAGATCATTGTAGACCCAACTCTTGAATAAACTTGCCAGTCAAGGAATCAAGGACAGGTCTTGTCCTGGATCAGCAACTGGCTAAGGGACAGGAAACAGAGGGTAAAATTAAATGGACACTTCTCCAAGTGGAGGGAGGTAAAGAGTGTGGTCCCCCAAGGTTCTGTACTGCTTTTAAACCTCTTCATAAATGATCTAGAAGTAGGAGACCTTCCTTACCATCTGAGGCTGCAATGGCTGGGCTGCTTCACTCTTGAACGACAGTGCCTAAGAGGTGACCTGAATGAAGTTTATAAAATCATACATGGTGTGGACAAAGTAGATAAGGAAAAACTGTTTTCCTTATGGCACAACACTAGAACTAGGGGGGCACTCCATGAAACTTTTGTGTGCTAGATCTCAAACAAATAAGAGAAAGTACTTTTTCACCCAGAGGATCACTGGTCTGTGGAACTCCCTGCCAGAAGAAGTGGTGACAGCTGTCAGCCTTGACAGCTTTAAGAAATGTTCGTGGAGAACAAAGGTATCAATGGCTATCATTATGGATGCCCAAGGACAACCTCGGGGTTGGAGAGACAGGCAGGATATCTCTCAATACCATTTGCAGGGAATCATAAACAGGTGAAGACATCTGCTTGGGAATACTCTGAAGCAAATGGTGAGCCACTGTGTGAGACAGAACGCTGGACTGGATGGGCTGTGGCCTCTTCCAGCAAGGCTGTTCTTATGTTCTTAAGAAAGTTTACTAGTTCAGTTTTTTTTTACATCTACATAACTCTGAACACAGGCTGAAACAGCCTAGCACTAGCTTTTTTACATATATAACCTATAACCTTTTTTATATTCTATTTTGTTGGTACTCAACAACTTTGCCTCTGTTTTCTCCAAAAAAGAAGAAAGAGATCAGCTGGGACAAAGACTAGATGAGGTAGGATGGAAATTGCAACATAGAATAGGTAGAGAGCTGCTACAGGAACACCTGGAAGCATTAAATGAATTTAAGTCTCCTGGGCCAGATGAATTACACCCAAGGATATTAAAAGAACTGGCGGAAGTAATTTCAGAACCATTGGCAATAATCTTTGAGATGTCCTGGAGAACAGGGGAAGTCCCCATCGATTGGAGCAGGGCTAATGTCCCCATCTTCAAAAAGGGGAAAAAAGAGGACCCAAATAATGACTGCCCAGTCAGCTTGACTTCAATTCCTGAAAAGATCCTAGAGCAGATTATTAAACAGTCAGTCAGCAATTATTTAACAAACAACTCTGTCATTACAATAAGTCAACATGGGTTTCTTAAAAACAAGTAATGCCAGACTAATTTGATCTCTTTCTTTGATAGAATTACAGGCGTGGTGGATGAGGGGAATGCTGTGGATATTGCTTATCTGGACTTTAGTAAGGCCTTTGATAAGGTTCCCCATGATATTCTTGCTAAGAAGTTAGTATAAAGTGGGATAGATAGTGCTACTGTTAGGTGGATTTGTAATTGGTTGACTGATCGCACCCAAAGGGTGACCATAAATGACCTCTCTTCAGCTTGGAGAGACGTGACCACTGGGGTGCCCCAGGGTTCTGTTCTGGGTCCAGTGCTGTTCAATATCTTTATTAATGACTTGGAGGAAGGAATAGAGAGTATGCTAATTAAATTTGCAGATGATACCAAATTGGGAGGGGTTGCTAATTCCCTAGAGGATAGGATGAAAATTCAAAAAGACCTTGACACATTAGAGTGCTGGGCCAAAGCTAACGGAATGGATTTCAACAGAGGGAAATGTAGGGTGCTACATCTAGGTAAAAAGAATGAATTGCACAGATACAGGATGGGGGATACATGGCTGGAGAATAGTACCTGTGAAAGGGATTTGGGAGTCTTGGTGGACCACAAAATGAACATGAGTCAGCAGTGTGATGCGGTGGCCAGGAAAGCCAATGCAATTCTTGGTTGCATCAACAGAACCATAGTGTCTAGATCAAGGGAAGTGATAGTACCACTCTATTTTGCTCTGGTCAGACCCCACCGGGAGTACTGTGTCCAGTTCTGTGTGCCTCAATTTAAAAAGGATGTTGACAACCTCGAGCGGGTGCAGAGGAGGGCGACCAGGATGGTTGAGGGTCTGGAGGAAATGTCTTATGAGGAACGGCTTAGGGAACTGGGAATGTTTAGCCTTTCAAATAGAAGACTGAGAGGGGATATGATAGCTATGTTTAAATATTTGAAAGGATGTCATATTGAAGAGGGAACATGTTTGTTTTCCATGACTTCAGAGACTAGGACTCGGGGCAATGGTTTCAAACTACAGGAAAAGAGATTCCATTCGAACATTAGGGAGAACTTCATGACAGTTAGAGCTGTTCGGCAGTGGAATATGCTGCCACAAAGGGCGGTGGAGTCTCCTTCCATGGAGGTTTTTAAGCAGAGGCTGGGTGGCCATCTGTTGGAAATATTGTGATGGGGTTCCTGCATGGCAGGGGGTTGGACTAGATGGCCCTTGAGGTCTCTTCCAACTCTATGATTCTATGATTCTGTGGGTTTTCCTATCCCTCAATTTGGCTTCATTTTCCTTCCCATTTACCAAGGAAAATCCCTGAAACAAGCATTAGAGCTGGTGCACGTATAGATTACAGTACATTCCCCCCCACCTCTTCCTCTAATTTGTATTTATTTAATTGATGCATAGGGGTGATTCAGTGGTTTAGTTCTTGGGCTGCAAAGTTGGAGTTTAGTTTGATTCCCCACTGTGCCTCTTCGAGAGGAGAGGATTCCATAGGGTTCCTTCTACCTCTGCAGTTCTAAGAATATAATGATAGCATGATAGCATGAGCATTCATCAATTAATATTGCTGTTTTATGCCTTGGTGCTTATACGTTCTTGTATTTAAGTTAGGAATATTTATAGAATTTTCCACATCAGTATTTCCTTCTGCATGTTGAGGCTTCAATAATGTGAGGGGCATCACCAACACTACCGGATGCTACTTTTCTACCCTTCTGATTTCCCAGTTATGCAGAGCTTAATTTACAGAACGTTCTACACATGCAGAAAGGGCAACAAAATCCAGAAATAAGAAAGATATCCAGAAGGAAAAATGTGAAAAATGTTGTAAGTATTACTAGCTGAAATACAAAAATGTACAAATACTGCAACAAACAGCAGCATTAATTGATAAATCCTCATTCTTTGGTGTGCAAGCATTTCTTAGAACTTTTTCAACTTATTTATGATCTACTTAGCATTATCAGGAGAAGGCACAAGCATTCTAGGCATATGCTGAGAGAAGGCAGCCTTCCATTCTTTATTGAGCTGCCACTCGTAGCATTCCTTATCATTGGCTATGCTGTTTAGGACTGATGGGAATTTAGTCAAGAACATTTGGAGGACTACCATGTTCTGCACCTAAATAGAATAGACTAAAACACCTAAAAGCAGTCTTTGGGAGTGAAGATTTTGTATATTAATTCATTTATTCTCTGTGGCATTATAGGAGTTCTCCACAATGTAGTAATATATGAACATTCTGAAATTTGCAGCTAAATTGGAATCATGTGGACTCTATAATGAGAGCAGAATTGTCTTCCTTTCCTCTGTAGGATGGTGGAGTGAGGACTCTGGTAATAAAATATGTTGAAGATCTAGTCATGAGGAACTATGCTCTTTCTTTCAATACTGGTTCCTCTGCGAAACAAGCAAGAGGAACCAGAAACAGAACGTGATAATTTTGATTTTCTTCTGCAAGCAATTCAGAAAGCTCAACTGAACAGTTCCTTTCAAAAAGGAGGATGCAAGGAGTTGCTCACAAATAGCTGACCACTTGAGCTATAACTATGTTGCTGAATTATAGGCAGCCATAAAATATGCATACACATGTACAACATTAAAAACAGAACTGTCTCTGGCAAAGAGAAGTGATTTCTAAGCATATCTCTGCAGTTCAACACAGTTACAGAGAATGGTTTTCCACATTGCCTTGTCCAACACAATATTCACTACACTACAATGGCTTGATAGATAACTAACTAATTTTACACAGCAAACATACATGCCTCTGTGGTATAGTGGTTTAGCAAAGGAAGATCACCAAGACTGAGTCTGCTTAAACAAATGTTTGTTAAACTTCAATATTAAGCCCAGGGATTTGTTTTGAAGGAGAGGAAATAAACAGGATGAAAATGCTGTATATTAAGAAAGGCAAAGGTAGTCAAATGGAAGAGGTACAATTTTGTTCCATGGGTTTTCCTGTGATCCCATAATCAGTTATTCTTCCAGGTGTACTGCAACTTTCTGTCCTCCTAAGTCTGTCCTCTTAACTTTAGATCTGAAGTGACTGAGGAAGATTAAGACAAGAGCTCTCATAATGGAATCACATGGTAAGCATATCACTCTTTGATAACTGAATTGAAGAAAAGAATACATTCCAAATAACTGATCTTCTGAGTTTTTCTGTTCTTATGAAACTAGGTATTTTCCAAACATCATTCTAAAAGTCTTAGAGGCTCCTAGTACATAGAAAATTTCATAGAAAACTGGAAAAATATCTTCCGAGTAAGACATGAATGTTGTGTATTTTTTAGGATTAAGTAAGAACTGCCAACATATCAAGATTTATATCAATACTGTACAGCAAAGCCAGACTATTCAACAATCAGGCCCCACATTTGTACTGTAAACACAGCTACTTATCTCCAACCATGATTCTTCGAGTAGTCTTCTCTGAATTCATTCATATGACATCTTGCACTAATGCAGAGCTATAGCTGAGTACCTTTTTGAGAGAACGCCACTCTCCACAATGCTGCCACAGCTAACATGGAGGAAGATGGGTTGAGTGAGTTCATATATGACCAGTGCCCTCTTTCCTTATCCCTGTGACTCATACCTGTGGGAGACTGAAAAGCTGTCTTGAAGGCAAAGGTATACTGGAAATTTGACACTCTATGAATCTGGCACTTAGGAGTGTATTGGCATGCATGGCAAGCAAATGCATTTTGACTGACAGTGGTAGGTTCTATGCGTTAAAGGCAACTGGGAGGGGGAATAGAATGTGTGTAGATGGAACTATGTTCCATTGGCTGATTGATGTGCTGCCTAAACTGTAGTGGTTCTCTCTATACATACATACAAATGAATGAATGCATGTGAGGTCAATTCAGTTTTTATTTGAGTTCAGTTCAGTCTGAGTTTAATTTAGACAGAAATGACTAGAAAGAGTGAAGTTAGAGTGTGAGAGAGAATGGAAGTAGTGAGGCAAAACAGAGAGAGCTGTGAAATAGTTTGATGTTCTATTAGAAAGCTGAAGAAGTTTGATTTTTTTGAAGAATCTGTGAAAGTCTAATGTATGATCTTGTTGAAACCTGTGTAAAATCTATAATCTATAAAGATATACATAAAAATTAAATATGTTCAAACTATCAAAAGGAAAGACAAATGGAAAAATATTTCAGCAATAAAAAAACTGGACATTTTAAACACTTATTTTTCATTTAATTGTCTTACTTATTTTTTTTTTAAATTAACCATTGCAAAATAGTATACTATGCAGGCTGCTGGCCAATGCATAGACAGAGTTGAACTGTGTCACCAAAATAACATAGGGTGAGCATTTCATCAATAGTATTCTATTTTTCTTTTTAAATGGAGCAGTTTAAATTCAGCTCTTGGCTAGTGACAGCATTTAAACAGTAGCAGAAAGGTAATATTGATGTTTTCCTGGTTTTGGTAAAAGGCATATTGCAGGAAAGGAGTGTCTTATTACCAGGAAATGGCAGCTCCAAACTTAGTGAAGAGGTTTGGGGGTTGTTATTTGGTGACAGCATATACTGGAGAGAAGAAGGCAGGATGAATGCAACATTTGCTTATGCCAGGATTGAAGATAAGGTGGCAGGCCAAAGGACGCATCAGCATGGACACACCTGCCCAAGTGCTAGAGCTGTATAATGAAAGACTGCTGTAAACATGCAGCAACTCATATCTCTGGCAGAGAAATGACTTGAATGCTCCTGATGTCACCATTAGTCTTGTCAAATGACTCTTCAAATGGAAATATTCTGAGATATGAGTAATTTAGTATATCATAAGAACAGCCTTGCTGGAATAGGCCTCAGCCCATCTAGTCTAGTATTCTGTCTCACACAGTAGCTCACCACTTGCTTCACGGTATTCCCAAGCAGATGTCTTCACCTGCTTACGGTTCCCTGCAAATGGCATTGAGAGATACCCTGCCTATCTCTCCAACCCAGAGGTTGTCCTTAAGCATCCATATGATAGCCATTGATACACTTATTCTCCATGAACTTGTCCAATCCTTTCTTAAAGCTGTCAGTGATGCAATTAACTACCCAAGGAGCAAAAGGCTGTGAGGACGCTGGAGAGATCCTTTGCAACATCCTGCAAAGCATACAGTAAAGCACAGAAGGAGTAAAGGGCAAAACATTGTTGTCCTAAAGATATAAAGGGCCAGTAACCTGCTAATGTCCAGGGAGTTAAAAAAAGATAGCAGGTTTTCATGAAAGCAGGTAAAGATCCTTTCGTAAGGTTTCCTTGAAGTGAGAAGAGTGGCAAAGACTTCCAGAAGGAAAGCAGTAAAGCTAGGGTCTCCAAGCTGTCAGGTGCAGAATGTCTGGATCTGGATGCTGAATCTGACCCCTCACTGTTAATACGTCCAGCAACAAAGGAAGATATTGGTGGTTAGTGGCTAGTCAGTCTCAGAAGAGTTGTAGACTCTGGCTGAAAAGACCACCACAATGTGATCATTACTGAATATGGACCTCTTCTTCTCTGGCTCTGAAATGATTTGGAAAAATAAGGGGAACACTAGAGAGAGGGGCCTATGTCTTACAGTGACTGACATTATTGGTTCATTCAATTTAATAATCTCCACATTCCCTGGCAGATGTCTCCAAGGTTTTTATATAGTAGCTTTTCCCAGGCCTTCCTGGAGATGTTGGAAATTTGAACCATGCTTTCTGACAATTAACAACACCCATACTAGAACTTTTTTTAAAAAAGTGTAATGTACAAATCTTGATTGCAAATAAAGCTTTTGAAGTAGTTCGATTTCATTTGTTATAAGAATACTGAGTCAGAATAACTCATCCGTCCTTCCAACACTGCCACTGACAACTGTGTATCACCAGTTACTTTAATAGATGTTTTAAAGTATTTCAATAAAATCATAACTTCCAAACAAAGGGAAGTAGTACTAACACACTATAGTATCTTGGTCAGGCCTAACCAGGAATACTGTGCCCATTTTTGGACACTATCATTTGAGAAGAATATTGGTTTTTTATAAAAAATACTTTGGCCAGTCTTTCTCCTTTAAAAGTTAGTAACAATGAGTATACAATACTAAAAGCATCAATGAACAAAATTCTAAAAAGTAAGGTACAATATTTCATTTTGAAAATGCCACTCAACAGCCATTCATTCGGAAAAAGCTTGACTGAACAGAAAAGTCTTCACCTGCTTGCAGAAGCACAATAAAGATGGGGCCAGTATATCCTCCCATGGCAGGGAGTTCCAAAGTCTAGGAGCACCAACAGAGAAGGCCTTCTCCCATGTCCCCACCAAATGCACCTCTGAAGGTGTTGTTGGCAAAAGGAAGGCCTCTTAACAACTGAGTAGGCTCACAATAGAAAATATGATCTTTGAAATAATTTGGGGCCAAGTTGTTTAGGGCTTTATAAGTTAGAACCATTACTTTGATTTCTGCCTGGAAATGGACTGGCAGCCAGTGGAGTTGGTACAACAGGGAGGTTGTAAGATTCCTGTGACCAGCCGCAGTTAGCAATCTAGCTGCTGTGTTTTGGACTACCTGAAGTTTCCTGATACCTCCCAAAAGCAATCCCATGTAGAGTATGTTACAGTAATCCAGCTGGGATGTAACTCAAGACATGCATCACTGTGGGCAAATCAGACCTCTGCAGGAAGAGCTGCAGTTGGCACTAGTTTTAACTGTGTAACTGCATGCCTGGCCAGTACCAAAACTTTGGCATCCAGATTCCAAGACAAATCCAGGAGTATCCCAGGCTGTGCAACTGAATTTTCAGAGGAAAAGGAACCCTATTCAACTGCAGCTGAATCCCTGGTCCCTGACAAGCTTGAATCTGTCTGGAGGAAGGTCAGCAGGATGGTAGAAGATATGGAAATCAATGAAAAAGTGCTGAGGAAGGCTGGTATGTTTAGCCTGGAAAAGAGACAACTGAGCAGTGACATGATAATCATCTTCAAATACAGTATTTAAAGGGCTGTCATAAGGAAGATGGAGCAAACTTGTTTTCTGTAGCTCCAGAGGATAGGGCCTGAAGTGATGGATTCCAGTTATAAGACAAGAGATTTCCCTTAAATTCTTGGAAGAACAGACTGGTGGTGAGAACTGGCTGATTACGCAATGAATTGCTTTGGAGAGCCCTGGACTCCATCCAGGCTTCACTGGAGGTTTGTAAACAGATATTAGATGGCCATTTGTAAAGGATGCTTCAGTTGTGTATTTCTTCATTTGGCAGAGGGCTGGACTTAGTGACTCTTGGAGTACCTTTCAGGTCACAATACTATAATTCTATTTTTTAAAAAATATCCTGGGGCATCTGGCTCATGGTATTTTCCATTAAAGTTTGTACATATTCTAGCAGACCCAACAGGTGACACACTTTGAGTAACTTTGAGGGGAAGGGAATCTGGGAATAGTACTGTATATGTAAACTACAGCCTCTTCTAGCACTGCCTTCCTCTTATTAGCATTTATATTAATAACTGCATGTAAAAATCATGAGTAGGGTATAATATTAACACAGTAAATATAGTTTATCTGAGCTAGATACGTTTGTTGAAGTGATTCATAACATATAACTTGCAAACCAAATTATCTGGAGTCTCCGGCTATATGAGCTATGTAGCAAAAGTGTAATTGCAGAAATAGTTCAGGTATGTAGTAAAAGGACAGTAAGGAATTTAGAGGATGCAGCACACCTTGCAACCATCATTTTTAAGATGAATGTAGTCAGAATCTTGGAATAACACTGCCAGACTATTTTAGAGGTTTATTTGACTACTTTGCAAATTGTTGAATTCCAAACCTGGTGTTAGAATAATTTCATAATTAGTGCAAGAAATTTAAGAGGGCAATCAGAATAAGATATCTGAGCCAATCAATTAAAAAAATCACATAGCAAAACATTATATCTGAAGGGTTATAAGCAGGGATGCATGAGTGCACAGAGAAAGGATTTTCTTTTTAAGGTCCATCTTTATTTTAGACAGGTCTCAAGATTATGCATCCAACGTTATCTATATTTGATTATTATGTATACATACTGTAGGAAAAATGCTATTAGATGGTGTCACTTTGATAGGGAAGCACACACAGATTCTGCCTTGATGAAGAGCCCAATCTTGAAATTGATACACTACTTAATTCTCACTTGCAACATTGCCTAAATACAAGATTAGCTCACATTAGACAGTGTTCGCTTTAAGGGCTATAGACCATATGGCATAGAAGAGCAATTCCCAATAAATGAAGAAATGGATTATTTCCTTAGTACCCTTTAAATGGAAAAGTAAGTACCCTGCATAGGGCCTTGGGTTCATTCTTTGTTGACCCTGTCAGACTAATTACCACCAAGTGTAGATATTGCTTTCAGTCTTTCCTTATACCCATACAGGCATATAGAAAAACTGCAGAGAGGGGGTAGCCAGCCAGGATTCCGCAAGGAAACAAATTTGCATATGGTGTCTATGCCTATGGTGGTAAGATACAGTGTGGTATCTTACAGGAACATGTGTCAAAGGAAACCAATGCTGTCTAATTCATTTTTTCTTGAAGTGACCCAAGAACATCAGGTATTACATACTGGATGCAACAAAAAAAAAACCCAAGACTATCTAGTCCATCAGATGTGATAACATGCTAATGTCATGTGAGGGCAATATTCTCTTGCAGATGACACAAAACTTTTCTGTGAGGTAAAAACCAGAGAAGATTGTGAAGAGCTCCAGAAGGATCTCTCCAAACTGGGGGAATGGGCAGAGAAATGGCAAATGTGTTTTAATGTAGCCAAATGTAAAGTAATGCATATTGGGGCAAAAAATCCAAACTTTATCTATCAACTCATGGGCTCGTGAGTTATCCATGACGGATCAGGAAAGAGATCTTGGTGTGTTGGTGGACAGCTCCATGAAGGTGTCTCCCCAATGTGTGGCAGCAGTGAAGAAGGCCAATTCCATGCTAGGGATTATCAAAAAGGGGATTGAAAACAAAACAGCCAACATTATAATGCCATTATACAAAACAATAGTAAGGCCGCACCTGGAGTATTGTGTACAATTCTGGTCACCGCATCTCAAGAAAGACATAGTGGAACTGGAAAAGGTGCAGAAGAGAGCGACTAAAATGATTACTGGGCTGGGGCACCTCCTTTACGAGGAAAGGCTAAAACATTTGGGCCTCTTTAGTCTGGAAAAAAGGCGCCTGAGGGGGGATATGATTGAGACATACAAAATAATGCAGGGCATGAGTAGGGTGGATAGAGGGAAGCTCTTCTCCCTCTCACAAAATACCAGAACTAGGGGACATCCACTCAAATTGAGGGCTGGGAGAGTAAGAACAGGCAAAAGAAAATATTTTTTCACCCAGCGCGGTTAGTCTATGGAACTCCCTGCCACAGGATGTGGTGATGGCATCTTGCCTGGATGACTTCAAAAGGGGATTGGACAGATTCTTGGAGGAAAAGTCCATCACAGGTTACAAACCATGATGGAGATGCGTAATCTCCAGGCTTAAAACCGGGGTACTTCAAGGGCCAGATGCAGGGGAGTGGTATCACGAGACAGATATCTAGTCTCATGCGCTCCCAAACACATCTGGTGGGGCCGCTGTGAGATACAGGAAGCTGGACTAGATGGGCTTTTGGCCTGATCCAGCATGGCTCTTCTTATGTTCTTATGTTCTACAGTAATCCAGTAAGTAAACTTTGGTAAATGGGGATCACTTAGACTTTCTGCATCAACGTTGAGGTAATCCCTCCCAAAGTACCACATTTTCCCATCTATACTAGACCCTCAATTTTTAGTCTAACAATTTCAGACAAAAATATGATCTTACACATAAGGAAAATACTATAAATGAAAGTGCATCATACTTTCAATGTGATGAAGACTTTTATAAAAGTTGTTCCCACTTCCGTCATAAACATGACAGCTGTAGTTGCAAAATTAGCTTTAAATCACCACCCTCTATCTTTAGTTCCAGATTCCTGTCTCTCATCATCAGAGACAGAGAATATTTACCTGTTTCAGTATTCATAACTCGAGAATTGCTTGTATGGAACATTTATCTACGCTAATGCATCCCTCCCCAAAGTTGAGGATTTAATTAAAAGTCGATGTGTATCTAAACTTTCATTAAAACAAGCAAGCAGTAACAGGCAGGCTGATAATATATGTGCCATCTTTTTTAAAAAAATTGCTTCAACCAGTGACAATGCTAGAGAGATAAGACATGTATAAGGAAGAAGAATAAATAATGGCAAGTTTCAAGGCTGCGATTGTCTGTTGCAGAAATTCCAGAGGCTTTTACACAGGTCTACAGACTCTACACGCTTGAATCTTATGAATGGCTACAGACATTATATGTTTAAGCTTCATTGTATTCCAGTATATTTACAATCGTGGTTATACCCTTTCCAGAATTTTTTATCCATCTTTGGTGTGCACTTTTCTCCATCAAATACAACAAATTTTAGACCTATGGACAGTTTAGTAGAGTACCATAATATGTCAACCACCCTGACTGTGAAGGCAGTTGAAGCAACTGCATACTCATACTATTAAGTGAAGCTTGAATTTTTCATTTTAAGGTTGTGAATCTAGACATGCCTTGGTTCCACAGCTTTCTACAGAATTTTCTTTCGTTTTGCTTTCGTTGTCTGAGAGTTACAAGGGGATCCCTACCAAGTCAGTGTCACACCTTGCTAATAGTTATTACATCCCTACTTCAATGAGCCTAAACCCTGGCTTGTGAGGCTAAGAGTTTGTGTTGCATATTGGTTTCCTGTTAGTACTATACAGCATAATGAGGGAGGACAATGCATCTGACTTTGATCATTCACAGCAAAGATTATTTCCACATATCTTTATATGTGGTATTATATCAATGAGAAAAGTTTTACCCATTGAAGGCTCTGTTTTCTAATGTGGTTCAATCTCCAAGAGAGAACAACAGCTTTTGGTATTTTAACTAGGCAACCACATTAATTAATTTTTACTGGAGCACCTTAGCAAGCTAATTATATGCTACAATTATAAGCTAAAAAATTTACTGTGATTTGAAAAGTTATGAGAGCTGAATATTATTACTTCTTCATGGCTTCA
Source organism: Phrynocephalus versicolor (assembly GCA_023846285.1). Lineage (NCBI taxonomy): Eukaryota > Metazoa > Chordata > Lepidosauria > Squamata > Agamidae > Phrynocephalus > Phrynocephalus versicolor. The sequence goes on from JAHTLZ010000275.1 coordinate 26,602,134, forward strand.
GAAGTTGAGACCATGATAGAAGGCCAGAGTTAGACATCCAGTGCAGATTTTATGAGATCCGTGTTCACAAGGCTAAACATGTATTACAAGATGTACAGTACTTAGGAAATTGCTGTGAAAATATTCTGTCTAGATATTTCCCCTTAGTATTTATTTGTTCATCAGTAATAAACAGTACCTACAATCCTAAAATCATTTTCTTGGGTCAAGATGTCCATCAGCATGCAAGGCCATTCCCTGGAGTCATGGAATTTAAACCAGTAGCCAGAATCCTATTGCAAAAAATAATGTGCCTAAGGCAAATGATTGCCTATGCAGTTGTAGTAGTTTTCTAACCATCTGCCACACAACTGATCATGCAGAACCAGGTGCATGAGGTGGGATAAGTCGAACAACTACATACCCCAGTTACACAATTTTAAGTTTACACTTTACATACAGAGTACTTAATTTTTTATTTCAACTTGGAAAGAGAATAAATGATTACCAAGGATCACACAAAACCATGGTCAAAGTAGTACTTGATACTGGATTTCTACCACCATTGTTCGTCAATGCTTACTTAGCTATCAGTGGAAATTAAAGTCTCAAACAGCCTCTCAAGGATGTTTTTGCTGCACATATTTTCCATTGTCACCCTCTTTGTATAGCAAATAATAAAACAAAATAAAAATGTGAAGCCTCCAGGAGTAGCAGTTCTACCTTTTATATCAGCTGAACCCTACTTCTAGAGTTTAGCACCAAAAATGCACTGATATAATAAATCTGCAAATGGACTCAACAGACACTTCTAATTTTATTGTTTGGATGGTTCGGGATATCTGTGTGATCCCTGAAAGTTTCTGGAGCAGAACACTGGCCCTTGGATCTGTTGAAGTTGCCCACTGCGACTTATGTGCTAGAAAAATTGTATTAAAAATGGAACAGGACTTTGTCATCCATAAAATGTACCAAGTATATCTATTGTTACACTTTGATATTGCCAATGTGTTAATTTATGCCATGAATATACAACATTTTAGTAAAGCACTTTGGGCAAACTAATAGCCAATGAATACCACTGCTTTTTCCACCACATGCAGGGTATAGGAAATTTCTCTGTTTTCAAAGCACTTGTGATTTCTGGACACAGTGGTTGCTAATTAACTCAAACAGGAATGTCATTCCTCAGATATGGACACATGCATGTCTACATTCAATTGTACTGAAAGGTGAACATATTTGCACAGGGATCACTAGCAGCCAACAGATGGTGGCAATTTTTACTGTGATTGCTGTCCAGTGTTGTATTTAAAATGGTGATTGAGGTGAAATATTTCACTTTCTATATGGGGCCACTGTGAGATACAGGAAGCTGGATTAGATGGGCAGCATGGCTCTTCTTATGTTCTTAACCCCCAAGCCATCCTTGTAAACCTTATAAAGGCTTTATTTCAGCAGAACACAGTTTGGCTTTGAGCTTTTTGCAATTTCATACCACTCCAGGAAGTCACTATACATTCAATCTTGTTATGAAAGACTTTACAGTCTTACAGTTCACACTCAGAGAACTCAAAGGGTATTGGAATTATAGTAATGTCTCATTTAACATTTCTTCTATTTTAAGAAACATTCACAAGTTTAAAAATTTAATTGCTGTATTTAAACTAAATCATATGTAGACCAAACAATTAGGCTATCCAGGTGTTATTTCAAATATACATTGACTATTGAAACTTACCAAAGAATTTCAGAAGGAAATCAGTTTGACCTTTATAGATTATAAAAAAAAGACTATGTGAATCATGAAATACTAAGAATCATTCTAAAAGAAATGAGTATACCACAACATTTAATAATTAAGTGGTAACATATATTCTGGACCAAAAGTTACGTTATGTCAGAAGACAATAAAACAAAAGGGTCTCCAATAGTAAAAGATATTGCAAAAGGGTGTAAGTGTGCATTTTATCATCCTATCTGTTCAATTTACATAGAGAGTATATCATTCAGAAAACTGGAATAGATTCAGATGAAGAAGTGAAAATGTGTCAAAAACCACCAACAATTTAGGATTTGAGATGACACCATATCACTGATAGAAAAAAGCAATGTCTTAAATTGGCTGCTTATGTAATTTCAAGAATAATGTGCAAAAGCATGGCTAGAGGTGACCATTAAGGTGTCAAAAATCCCAGCTACAGAAAATTGAAATTGTTAAGGATTTTCCATAGCTCAGTTCTACTGTCAACTGCAAACAAACAGAAGAAAACAGAGATTTAGAAGGGTAGTTCCAAAGGAACTAGAAGGGATTCTGAAATATCAGGATGTGATCCTGGAGACTAAGGCCATGACTCTCCATACTGTCGGTGTTTCTAATTGCTATGTATGGATGTGTAAACTGGACAATGAAGATATCTGTCAGGACAACAATCAATTCATTTAAAATGCAGGGTTTGAGGAGAGCATTAAAGACACTACAGCCCACAAGGACAAGACAGTTAAACAGATTCCAGATTGAATTAAGCCCAAACTCTTATTAGAACCTTAAATGACAAAAGCTGAGGCTATTATACTCTGGAAATATCATAAGAAGACTTACTGGAAAAGACAGTAATAATGTACTAGGAAATATTGAAGGCAGTAGGAAGAGAGGGATTTATTTATTTTGTTTATTTGTTTGAGTTATATACCCCCACCCCATTAGAGCAAAGCACCATTCTGGATGGTTTACAGCATAGCAATGTAAAAATAAATCACAAGCAGTCAGCAATAACATGAAAAGGTAAAACAAATAAACAGAACAAATTAATTTGACCATCCAGCCAAGATGATGCAATGTTTTTATATAAGAAGGCAGGGCATGAGGCAAAATAAATAAATAAATAAATAAATAAATAAATAAAAAGTGGTGTTGCAAGAAGACTGAACATGAGGTGAATTGCCTTAGTACATGAAGTCATAACCTATATAAGCTACAAAATAGGATCAGGGTTGTTAATGACACAACCTTTTGGAGACTGGGGATGATGCATTTCCCTGCACTGCTCCTGAATGGCCAGCACCAGGGAGAAAGAATGATGACATCGGAGGCTGCTTCCTCATTGGAGCTCAGCTCCGTGTGGGTGGAGAGCAAATGAAGGGACTGGATTATTGTGTTTCGGAGGCTTCTGAACATCACCTGGGCTCGCACGGATTGTTTTGAAACTGGTATCTTTGGAAACAAATAGCCCAACCATTGTCACAAGATTGCTCTAAGAGTGAAATGACTTGATTGCACACAAGATAAAAAAAGAATTCTTGTCTACCACATGATGCCACTGCACTGTCTACCTATTGGTAGAGATTACCACGGTATGAACATAAGTACAGTGAATCTGACACCCAGAAATGTCTTCTAAGAAAGTGGAATTACTCTAGTGGTGCTGGTCTTAGAGTTAGCCGGTTAGACACACAGAGAAAGAAAATGTGTTTTCCCATTCTGTTTCTCACCACACTGTCTGAGAAGTGCATTGGCAATTAGCAATCCCCCTCAACTCTCCCAATTTGCTGTGTGAGAAAGCTCAGAACTCATCTTACAAATTGCTCTTTTGAAGATCAAAGGAAAGCTGAATGTGTCTGTGTGTGTGTGTGTGTGTGTGTGTGCGTGCGTGCGTGCGTGCGCGCATGCAAGATGAGATTGTAATTTAATGGAATTTTCAGGGAGACCTTGGGTCACATGATCCTACAACAGCCCCAAGGATAGAAGATTTAGGGAAGCTCTATGGCTCTTCCCTTCTGAGCGCCTTCCTTGCCTTTAATTGGCACCTCATTAGATATTAATGAAAATGACATCCTCTGTTCTTCCTGCTCTAGGCACCACAAACTACAAAAAGCCTCATCACAATTCATAACACATTCAATTTATATAGCAATGTCTCTCAAGCATTATTTATGAGATGAGAGTTTCTTGTCAGCAGTTAATAACCTATCCAGAATAGAAGAGAATGGAAAAATATTTGAATATATACAACAAAATATCTCAACAGAAAAGAAGCTCTGTGGTTTGTGTTTTAAGCACATTTGTAGTGGTTCTTTTTTCTAATAAGCCCCTATTCAGGTGTCCTACAAGTCTCTTAAATGCAACAAACATCTTGCTATATTGTTGGGTGCTCTGGGATGATGGACACTTTTAAAAGAGAAAGGATAAACTAAATTAACCTTGTCCTACTACTGTTGTTCTGTGCAGTCAAGCTGGCTCTAACTTACAGAAACCCTATGAAATGAGTGACTCCCAAAAGGTCCTATCAAGCCCCTGCTAACTCAAGCCTGTGGTTGCCTTAATGCAGTGGTTCCCAACCTGGGGGTCAGGACCCCTTTGGGGGTCGAACAATCATTTCATAGGAGTCGCCATGAGCCAATGAAGAAAAAGGCACTAACGGCTTGGGTCTGGAAGAGAAGGGGAAGAAGGGGGGAAAAGGGTGAGTTACAGCTTGATAGGTTGGAGGGGATGTCATTCAATGGCACTGGAGGTTGTAATTTGCTGAGGGTGCCTGTAGAGGGTAGTTCTCTATGGCACCTGAGACATTTGAGACAGAAATCAGAAATATTTAAATTTTTTAAAAAGCATTTATGCTGATGACATCACCAGCTTTTATGAGGCATAAATTATAGCAGCAGGTTTTCTACCTACTATCACTCTGTCAAATAGAATCTTGATTCAAGACTGAGTTCAAGAGTTGTAACATTTCATTTGGACTGTTTTATCTTATCAGTTATACAATACTGTACTGAGTAATCAAACTGTATCAGATTTGCATTCCTGGGCACCTCTAATGTATTGATGTAGTTAGCAGCTTGATTTTTCATGCCCAGGAACTAGACTTCCATAAAAGTCTCAATTGTGGTCATACATACTGGACATGTTTCATTTTTAAGCTTCTGAAATAAGACTTCTGAACACATATTACTCAAAAGCAGCACTATGAATAGAAATATTTGAGGAGAGCAGATATTATCTCGGAATATGTATGTAAGCAACACAGCATATTGGTTCTGTAACACAGCATACTGGCATATAGAGGAAAATGTCTAATGCTATTGTAAAAAAGTCAAAACACTTCTATACACTCTTAAGTACATTATAGCAACTGATACATTACAGCTGTGCTACGAATTACTTTAAGCTTTTTAAAATTCACTTTTATTTATCCTTATTTAAATAAAGAACCACTGATACAGGATGGTTTCATGTACCATACACAAACTCTTAATTTATACAAAGCACTGCTTTGGTAAATAGAAAATACTTTTAAAATCCTCAAGTCTATGTACTAAAACTCATGCCAGTCTAAGAGTCACTAGAGTTTCCTTTGCACAAGAAGACTGTTACACATGATGCACAAGAGAAGAAATGAAGATCCTCCATAATAAGGACACTTCTACACTTTGTTATGTCTTCATTTGGCTGTATGTAATTGACCTTTATAATCATCTCTTTATAGAGAAGAGTGAAACTGTACTTAATGAAGGGCTTGAGAGGTTTGAATTTACCCAGGCTGTAACTACTTCAAATATATCACGTTGTTCCTCTAATAGTAAAAGCTGCATCACAACGGAACAACTCATATTCTTCCAATATTGAAGGAAGGTTCAATATGACTTGACAAGAAACCTTAAACCTCAAAACTGGTAGTCAGTCCTTACCACAGCGACATGATCCCAGTTCCTGTTGTACCAGCTCCAGTTTTGTTTGGCACTGGAAACACCTACGTCTGCTCTTCTGTTTGGAACGACTGATTTCTTCAGGTCTGTCATTACTGTCCTCCAGTAATCGTGGTCGTTTCTCAGGAGAAGCCTCACTCTCCAACTGTGAATCTGTTATTCAGGGGAAAATATTTGCGGTGCAGTGTTAGCTTTTTCTTCAGCAAGGTATGTACTCTAGTCACAGAATTAATCATGTGCACATTGGCACCTGCAAACAACATGCTCCTTTAAATCCTCTCACATACAAACAGTCTTTCAATTATCAAAACAAGCACCAGGTCAGTAAACTATCTCAGTTTTGTTCCCCAGAAGACCCCTTCCTGATTCATAAAACTAAATACAAAATGAAATGGTTGTGGTTTTGACTTTGTGTTGACACAGAGAGACAATGCTAGCCTGGACAATGACAACTTTTTCTTTTCTTTTCATTTATAGATCATACTATACAGCTTCAGCCACAACATCCCCATCCAGACCAACGTTGCTTCTGATGAAAAAAACAATTGAACATACTTTCAGCCTATTTCCTGACTGAGCAGGAGATAGATTTTTTAGGACACAGTTTGTTCCAATAACCAAACAAAGACACATGAAAGCACCACACTGTGCATCCTTCCCTCTACAAATATAACAATCTAAATGTAAATGATTACACACAGACAAGATAAACTAAACACAACATGTGCATGCTGCTACAGGCTTGAAGAATTTCTTTAAACCAGGAGAGGAACTACATATTTTAATAACCTTATTTGTAATGTTTGTCTCTCTTGGGAAAATGATGTTGTCAGGAAAGAGTAGAGATAGGAAAACCCATTTCTTACTGAAACCATAAATTGAAAGGTGCTTGAAGTAAACCATCTCTAACAACCAGAAATACATTTTGTTTGTGATTATTAAGAATACCAGTGAGTTCCTTTACTTTTCTTTAAAAAGCACTTCCAAGCCCCCAACCCATTTCAAAGGATTATGTGAGCATGTGCCTCAAGTAAGGACCAACTGGTAATAATGTTCAAATAGAATGAGAGGAGGAAGGAGGGTTCTGACCCAATACTTCTGCTGCTGCTGAAACACAGGAACAAACAAATGACTTCACAGGTTTGGCGCTTCAACACAACTGGGAAGCTGCTAGGGACTTTTGGAGAATTCCTGTGTCATATTTTTTTTTACTTCTTTTCTACATTCAGTGATAAAGGAGTTGGAAGCAGAGAGAATCTTACTCATATCTAAGCTCGGTCACGACTATAATGACACAACACACACACAAACACTCAAACAAGAACATGGGCAAACTGGTGTACTTATTCATGTGTAAAGGCTACATACGAGCCAGAAGCTCTTCTATTCATGTTTAGAATATGATCAGGGGAGTGAGACTAGGCACACCTAGGCATGTAGATGAAAGGAGTAATACTATAGTAATACTCATAGATTTATGACGTTACCAAGCTTTTGGGTATCACAGCTTGCCAAACGGAAGAACTGTTTATTAACTGAGCCAAATAACTTCTAAGCATTTTCTGTCCTGATCCTCGCTCCTAGGCTTTTTTTACCTTTACCCTTAATCCAAGAAACTGCGTTGCATTTTCTACATTTATGGATTATATGCAATTGTAGCAATTTATACTGTTACATTCCCAAGGTTCTATGACAAACTACTCTGGTTTTCCTTGAAATAAGCAACTCAAGTACAGCACTGCCACTTTCCCTCAGAGTTCCTTTTCCTACTACTACCGTGTTTCCCCGAAAATAACACAATGTCTTATATTTATTTTTCCTCAATAAGATATACTAGGGCTTATTTTTCAGGGAACCAGGAACTGCAAGCAAACATGCCAGGAAGTATGATAACTTTGGTGGCCCAAGCGAAAGGGGGGAAAGACCATGGATGGAAAGGGAGGGGCAACGTGCTCTCTCTCTCTCTCTCTGTGTGTGTGTGTGCGTGCGTGCGTGCGTGCTCGCGCGCATGCACAGGCACAGCCACACCCATCACTAGGTCTTATTATCGGGGTAGGGCTTATATTTAACAAATGCATAGAAATCCTGCTAGGGCTTATTTTTGGGGTAGGGCTTATTTTCAGGGAAACAGGGTACTTCTGCCAAGGCATTTCTATTCATTAGAATCAAGTCCAGGACAGCTAGTTTCTTCCTCCACTTTAGATAGAAGGAAATCATAAGCTACAGAAGCCAGGAATTTCTTGGAAGGGCTATATTTGGCCGAATTTGCCTCCCAGCAGATACCAGGCTGACTGATATCCTGGCTTACTACTATATTGTATCTTTTAAAAATTCTTGCAATTTGTTTTTCCAAATGTTTCATCTTCTCCTTGTTTTTGCCCCAGATATGTTAATACTGATGCTCTCTATAAGACAATCAAGCTTGTTCTTCTCTATTGCAGCACAGAAATATATATTTTTGACATATACTGTGACTCCACCTCCCTTTATTCTTTCTGTCCTTTTTGAACAATTTATGTCAGTGCTAAGTTTCAATCTCTCTTAATCACGCACCACAGGAGAATGTTCATCTCACGCATACACGTTGCTTCTCTAACAGCCCCGTGTCGCTTTCCTGATGTTTCAGAGGATTGTTATCTTCCATCAAGATAAACACATGGAATGTATACAACAGAATATGTAAATAGGAACATGGAGGAAAGGAGGTATCTGGGAAGGGGTGAAGTTTCTCCATCTCTATTTGATTCTCAAGAAAGTATGTTAGCTTAGTTTAATCTCTGGCACAGTGACAGCATTTGAGGCTCATAATCAGCTGTTCCTCTCTACTCCAAAGACTTATCATACCTTGGGAGACTGACATTTATCATGTCAACTCCCTGTGCAAACATCAGTAAAGGCAATAACTAATGAACCTTCAAACATCACTGCCATAGTATTTATAAAAGGTCACTGAGTCATCAAAAATAAATTCATCAACAATTTAGCATAGCAGGCATGAGTTTCAAAGGGAAAAGAAGGAGGGAAGAAGAGAAGAAGGAACTCAGAATGAAAAACTGGCAATGGTGTGATCTGCTAAGTGTTTCACAATAGTGGGCCTCGAACATACAGGCTAGCAGATTCCTGGCATAGGGTGTGGAAGACAGGAGGTGGCAAGAGTAAATAATCCACATTAATGGGGAGGCCTGTATGTGGCCCTTGGGTCATCATAAAGAACCATGACCAAACTAAAGATATGTGATGGGCAGAGATTATGCAGTTATGGAGTCTGCCGAACTTAGCTGGAAGCCATTTCCCCCACCTATTTAAATTTCCAAGTATGTGCCATTTAGCACATATACAATATCTGCGTAGAGTCTTAAGTGCTGCGAATTTCAAACTGCGGCACCAAGCTCTTTTAAAGGAACTGGTCAAAAATATCTTGGTATTTATGTAAAACTTACATAACTTGTAGTAACCACTTGATGTGGTTCCAGAATCCATCTTGGTCACATCTATGATCATTCACCCAACTGTGCAGCTGAGATGTCAGTTAGTTGCAATTAGCAGCAGTAAGTTATACAAACCTTACATGAACATCAATATTGTGATGCAAACACCAATGGTCAAATCACAGCACTAGAAAATCTGAATTTTCTTATTACTGTCAACATTTAAAAATATTAGAATTGAAGAATTATAATAAGCTACTGTTTTGGCTCTCATTATAGCTGTGTAGCAGCAGAAATCTTTGCATCAGTGACTGTGTAAGTACTCCCATTTCAGCGTCTACTGCCTCCCATTATTTCCCACTTTTCATCTTCTGGACTGAATGTGAATATAGTTAAAATTATATATTTTTTACTATTAAAGAATTCAAAACTTGATTTTCAAAAGTAAAACATTCTACAATATTATACATAAACTTATTTGGAATTACATCTCCAGTGACAAAGGCTGAGGCAGAAAGTTAATTTTTCATAGAAACAGCCAATTTTGTTTTTTAGCCAGTCCTTAAAACAAATTATAGTACTCATAACAAAAGCTATAATGCTGACTAAGGGAAAAATATGACACTCTGCTTCTCACTTAAGAGTACCACAGAGAAAGTACTTTATAACAGCTAAATCAATGATATACCAGCCATGACATGATGATTAAAAATTAAGCATACAAAAACTTTTCTTAAAAAAATAGTGTAAAACTGAATAGAACACAATAATATAAGAAAAAGCACAGAATACAAAGATTTAAAGCTGTTGGAGTGCAGGGGAGGGGAAAACTAAGGACGTGATCACAACTTATTTCCTAAACATGTGCATCCACATATTTGTTGTTTTTATCGTGCACGGCAGCATTGCTGTATTTCAGCTTCATATTCTGGGATGCTAACACTACTGTAGTGCTAATCATAACTGAATAATACACTGGTGCAACAAGCCTTAGGACTGGGAGGTTAAATAATTTCTTGCTAACTGTTATTCATTGCTATGTGTATGAATCTCCCTCATTTCTTCATAAGTGCATAATATTGTGAAAAAATATGAAAGGAAGGGACTCATTGGCATTATACTGTGAAAGGGGAAGAGTGGTAGTGATATATATATCACAACACCATTAAAAGGAAGTTATAATCCTTCCTATATGTATCCTTCCACATTTGTGAGTACTTCTGCTGCATATCTTGGTGAATGAACTGGTAATTACCTGATGGCTTTAATGCATTTCTTATGTTTCAGAAATGATATTAAATGGACATAATTAATGTCAAAATTAACTGTCACATACAGTAGACACACAGTATACAGAAGTGAGCACATCCCCTCACATTTTGTAAATGTTTTAGTACAGGGGTGCCCAAACTTTTTGTAAGGAGGGCCAGATTTGGTGGCTGAGAATGTGTCAGGGGCCGGTTGCTCCCCGACCCTGCCACCCCACTGCAAGCCCCACCCACCTTCTTTTAAAAAAACATGGGGTGAAGGAGGGGGAGGGAGGGGTGGGCCAGCTAGCCGCGGGCCACTCAGAATGGCCTGGCGGGCCGAATTTGGACACCCCCCCCCCCCGGGCCGGACTTTGGGCAGGCCTGATTTAGTATATCCTTTCATGTGAAAACAATGAAGAAATGACACTTGGCTACAATGTAAAGCAGTGAGTATATGGCTTGTATAACAGTAAGTATATGGCTTGTATGTGGTGTCCCCTCAAAATAATGTAACACACAGCCATTAATGTCTAATTAAAGTGTCATTTCTTCAGTGTTGTCACATCCAAATATATACTAAAATATTTACAAAATGTGAGGAGGTGTACTCACTTCTGTGATATACTGTAACTGCATAAATACAAGATCCTGGGTAATCATATGGTGGAATCTGTTTATCCCTAAGCGTTTAATGTTTTGAAGATGTGCAGGCTATATTCAGTGTAGCTATCAATTAAAAGTTACCCAAACAGAAAATCAGTGGACTGTTCTCTCAGTGTTGAGATATTTAGCACTGACTACTCTCTGAGACAACACAAGGGGAGAGAAGAAGATGACGATTCCACATGATGACTGATTTTGGTTGAATTTTACAGTTCTGAGTGCCATAAAGCACAAGTACTGTAATTTGAAAGCAGCTGTCAAGATGAAGCATAGCTAAATAATCTTTCTTTTTAAAATATTAAATGAGATTTGAGTTATTGCATATTTGGTCAATCTTTAGATTCCCAAAATAGTTAAATGTATAAATACAGACATGTACATTGATATTATTCAGATAATTTAAAAACAAAACAAAATCAAGCTGTCAAACAAAAATGCAGCAGTTTTCCAAGCAAGTTCCTCAGCAGAAGTTTGCCAAGGAAAATCTAGTTTCTGAATTCCCTTTTAACCTCCTTTCAGAATAGAAAGAATGACTGAACTTACAGAGAAGTTGATACACTAAATCCCTTACTCTAGTGTGATTATTTTTATTTTATTTTATTTATTACGCTTATATACCCTCTGTCTTCTTGAAGGAACTCTGGGCGGTTTACAACAAAGATACAAACATAGTCAAACAACAAATAAAATAATTTAAAAGAAAAACAATCAAACCAAAACAACTAATAAATAGCAGATGGCGAGGGGGGGGGAGTGTGATTTACTACACTAAGCAACAGGATTTGGGTCAGTCACAATGCTCAAGGTTTCTTACAATGATCCAAAAATACTCACAGAACCCAAACAGTAATACAAAATACACACAGGGAAGACTGGACCACCACCTGTCAGATTTATGATTCTATTACATACTGTTTCTCCATATTGTGCCTTAACAGTTGCCTCTTGTACTCTAAATGGGTTGCATGTGAAATAAAAACATCAAATGTTGTAGCACTCTTCTTTCTTTTAGCACAATTAGTAACATTACAGAACAAAGCAAAAGCAAAGTGTTCTGCTTATTTACCACCCCATACCACTTCAAGCAGTCTCTGCATGTTTTACAGTTTAATTACAGTATGAAGGCTACACATTCCCGCCCCCACACACCCCAGCAAGCTGGGTACTCATTTCATCAACCTCGGAAGAATGGAGGGCTGAATCAACCATGAACCTGCTACCTGGGATTGAACCCCAGGTCGTGAGCATAGTTTTAGCTGCAGTACAGGTATTTAGCTGCTGCACCACAAGGGTACAACACATACAGTTAATAGCTTAATTGCATATAAAGCAGATTGATTTTCTTCTGCATTTAATATGTTCTGGTTGTTCTGGTAATCAATGCCTATTTATAACAAGACTTTAGCATGCCTCCTTTTCTGAATCCAACTTGAACACTTGCAATTTTTGTTGGGTAGCTGACAACAATACTTGCTGCAATATTTGATTAAACCTTTCTCAGGCTATTTGACAGATAAGAGATGAAGGAAAGGGCAAGCAAAAAAGGGAAATGCTAAAGCTTTCATGATACCCTCACTCAATAAAGAAAAGGCTCTCTATAGGAAAAGAAAGGGCCTCTTTTGTGTTTTTACTTATTTGTGCTAGCATGAAAGTCCCATTTTCATAGAATATTTCCACTCTGTGGACCATCAATTTATTTTACACATTGGTTTACATATTCTTGTTAGGATTTTGACATACTGTATTCAGTTACTGCAGCTTGAACTTGGTCTAGAAATACCCCATCTATTTCTTATACTTCTTTTCTTCCATGTGCTTTAAGAGGAACTTTCATTACATTTTTAAAATGGCAAGTTCTTCATCACAAGAAATGTGTTGGCCTTGTACTTTTATTTTGTAAGGTTCTCTTCAGTTTTCTTGCCCAAACCTTACCCTGCAGATATTTTAGCATCCCTAATCATCATAATTTAAATTTCCCATTAGTGAGATTCTGGTTGGATAGCTGAATTGGATTTTCAACTATAAAGTCAAAATTCAAGAATTTGATTTCACACTGAATTTGACTGAGAGACTATGCATTTTCCCAGCCTCTATCAGAAAAAGCGAACCATGCACCAATTTTGAGTACTCTGTATCTAGAAAAGTCTGGAAATGGTCACCATTAAGTGAGAATTACTTGCCAGAATGTAATTACTGTATTTTTCCATTTATAAGATGCCCCCATGTACAAGATGACTCTCACTTTTCCAAACCAAAAATAGTTTTGCAATCACGAGGCTCTCGCCTCAGCTTGCTTCCATGTATAAGAAGACCTTTAATTTTTAGCCTAATAATTTTAGTTAAAATATAGTCTTATACATGGAAAAATACTGTAATTGATTATGGAAGAGTTGAACCAGTTACTTACCTGTAAAGGTGGTTCTTCGAGTGGACCTTCGTGAAGCCACACAGATGGTCTTCAAGTGCGCATGTGTGAGGCTCCGGACTTTTCTAGCAACAGGAAAGGTTGTTAGTCTCCTCCCCCTCCCATTGTGCATGAGCAGGAGGCTTCCCGCCCAATCCCCTCAGTTCCCTCCCAGTTGCAGCATGCGAGGTAAGTACCAGACACAAGGTGATGACTAGAGGGGAGGAGGGTGGGTGCTGTGTGGCTTCACGAAGGTCCACTCGAAGAACCACCTTTACAGGTAAGTAACTGGTTCTTCTCCTTCATGGCCTTCGTGAAACCACACCGATGGGTGATTACAAGCAGTACTCACAGGATGGTGGACAGTCATGCCATCACGAACGACAGGACAAAGGCCATGGAGGATTGCACGCGGGCATCCATCCTGTAGTGTTTCATGAAGGTAAGAGGCTGCAACCAGGTAGCAGACTGGCAGATGTCCTCCAAGGGGACACCTTTTAAAAAGGCAGCAGAAAAGGAAATTGCCCTTGTGGAGTGCGCCTTGACTGAAGGAGGTAAGTTCTTTTTAGCAAGCTGGTAACATATCTCAATAGTTGAAATGATCTAGCGAGAAAATCGCTGAAAAGAAACAGGAAACCCTCTTGAACTAGGGTAGTAACAGAAAGACAACCTCTGGGTTTTAAGTAGGGAACTAGTGCAGGATGTGTAGAAAGCGAGAGCTCTGCGTACATCCAACATGTGGAATTCCTTCTCCAGAGGAGTAGAGGGATTTGGGGAAAAGGTTGGTAGAATAGTAGGTTGTGACACATGAAAGGTGGACACAACCTTAGGCAGAAAGGAAATGTCTGGGTAGGCAACCACCATGTGCACAAAGTTCGGTAGCCCTTCTAGCTGAAGTGATGGCAATCAGAAAAGCTGTCTTAAAGGACATAAAGCATAGGTCACAAGTAGACAATGGCCCAAAGGGTGGGCATACCAAACATCGGAGAACCAAGGAGAGTGACTACTGAGGAGGAACGGGTCTTTTATCAGGAAAAATGTTCTGAAGGCCTTTCAGGGACTTTTTCAGGGTCGGGTGATGAAAAAAAGATACAGGTGGGGAGTCTTCTGGCTGATGGGCTACTATAGCCGAGAGGTGTTCACATAAGGAAGACAAGGTACGTCCAGTACATTTGAGGTGAAGTAAGTATTGCAGGACAGCAGTTAATGAGGGGAATATGATGAAAAACCATTATTTGCAGCATGGGAAGCAAACCTCTTCCAGTTGTAGCTGTAGAGGTGAAGGGTGGAGGGTTCGCAGGCTGCAGAGAGGATAGTATTAACTACCTCTGTATTCTCCATGCCATTAAGTGCAGACAGGAGAGGTTGGGGTGGAGAAGTTGGCCTCCATCATGGGAAAGCAGGTCTGGTCAACTTGGTAGGGTGAGGTAGTCAGACGCCATGTTGAGCAAAGTCGAGAACTATGGTTGTCGTGGCCACCAGGGTGCTATCAGGATGACATTGGCCCTGTCTTGTTGAATCTTGGTCATTACACATAGAATGAGTGGTATGGGAGGGAAGGCGTAGAGAAGATGGGTGTTCCAGCTGAACATGAAGGCATCCCCTGAAGAACTGTGGCCTTTCCCTGCCTGAGAGCAGAATGTGTTGCATTTTTTGTTCTCTGGTGACAAAGAGGTCCAGTTCTGGGGTTCCCCAATGGTGAACTATCGACTGGAAGATGGCCTGGTGAAGTTCCCACTTGTGGAAGGTAGTCATAGTTCTGCTTAGGCGATCTGCCACAACATTTTCTTTTCCGGGAAGGTGCATGGCTATGGGATAGATGTGATGCCGCATGCACCACTCCCAGAATTTGACAACCAACAGCAGGAGACCTCATGAGTGCATTCTTCTCTGTTTGTTTATGCAGAGCATTGTGGCCGTGTTGTCAGTGACCACCTGCACTACCTTGTCAGATAGGAGGCTGAGATATGCCTTGAATGCCTTGATGACGGCTAAGAGCTCTAAGTCATTGATATGGAGGTACCTCTCCGTCTCAGACCATGCCCTGTTTATGGTTAGATGGTTTCAGACTGCTCCCCAAGCGTGCAGACTGGCATCTGTGGTTACCTGTACGGTAGGTTAAAGTGGGCAGATGGGGAGACTGATGAGCAAATTGTGGTTGTGTAGCCACCACTGGAGTTGATGGACGAGCTCCGGTGTGACACAAAGGAGCTTGGATTGATGATCCTGCATCGGGTTGAGGAGGGTTAGGTACCAAGACTGCAGGGCCCTGAGTTTTAGCCTTGCATGAGGTGCCACTGAGGTCGTGGATGCCATCGGTCCTATTAGTCACTGAACAACTTGGGCTGCTAGGTAGTAGTAAGGCTGAAACAGAGGGATGAGAGAAGCTATGTCTTCCAGATAGCTTGATGGTGGGAAAGCATGAGCTAGGGAAGAGTCAAGAACAGCTCCAATGTAGGTGAATCTTTGTACCGGGCAAAGATGAGACTTCTCCACATTGATCTGCAATCCCAAAGTGTCCAGGGTGTACAGGACAAAGTGAATGTCCTTTTGGGCTTTTTCTTTTGATGAGGACACCACAAGCCAATCGTCAAGATATGGGAAAACGCATAGCCCGCAAGTTCTTAGGTAAGCTGCCACAGGTGCCATTCACTTTTTGAAAACCCTGGGTGCTGTTGATAACCTGAAAGGGATGGCTCAGTACTGATAAAGTTGGTTACCTATGGCAAAACAGACACTTCCTGTAGGATGGATGGATGGAAATGTGGAAGTAAGCATCCTTGAGGTCTATGACCCCGAACCAGGCACCCTTTTGAAGAAGGGGGAAGGATCTTTTCAAGAGTCACCATTCTGAACTTTGTCGGAAGTATATATTTGTTTAAGAGTTGTAAGTCCAGGATAGGAGAAAGACCTTTGTCCTTTTTTGGAATGATGAAGTATCTTGGGTAGTGGACAAGATGTTTCATGTCTAGGGAAATAGATTGGATGGCTCCTTTCCTTAGGAGGGAAGATACTTCCTCGTACAGACAAGGAGACTGGCCTGTAGGGATGAAGTTTCCGAGAGGGGGTTGGAGCAAAACTCCAAACAGTAACCATGGGCTATGATGGAAAGAACCTATCGGTCGGAGGTGATGTTCTTCCAAGAGGGGAGGAACGGAGCCAAACGAATGTTGTTTGGAAAGTCAGAAGTCTCAAGACTTCTTATCTCAGCCTCCAGATGATTGGGAGGAGGTGGATCGAGACTTCCTGGTTCTTGATGCGGGGTAAGCACTGTTAAGTCAAAGGACAGGAATTTCTATCCCTGAACTGTGGTTTGGAGAAAACAGATTGGTAGGGTTGCTGGTAAGTAGGTTTTCTCCAAGGGAAACGAAAGGAGCATCATCTTTTTCTTTAGATGATCCTCCATAATATCGTCAGTGGAGGTATGAAACAGGCCTTCACCATCAAATAAAAGTTGTTCGATTCTGGCTTTATCATCCGAAAGCCCCACCGACCTAAGCCAGGCATGTCGTCGGACGATCACTGAAGAACCCAGAACGCTGGTGGTACAGTCAAGAACGTGGTGGGCAGAATGAAGGCCAAGGATTCATTGAAGATCAAAGAAGCATCCCTTCTTGTTGTCTGGTAAATACTCCAAAAGAGGTTGGAGATGGGTCAGCAACTCTCGTTGGTAAGTGTCCATTGCTCCTTGATAAATAGAATATTTTTAGAGTGAGGAAGCAAAGGAGTAGATTTTCCTTGGAGCAGCATCAAGTTGCCTACCCTCCTTAGAAGGGGGGATGGGATTTGTCGGGTTCGAGATTGAACCTGGAATTCGGCCACTACAATGGAAGTAGGATTTGGATGCTTCTGGAGAAAAGAAGCCTTCAGATTGAAAACCTTATACAAAGATTCCATCCGGCGGGATACCCTCTGGGGAGTCAGTCATTTGAAAGCCTCTTCGGTCATCTGGATAAATGAGGGAATTATCCCCAAATGAATTGGGGCAGTCTCATCCGAAGAGATCTTCCCATAGAGATTATCAGTGAACCTTGGTTTCGAGTGGTGCACTGGATGGTCGATTGTTTGAGCCACTCTCAGCACAAAGCTGGTGTAATTTTTCATTGATTCAGAAGAGGAGGTAGGAGAGCTTCCATGTTGGAATTTGGAGTAGTTACGAATTGAGGACCGTCATCTTTCTCAGAATCAGAATGATTGGATTCAGTATCAGAAGTAGGAGAGGTGGACGGATGGCAATTGCGCGGAGAATCGCATGGTTGGTCTCGATCTCAAGAGGTCTGTTCCGCTGGTAGTTGAAACTGTCACTGTTTACCATCGAAATGGAGAAAGAATATGGGTAAAGGTGGCATTGGGACGAAGACATTGGTGGTTCAGCCGATGTCAAAGCCGAAGAAGTGGGTTTCATAGTAGCATTATCCGTCATCGAACCTGAAGGAAGTGGAGTGGACGGGGTCAACTTTGTAGTCGACAGTGACAGCAGGGTGGCAATCAAACCCAAAACTGCCTGAGATGGAGGTCGTGCAGTACGATCGACCTTCGATGGCTTCAATACTTTCGACGTGTTGGATTCAAGCCGTGGACGTTTGTGATCACGGTCCCATTCCACATGCCTCTTTTTTGCCTTCCAAGCGATTGTCTTCGGATATGTAGGCTGTTTCAGCGACAGCTGCTGTATGGCTACAGGGGTTCCTGTGCTGGAGGCAAAGCAGCAGCCTCTCGAGCCTCATTATCTGACAGGACTACCAAAGGGGGCTTGTTCAAAAAGACCCTTAAGCCTGGCAAACATCGGAGGAGAGTCCTCTGCAGAGAACTTCGGAGAACAAGATGCCGAATCCGATGACTCTGAAGGTCGGAGTGGGGTGAACTGAGTGGTAGCGAGAGTTGTTGAGCCCAAAGCTTGTGTTTCTGCTGGGATCGAAGCCGAAGCTGAAGTTAAGACTTCTTTTTAGTGGATTTATCTGGATGGGCTGGAGATGATCTCACAGTGGATGTTGAAGTAATATGTTCCTGTAGGGGCAATTTTTTGGTAATTTTTTGCGATGTCAACTTTGATGATTTTTTGGAAGTTTGAGAGGCAGGAGAAGAGAAACATTGAGAGGCAGATTTCTCCATTTGAGGGCTTAATGCCTTCTCTAAAAGGCATCAACTTGTTTTGCTTCAATTGGAAGTACTGAGATATCAGGAGAGCCGCCCCCACTACGTACCAAGAAAGAGGCAAATGGACCTTCAACAAGACTACAACACTGGGTAATTTTCTTTCCTTTTATTTGATCCAATTGGCTACACTCAGTGGACTTTTCCAAATTTTATCCCAATCCTCAAATGAAATGCATGGGCCTTCTACACCAACCCCCTCCCCTTCGCTGACAAATCAGGGGCTTTTGGTCTCAGCAAGTCACCTTGAGGTGTGAATGTGTGTACATGAGAGCCATGACATGCCTTTGGAAGGACTGGGACATTTAAAACACACACACACCCTTCAATCTGGATGCAGCCTAAGAACATCCAAGCTCCGTGCTGCAAGTAAACTGCCTGGCTTTTTTTCCATCTTGCCAAGGACTCTACATCTAAGAAATAACTCCTGGCAAATCCATCTTTTGCCACGTTATTACCTATTGGTACTGCTCTGGAGAAGAGGGTTTCACGCTCAAAATATTAGCAATGTTTTGTTATTTGTATAGTAGCCTAAAGGTATCACCTGTTCCACTTTTGTATATTGACTATTGCAATGCCCTCTATGTGGGATTGCCCCTGACCCTTTTCCGGAGGCTCCAGTGGGTGCAGAATGCGGCGGCCAGACTGGTGGTGGGTGCTCGCATTTTTGAGCACATCACCCCAGTTCTGGCTCGCCTGCATTGACTACCTGTTGCCCTCCGGATTAGGTCCAAGGTCCTGGTTTTGATCTTCAAAACCCTGCACGGCTTGGGACCAGAGTACCTGTCAGAGCGTATCTCTCAGAGATCAGCTGGGACGAGGCCCACGAGAATGGCGCAGGCGCACTCACTTAGGGTGGCCATACCCAGGGAGGCGCAGAAATCACTCACACGTAACCGTGCCTTCTCTGTGGTGGGCCCCACGCTGTGGAACCATCTTCCTAGTGAGCTGCGCCTTGCACAGTCCCTGCCCGCCTTTAAAAAGGCTCTGAAAACATACCTTTTTAAGGAGGAGATGGCGACCTCCTTACTTATTTTTTTTCTTTTTCCCATTGCCCGCTGCATTTTTACTGTACCTGCTGCCTCCCCCCCCCCTTTTGTTGTTCGGTTTTAAATTGTTAGCTGCCCAGAGTTCCGTCAGGAAGATGGGCGGGATATAAATACAACAAATAAATATAAATAAATAATAAATTGTCTAAAAGATATGTGTTTAAGCAATTTTACCGCTTGAGTGCTGAACCACTGACAAAACTCACAGTTGTCGGAACAGTGGCCTTCTCCAAGGCAAAATAAGCACTCAGGATGCCTGTTGGTGTGAGGGATCCCCCCCCCCACACACAATGTGCACTTTTTGAAAGGAGGCAGAAATGCCATATATTGAAGAAAAATCCCACAATGAGATCTCAAAACACTAAAATGTGAGGAGACTAACAGATAGGGAACCTTCTAACACTGTGGTTAGAGGGAACTGAGGGGTTTGGGTGGGAAGCCTCCCGCTCATGCACAGTGGGAAGGGGAGGAGACTAATGATCTTTCCTATTGCTAGGAAGGTCCAGAGCCTCGCGCATGTGTGCTTGAAAACCATCTGTGTGGCTTCACAAAGGCCACAAAGGAAAACTCTTGTTTCTTCTTTTCTCCATCTTATTTCTTTGCAATGATTGCATTTAGGATTCTTAACCCATTTATGTTACCTTTTACTTTTGCTTCTTGCTTATCATTAGCAATTTTAAAGGTTTCCTCAGTCATCCATTAAGCTCTGATCATAGCTGTGGCTTTAATCCACAGTTATGCAAAACATTTCACTACATCTATGGGAACAGATAAAAATGATCTTTCTCTCTCCCTTGAAGTATGAAAGAAATGATGCTACTGATAACAGAAATAAGATACAAAACAAGACAATAAAATTCCATCAATATCCATCATATTATTCTGGTACATTATCATCTCCCAGCCTCTATTAGCCTTTGCTGTGTCAGTGCATGTCCTGGACACTTTATCCTGTATATAATTGCTGATACCCAGTAATAAGGCCTCTATGCCTCAGCTCTTGTATGTTCCACTTCAGTGCCCTCCTATTAGGTAATAACTTTTATTTACAGCCTTTCTTGGTGTGCTGTTCTATTAGTACAACTGAGAACTGAGTAAGAAAAAAAGGTCATTAATCACCAGAACTGATAATGTACAGTGCACCTTTGTTCTATCACCACATGACTTTCAGTGAGAAGACCCAAAGATAGCTGGTTTTCTAACATAGTATCCTCTGCCAGTCAAATACTAAAGAGCTCCTTAAAGGTCAATTGAACAACGAAAGTCTCTCCAAGTTGTTTTTATAATAAAAGACCATACTAACCTTTTTTAGGCTGTTGGCACAGACACTTTACTACTGCAGATCAAAAGAATATCTAATTAATGGGAGAACCATAGCTTTTTATCCCTATCAGGCACAAGAGGAACAACAAACATGTGAGCATGTCAAGTGGAGTTTCCACATACAACCAGACCCAAAGAAATACTGTCTGAAATCCTGTTGTTTAGATATTATGTTGCATTACAGAAAGCAGTAAGTTCCATTGATTCAAATGGGCCTAATACAGTTGCAACTTACTAGGCTAAAGAAAGTCACAACTAATGTAGGACCATTTGAGACAATGGAATTTACAAAGGAGCTGACTTAGCATATTCCCACTGATTCAATGGGCCCACTCTAATTTAACTTATTATGCTAAGCAAGAGAATTTCAGGCATGGAATCTGGTATTCTGACTTTTTTTCCTAGCGTGCATAAAACATATGTATGTCCATCAAATTGATGGGTAAAACCCATTTATTTGAGTTTCTGGAGGTAATACAGCACACAAAGGCTTCATGGCCCAATTAGATTCTGATCTTAGAATGACAAGGATAGCTGCTGCTTGCTTTCATATCTTAAAAATCAGTGAAAACTCTCTCCTTTTCATCTCTTCTTGAATCTTGGACGTTAGACAGAATACAAACAAATGTGGAATTCTTTTTAGCACGCAGTTCCTGATTTTACTGAATAAATTTGCCTAAAAATCCCCAATTTCTTTCATATAACAGCTGTATTATATAATTCCTGATAGTTTCGAACGTTATGATATTTTGAAACCAGTTTATGGTTTCAAGAAAATTAATTAACTGCATAGAGATTTGATAGTTTTCCCCTTCCATTGTTATATAATGGCACTCATTACATGTCTCTCAAGGAAAGGAAAGTGTATAAATTTTTCCCTTATAAGTGAGGTATTTGTATGTTCCTTCACAACAGGGTTCCCTTAACCTTCAGAGGTTTGGTATAATACAGTATGTGCATACAATTAATATTTTAGGTGTGCTAACTTTTATAGAACACAGCACAGCGGCTATTGTCTCATATCTTAGCATGATAAAAGGAAGCTCTCTAGATAAATACTATTAATATACTGTTAACTTGCATTCAGAGGCAGCTGGCTGAGGGGGAAATCTAAAATGTGCATTGTTGTGTTGGCTATATTCTAATTTATCACACATGAGCTGCAGCAGAACACTTCCCAAAGAAATTATACACAAGTAACTTGTGAGACTTCTAAACAGATATAAATACTCATGAACTCTTGTAAACCGCCCAGAGTTCTTGCAGGAAAGTCGGGTAGTCAATAAGCACAAAAACAAACAAACAAACAAACAAACTTTATTCCCCTTTCAGTGAAAAGGCTTCAGGGGCAGGGGAAACATTTTCCCCTAGATCACATTTTCACAGAACTATTATATTCTGAGTAACAAAGCTGTTATGATTTTATGTGTTCACATACAAAACAGAATCCTATGGCTTATCCAATAACTACCTTTATAAAGTCATGAGCACTGTTCCAGTTTCAAAGTTATCCAGAGATCTGGAACATACACTTGTTCTGCTAGATCTATTGTGAAAGTGATCCTCTGTGATAACTGCAATTTAAAAAGACTTTTCTTAATTGTTACATTTTCTTGTAAGCCATCTATGAAACAGAGCGGTAGGATACATCTACTGATTCTAAGAACCTTGACTTTGTTCTATGGAATCAATTGTCATGAGTCATTTATTCAGAGTGGTAGCTCACCAAAGCTTGGTTCTTGACTTCTGGCATTTAAATACTAAAAATATCTTTATATTAATCTATATATTGTTTCATTATACAGCTTAACAAAAACTGTAAAAGGGATTAAAGATTTACCTGAATCACAAGATCTTTTGGTTGCTGTGGTTAAGGAGACATGAGCTGTATCTGTGCATGGCCCACCTGAAATAAAGCAGAGAAAGAGTCAGTCCTAACAAATTACTATTTTATTTCTATACTGATAATCCAGAACAGAATTATATTTAATATACAGGTAGTTAATAAAAACTTGCATAAGATATCCTCAAATAGGGTAGAAGATAGATGGAACTTTTGGCTCCTGTAGCAGCCATTCCTTTTCAGTTGACATTTATCCTGCTTGGGTTTCAAAGAACCATTAAATGTGAGTAATTCTGACATAATGGGTATATTAGACTTCTCTGAAGCAGCTCCTCTCATGTTCTACAGCAAACTGTATTTCAAACTGACAGGAATTTGAACAGCTCTCTGTGCACTGAGGTCCTGGTGTGATTGTTTTAGAGGCATTTATTCAAAAATGCATTTGGAAAACATCTGGAAAACACCTGGTTGATTATTTTTGCTAAACCTAAGTAGGTCTCCACTATTCAGACCTAGCTCAGATTATTTCTCACCCAAATATTTTATTTAAATCCTATAAAATTTTACCAACGTAAATGCTGATAATTTTGTGTCCAAGCTATCCAACTGTATTTCATTTCTTTTCACTTTTATATGTTGTTTTTCTATTAAAACCGATATGTTGTAAAGTGTACAACCACTGCATAACAGAACACTGTCCAAAATTGTGACACATCCCACAAGAAATCATATCCACACACATATTTTTGAGACAAACATTACCTAAATCCATAAAGACGGCCATTGGTTATTGGTAAGAGGTGTCTAGGTAGCCGAGAAGCCTTCAACATGTACCACAAAATAATCCTCTAGACTCAAGAAATTTTGTTAAACCAATCCCCTAACTAGTAATTGTCCAATGCAACAGTAAAAATACACTGGGTGTTGTAACGGATGTTAGAAGTAGGGAAGTCTTTCTTTAGGTCAAAAATAAACAATGAAAATATTAAAGTGCAGTTTTGGTTTAGCAGTGAAGCTTATTTTTAGGTGCATATGTAAACAACAGCCAAAGACAAATTCCAGCCAGAAGCATGTGAAACCTGACTGGTCCACAAAGCAACATGTGAATGTTTTCCCATGCTGTGAGCAGTCTCTGTGAGAGAACATGGGACCTTTTTGAATGGATTTTATGGCTGCGAGATGGACTATTGCTTAGCTATGTAGCATTAAAGGTAGGAAGTGAGGCTGATGCCTCATAGCCTCATCTAAGTGTAAGAAAGGATTCATTTTTTTTTTAATAAGAACCATATTCCTGTGTAATTTCCATTAGCTAAATAAATGCCTTTATATTTTATTTGTGCCTTTGAAGTTACTTTGGAGCTCTCAGTGATAGAAAAGTTGGAGAAGATATTTCTGAAAGTCTCTTGGCTCCTGGAATGGATCAGCTGTAGTTGTTTTGCAGGGCAGAGCTGATGAAGCCGTAAAAACCCAATTCCAGAGGCTGAGGCCCTGGGATTCCATACAAGTATATAAATTCCACATACAAATAAATGAACATAGAACAGCTCTGTAGAAGCACATTGGCATCAAAAAGTCAACAAACAGTAAGTTGTCCCCATTGGCATTTCACACATATGATCACTTAATAAATTATGTTACCTCAACATTCAATGGTTGTACATTATGATTGCAGAATCATAGAGTTGGAAGAGACCTCAAGGGCCATCCAGTCCAACCCCCTGCCATACAGCAAGCTTTCAAGAAGACCTGTTTCCAGGTATAATTGATATAGCAGTATATGAGACATTGATGAAATACATTTTCTGACCTTCCAATGTGCTTAGCTAATACTTTTTTAAAAAGGACAATTTTAGGAGATGGACAGTTAATAAATGATAACATCCTAGTGAACCTTTATTTACAAGTGGGAGGGCGGCGGGGGGCGATCGAGTCGCGGCCCCCCCCCCCCCCCCGAGAAGGAAAGGCAAGAGCTCAGCTGCTGGCTAGCTGCAGGCAGGCAAATCAAGATTGGAGATACATAACAGCTGAGCTGCGGGAGGGGATGAAGGAAAACAAATCTACCAGTTTAAAAATAAACCTCCTGTTTGTATTCTCGAAAGCTTTCATGGCCGGGATCTGATAGTTGTTGTGAGTTTTTTTGGGCTGTTTGGCTGTGTTCTGGAAGTTTTAATTTCTGACGTTTTACCAGACTCCATGGCTGGCATCTTCAGAGGGCAAGGAGCTCAGGGAACTAGGAGTTCTCTCTGTGCTCTGGGGTAGAGTGAGTGAGACTGTGGTTTTTTTAAAAAAAAAGTTGTGGGAAAGAGGAAACTTGTTTTATGCAGGGGAATAGGTGTTAGTCATTGTATTGAGGTGAAGGGATTAAGAAGTTTCATTGCAATTAGGGGTGGCAGCGATCCTTGTCTGTGTTGATGGATGCCGTTAGCTGTTCTATTGTGTGAACTGATCACTGCGGCCTCCAGCTGGGTGGGAATCACTGAGCTTTTACCTTTTGCAGACTGTAGCTTTCAGTACTGGAAGCCAGGCTTTGTTGATTTTTAGTCATTCTTCATTTTTGTTGAAACTGTGCTTATGTTTGTGGATTTCAATGGCTTCCCTGTGTAGGCTGACATAGTGATTGGTAGTGTTGTCCCGTACCTCTGTGTCCTGGAAGAGGATTTCATGCCCAGTTTGTTTCAGGGTGTGTTCAGCTACTGATGATTTTTCTGGTTGTTTTAGTCTGCAGTGTCTTTCACGTTCTTTGATTCTAGTCTGGATACTGCGCTTTGTGCTCCCAATATATACCTGGCCACAACTACTAGATATCTGGTATACTCCTGTCTTTTGCTATTGTATTTTTGTGGTGGGTCTAAATACTGCTTGCAGGCTGGATCAAGAGGCTTCTAAGTACTAGGATGAACTCATTTCATTTCCAAAACAAAAAATGGGGTTTCTTTTCATAACATTTCATAAGCTTACAAAATGACGAAACGTGTTGTGTTTCTCAATGCGCCCTTCCCTAGATTCAATCTCTCAAGAAAGGCAGTCCAGTTGTCATGCTTCAACTTCCAGATAAATTCATATGGATGACTGAGGATCTTCACAGACATGGAAGGAGTAATTTACCATTCACAGTTATAATGCTTACTTGAAGTATAAACCAATGGGAATGAGGTGCACATCAGATTAACAATGTGTGCTTTCATTTTCAGAACTGCTGCTGTTATTGAACTATAATAAAATTGATTAAATGGGCTAATCTGAAATTGTTCATAGAAAACAACAACTGCTGTTTTGACATATGCCATATTTATCAAAATATCAAGATAGGAAACGCCTTCCCAGAAATATGACATGGAGAATTTGTGGGAGGGGATACAATGCCAATTTTCCTAAATAATATTATTTACTAGCAACATTAGTTTGTCTCTACAACTATAAAGAAGTTTGTGATAGGAGGTTGAAGGTGGAACTTCCTACTCAGCTCTAGAGTGTTCTAGATTATTTTCTACATTGTGTCACAGAGAAAGCAAATCTCAAAAATAGCTATTTCCCATCTGGAAATAGCCTTTTGTATTAATCTTATGCATGGCTCTTACTCTTTCCCTGACCATCATTTGTCAATTTCCCTGCTCTGTGTTAGATTTAGCAAGAGACAAAACTTCCATTCCATACACAAGCATGACCTAATAACATACAGTACTTATCTTTATTTAGAAGTTAAATGCAGCGCTAGCAGGTAGGGATGAAAACTGTTAGATGCTTAAAGTTTATATATTGCTAAATGTTAAAACTAGCCTTGCTCTGCAAATGCTATAGACAGACCTTGGAAATAATGCAGGAACAGAGTTCAACAAACATATTAGGCTGATTTCTGCCGGGGGAACTAAGAACAATGTGGAGCTTGGAAAGGGCATCAGAAAATTTTACTTGCATTCTGCTACTTCTTTATTACAGTTGCCACAAGAACAGATCTTGCAGCAGCAGGTCAAAAATCCACTGCATGAATATAATGTAATCACAATTTCCCTGACTTTCCCTGAATTCAGACCAATTTCCCTGATCAGTTCCCATTTTCCTGACTTTCCAGAAAGGAGCAACCCTTTTATGGTTATGAGGAACCTAAATTTACAGATTTATTTCATGTGAGTTAAATAGCTTTGTCACTGTATACAGGTTCAAACTGAGCAGCATTATTATTTCACCATAACGACAGACAACAATATCTATTTGATTTTATAAAGATGTTACAAAAAAGGGTGGGTGCCCAAAATTACTTTTATTCTCAAATATCAGGACAATACAGAAAGTTATAAATATGTTTTATGCTGAGAATTAATCAAAATTCAAATTTATATTTAACCTGAAGAGCATACACGCATTGAGTTTTTTCAATTCATGCAAAATAATCCCAGAGTAAGACTCATGATGTAGTAAAATATTTTACTGTTTTAATCTTAAATTAAAAAACAAAAACAAAGCAAAACAAAAAACTATTAAACTATATCCATACTTCATACTATGGACCATATTGATCTTACTGTTGACAAAGCAACAATTAAACCTCACATTTAATGTAGGGTAAAATGTTTTAATCATTTTAAGTTCAAGCAGCAAAACATATCCAGGACTTTACCACTCAGACAGAACTTCAGGGACTGTCCTTTTGTACTTTTATAAATGAGATATATAACACAGATTTTTTGTGTGCATTCCCCAATTACAGACTGCACAAGAAACTTGGGCTAAAAAGAAGGAAACCAGCAGCATTTCCAAAAGCTACTTTTTATGTGACATCTGCTCCCTGTCACAATGCCTACTAAAGTAATGTAGAGAGCATCCAATTATTACTGGAATTGTATCTTTCAAACTTAGTACTGTATCAAGAAGCATTCCAATACATTACAGAGAAACTTGTTCTGGCATCTCCTATTGAAAAAAAAAATGAAAAGGACAGGTAACTTAATAATATTCATGCACAGCCTAAGTCTAGAAAAATATAGATAGCTATAGAAATGAGAAGAAACACAAATGAAAATCTGTGCAATAAAACATAATTCTATGGTTTAATCAGAGCACCAAAAAGAATTGTCTTATCGTGTCTCATTTAGCAGCTTCTGAGCTGTCAGCTAAAAGTTGTGATAAATCAATATGCATTATGTTATAAATCCTTTGTAAGTTTATGCAAGTAGTAACAAAAATTTTGCAGCTTGTTTTGGAGATTTATTATACTTCCACATTCCCTCTTAATTAACATGACATTTACATAAGACGACAATTAATTTTTCAACTACATGCACGGTGGACTAATTAGAAATGCATCATTCTTTATTAAATATTTTGACAATTTCATTCCCACCATGATCTCCTTGATGATTTTACCTTTGTGGGATTAGCCAGACTACTACACAAAATTCATGTTTAGATAAGTTTTAGGTTACATTATTGTGCAGCAGAGCAAATTAGCATTCTACACATTTTAGAAATACGCCAATCAAAACAAAACATTGTAACTTTAAAACTGGACATTGGAACACCACTGAATTTGGTACATATGTAGTAGACAGTTTGCTCTTGCTCTGTCCTATATTTGGGGATATTTGGGAAATGGGGTTTTGAATGATGATTTTTTAAATTGTAAAAACTATTCCCCCCCCCATTCAGAAAGATATTTTATTAAAATAACTCAGAGAAATTGAAAAGACCACTCTTGCTTATGTTGAAAGACAAGGCTTGGCATCAACCACCTATTTTATTTGGAAAGAATCCAAGCTGCAGAGGCTGAAATATTAATCCTCAAGAGGCATTTCAAATGGGTAATTGTGTTATAAACTGAGCATGTATGGTACAAATTTGCAAAGCAGAAAAATATAATTTATCTTATGAGCAAGGGAACATTACAGATCAATAAAAGTTCCGAACAATTATGGAAGGAAGCCAAAATGGGGTTGCTTTTTAAAAAAGTAAGGGAGGACAGTCCTTCAGAAAGGGGCACATTTTACCATTTATCTCCAGGAAACTGGCTCAAAAGACATATTCAAAGTACAGATTACAAAAGCACAGAACTATTAGGGTTGTCTGAACTCTGAGTACTTTCAGAGTACAGTGGTACCTTGTATAAAGGAATTAATTCATTCCAAATGAAATTATGTTAAGCAAATTTTCCTTTATACAAATTCCCATAGGAATGCACTGAAAACGGAGTGATCCCATTTTTATGTTGTACAGATTCTCCCCATAGGCAATTATGTTAAGCAAATTTCCCCTATCTCCGGAATTTTTTATGTTGTACAAATTTTATGTTATACAAGCTGTTTGTTATGCAAGGGTCCACTGTACTTCATTTCCGAGACCAGGGCCTTGACAGAATTTTTCAAAGAAGAAATCCATTTCTGAGGCAACGTCTGTGAAGATTCTCAGTCATCCCAGTGAGGTTATCTGGAAGTTGAGTCATGGCAGCTAGACTTCTTTTATTGAGAGATTGAAACATTTTGTTAGTCATTGAAGCAGCGTTGTCAGTCTGAGGAATGTTAGTGGTGAGTCCTCCAATGTATAGTTCACTTTGATTTCACATCACAGTGGCCTGAATAGGCTTGTTAGGTGGGCAATGGCCTGAATAGGCTTGGAGGTAGACAGTGGCCTGAATAGGGTTCTTGGAAGGACAATGACCTGGGGTGCACAAACATCCTACCTATGCAACCCTTCCCAACACCCATTAAGTATGGGTCTCCTAGCTGTGGCCTTGCTGGTAGAGGTGTTAAGTGTTTCTGATTTGTTTGGAGATCTATGAAAGAGGGGTTTTCAATATACACATGGATGGCTTCCCTGTCCCCGCTCTCAAACCATCTATCTTTTCTGTCTGATATGTGTACATCCTTATCTTTGAATGAGTGCCCTTTGTCTTTCAAATGGAGGTACACAGCTGATTCTGGTCCTGAGCTGTTACGCCTCCTGTGTTAGGCCATCCTCCCATTTAATGACTGCTCGGTTTCTCCAGTGTAGAGGTCTGCACACTCCTCTTTGCATTGGACCACATATCTATATTGCTCCTCTTGTATTTTGGTGTCGGATCCTTTGGGTAGAT
Source organism: Phrynocephalus versicolor (assembly GCA_023846285.1). NCBI lineage: Eukaryota > Metazoa > Chordata > Lepidosauria > Squamata > Agamidae > Phrynocephalus > Phrynocephalus versicolor. The sequence goes on from JAHTLZ010000275.1 coordinate 26,631,993, forward strand.
GGGTCTCTGCCTTAGTGTGTTTGTGGGTATGAAGTATTACCATTCACAGTTGTAAAAAAAAGAAGTCAGAATCTGGGATTTTCTTTGCTTGGTCCCACCACTTTCTCTTGGTACCACCACCTTCACAGGTATGTTTGGTGGAAAAAGTCTATGAAGATTCTCAGTCATCCAGGTGAGTTTATCTAGAAGCTGAGTCATGGCAACTGGACGTCTTTTCTTGAAAGACTGAAACATTTCGCTGCTCATCTAAGCAGCTTTGTCAGTCTGAGGAAGGTTAGTGATGAGTCCTCCATTTTCTAGTTCACTTTGACTTCATGTCACCCTGGTCTGAATAGGCTCATAAGTTGGACAATGACCTGAAAAAGCCATTGGTGGAGAAAGAAGAACGGTCCCTCTGTTATTGCTCTCAGACTTTGGAACTCTCTCCCACAGGAAACTAGACTGACACAATCTGCTGTCATTCCAATAGCAGACAAAGACCTTTCATTTCAGGCAAACTTTTCCTCGACGATTTTCTGAGTGGAATTTTTAAACAGGTTGCTATGCCTTACTGTTTTGAATGTGTTTCATATTAATGCTTTTGTTTACCATTTATCAGAGTGTTATTTGTTTGATTTGTTTTAATTGTTGCATCTTACTATTTATAAAATATTGTCTTTAAGGATGTAAGCTGCCTTTGGTCCTTTTAAAAGAATAAAGGCAGGGTATAAATAAATAAATAAATAAATAAATAAATTCTTATTTAAGACTGTCACAGAAGGTTGAGTAATCTGAAATAGTTTTGGGGGAAAACTTGATTGTTCATTGTAGTTACTAAGAGTTACGTAGAATCTGTGTTCCTTATGTTGATCTACTTTTCCTTCTCCAAGAAAATTGAGATTTATTAAATATGATCTTGCCAAATCTTATGCTTTGCATTACAACAGATACACTCCAAGAAAGTTCTAATTGGTGGAAAAGAGAAATAGAGTTGGGTGTCATCACATACTGAACAAAAATACAGCTACCATCAATATAAAGCACATTGACCCACGTTCCGTAATATTTGTTTTTTTGTTTTGTTTCATTGTTACAGTATATCTATTAGCACTTTCATTGGTACTGTTCAGAGATCAACAGTGTTTGCAGATGTTAGGTGGCTTTCTCAGCTAACATGATACTTTTGTACACAACTGCATCTTGGAAAATCTACAAAAACAGAGGTCAACTTGGCTAATTCCCAACGCAGTTACTCTTGCTCAAATGTACCCTAACAGGACGGTGATAGCTATCATGCCTATTAATACTTACTTTTACATTCACTCTTTATAAAATGAACAGACAAAACATCTATAATAAAATAAATAACAAACAGCTTCCAAAATATTCTGTGCTGTGAAAGCCTATGCTATAAAGCAGGCCTGCACAATCTGTCAACCATGAGTGACAGGTAGCCTGTGGGGCTCTCAGAAGTTGCCTGCCAGGTTGCCACCTACCTCACGACCCACCACCACCAGTGGTGTGTTCAAGGGAAAATAATTTTTTTTGCTCACCCGCCAACCCAAATGCTTGCTCCTGATTTTTAGCCTTCCCTTCCCTTCTGCTGCTGCTGTGCTATACCTCCTCGCTTGTCTCCTCGGTAGGTGACTCTCTCTTCCTACTTAGGAGCCGCGCTGGGGACACTGGGGGTGGGCAGGTGGTCAGGCGGTCAAAGGTCAACCACCGCTGCCCATACCTTTCAAGCTTCTTGTTTTGGCCAGGAAGTCCCATTTTTCACCCTTTCCCTGCCCTCTTCCTGAATCATTTATTTTCTCAGAAATGTCCTGGATGGCTTGGGGTGAAAGAGGAAGGGGGGAGGAGGAGGAGGAGGAGGAGGAGGAGAGATAGAGGCTCTGGGCATGGTCTGGAGACCCAGGAGGAAAGGAAAGAGTGAGCACTGGCTGGCTAGTTGGTCTGCCTGCAGAGACATCCCCCAAGCAGGATGCGAAAACTGGGGCGGTGGTGGTGGGGAAAAGAGAGCAAGACAGACAGGCAGACAGATACACCACTGCTGCCTGAGCTCCATTCTAAATAGGCTAATGGGCGCATCACCTGACATGTGCTCGCAGGCAGGTGGGTGGGCGAGCGAGGAGATCTGTCGTCTCCGCCACCAAGGTTTGTGTGTATCCAGGTGGGTGGGCGGCTAAAAGTTGACAAATATGCCGCTGCTGCCTCCACCAGCGCTGGGAACCTTGGGGTGGGTGGGTGAAAAGGCAGGCAGCAGAGGCTCCACTGCTGCCAGCGCTGGGTACCTTAGGGTGGGTGGGTGTGCAGGTGAAGCAGCAGTGAGGAGCGCACGCACATTTTGGAAAGGAGCATGAGGAGACGTGCAGCGCTTCAGAAAGCAGCCCACAGGGACATGCAGAGGACAAAAGGAGCCGGCGGGCTGTTCAAATTGGACAGCCCTGCTATAAAGCACATACATGCTTTTCATTAGCATTAAAGATGTTAAAGATTTTTTATAAATTCCAAGAAGCAAAACTTTCCTTGAAAACATTACAAGAGGATCTAGAACAGACAAGCAAGAGGCTAAGAAAAGTGCCTAGAATTAAGTTAAGAGTATGTGTAATTCAAAGAGACATGCTTAATTTATCCACACAGTCAAGTTTGAGAATGGCCATGAATTAGAACCCAAAACCAATAGGAAAGAAAAATGACAGAAGTTCTAATAGATGTCTCCAAAGATACTGCTATCCATCTGTGTATGGATAACGTTCAGTCAATTGTTGAAACTGTTTTGTTACTCAGGACTCAACATGTTATTCAAATTATATTATTAAAATTAGTTAAATGGATGAAAATTAAACAATCCAGTTTTTCTGCACTCTTCCTGTGGAGTCTTAAACACCTTTCCATAGCTCATTTATCTCACTTATAAGGAAAATATTAAAGCAGGATACTGCAATGAATGGAGCTCTGGCAACATAATTTATTTTGCATTATTATTTTCATTTAAAATCTGGGTTCAATACTCTCCTAGATAAAATAGGAATCCCCAATCTAAAAAATCTGCATGTCCTCGGAATTCAAAACCTATGGCATCCAACAAACAATGAGATGTATCTATCTGTTTCCTATTTGTTACTAATTTCACCTAGACATATAAAGTCCCTCAAGAAATATAGTATGTGGAAATGCTGTCATGGCTATTTAAAAGTGGACTGTGTGGCTTTTACTGGTATTTGAGGTTCTGTTAGGACACTACAGTAACTTATAAGTTTGAATAATTTCTGAAAGTTGGTTTTTCTGGAAATCCTGTATGCTACCTACTTATGTTCTAAGGTGGCCTCATGTATTTAATTCCCTCCCCCAACTTTGTGTTCATTTGCTGCTTCATTTTCCTTACCTACTTGTCCCCACTTTAATTTCGTGTCTCTGATGAAACAACTTATTTCATACATTACTGTAGCAGACTCTGCTTCTCCTGTGGACTTGGAAAGTGGAATAGCCCCTGCTCAAATGTAAGTAATACTTACCAAAAATCCAACAAGAAACCCTGCCCCACCAGCATATCTTCAACATGCACTCTTAAAGCAGAGGTGAGCAGCTTCCTGGTCACAATCTCCATGTGCCATCCAGGAAACCAAATGGTCCCTGACAGCAACCCACATTGCTCTGAAACATGTTAAACAGCAAAGGACAAAAGGAACCCGTCTCGCCACTGCAGGAGTATACCGGATACCTTGTAGTTGTGGCCAGGTATATACTGGGACCACAAAGCGCAGCATCCAAACCAGAATCAAAGAACATGAAAGACACTGCACACTAAAACCCAGAGACCTTTGGGTAGTGGGTGGCATATAAGTTGTAAAAAATAAATAAATAAATAAATAAATAAAACGACCAAAAATATCAGCAGTAGCTGAGCACACCCTGAAAACAAACTGGACATGAAATCCTCTTCCAAGACACAGAAGTACTGGACAACACCAGCAATCACTATGTCAGATTATACAGGGAATCCATTGGAATCTACAACACCAGCACAGTTTCAACAGAAAAGGAGAAAGTGTAAAAATCAATAAAGCTTGGCTCTCAGTACTGAAAACTATAGCCTGCAAAAGAGCAATGAACCTCACCCAGCCACAAGCACCAGTGATAATTTCACACAATGGAACAGCAAATGACACCCATTAACCACAGAGACAGATCAACTCTCCCTTATTACAATGAAACTCTTAATCCCTCCATATCACAATCAATGATTAACACCCTTTCTCCTGAATAGGACAAGTTCTGTCTTTCCCACAACTATATATAATGAATAGAGATGGGCACGACTAGGAATTTTTTTTTGAGTTGTCATTTTTCGGGACGGGTCCGTTTCGGGTCGTTTCCGTTTTTCGCGAAAATTCACAAAAATTGTCGTTTCGTTTTTCGTTTCTAGCGCGATTTCGCGCAATTTGACGTCCGACCGACGGGGAGCTGCAGGCGCAGGGCGGGCAGCGGTGGCGGGGGTCCATGGGTGGGCGGTGGCAGCGGCAGGGGGGAGGAGAGTGCGGCCGCGAGTCCCGCAAATGAGCAGGCAAAAAACAGTTTAAACTGGCCTGGGTGATGGACTTGCTGCTGCACAACAAGGCTAGTGCATCCTATATAAGCAAACAAAGTGGGGCAGAAAGAATGCATTTCTTTTTTCTCTCTCTTGGTCTGCTGAATCTGCTGATGCTGAACCGTCCAGCCACCCTACTTGGTCTGGCTGACGTGCCTGTTTGTTATACTTTTTTGTTGTTTGGTTTTGAATCCATCCCATCTCCCCTCCACCTCTCTCAGAGGCAGCAGGAGAAACAGACATTCCGTTCCTCCCCAAATCTGGATGAGGGGTCTACTCTACTCCTCTCAAATTGGCCCCCCATCTCCAAGGTCCTTTTGGCTTCAGTTCACAGTCACACACACTTAAGGACAAGCAATTAAGCCAAAGCCAATGCAACCCTGCTGGTATGTAGACTGCCAATAAATGAGTGAGGGATTGACTCACACAACAGCACAACAACCAAGCTAGTAGAAGGGGTGTGCCAAATCTGGCACACAACTTTCACAATGCACAGGGCAAGTAACTAAGTGAACTTTAAGTTCTTCTAGATGTAATTGTAAAAAAATATTCTATAGAGGTGGGTGCCCTTCAACAAATATGTTTGTTTGAGTGCCTGACTGCAAATAAATGAATGAGGTGTTGGACAAGTGAGAGTAAGTAAAATGTAATTGTAAAATTTTCTATAGAGGGTGCCCTTGGCTTGTTGCCAACAAATGTGTTTGAGAACTTTGAGTGCACTGGTTGGCGAGGGGAACTCTGTCTACTCAGTCTGTACTCTGTATATTTTTAAAACAACAGCCTCCAACCTCCCCTTCTAAGCACTAGTACTGGACCTTGGCTGTTGCTTGCCACTTGCTAATAAACTTTAGAAAATAGAAAATAAATGGTAGTATTATATTTTTAGATAAAAGTTATTATAAACTGCTACTAGGGTAGGGTTGCTTGCTTGCTATTCCCTTCCCAAACCCCAATCGCCACAGCAGCAGAGCTGTAGGCGCAGGGTAAAAGGACCTTGGCCAAGAGTAAATGAACTTGGTTGGAAATTGGGATAGAAAAGAAATGGTAGTATAAAATATTATGTATTTTCAAAATAAATCTGCAGCACCTCCCCTCCCCTCCCGCTCCCACTCAAACCTTCCCTCCCCCTTGAAGCAAATATAAGCAAATAAAAAAAGGAAATCTTCCTCCAAAATGCAGGAGAACACAAAAAAGAATAAACTCTGCATTGCTATTCCCCACAGGGAATGAAAGAAATTATTATTTTTTCCTATAAATTCAATTTCAATTGAATCAATTCCCTCCCTGTCCCTGCCTAACGCGACCGCGACTGCAAAATCGAAACTAGACTGAGCGCAGCAATCCAGCCCTGACCACCCTCCACCAAGATCCAAGCCCAGACTGCGACGGACGGGACTGCCTCGCCTTTTTATGCCCTCTTGCACATCCAGAAGTGTCAGTCAAAACCTGGCCATGCGATTGGTGGAATGGCTCCAAAAAATTGCATGGTCCCATCCCATGGCCAGCCCATCATTGCGCAGGTGTAAAAAAATAAATTAAGAAAAAAATCAAATCAAATCAACAGAGACGTATTTTGGCAAGACAAACCCGCTGCTGCTACTGTAAAAATTCAAGCGTTTAAAATAGCTAATTTTCGCATGTTTCTGTGGTGCTTTGGTGGGTTTTTGGACCACGATTTCAAAAAAAATATTGCGGTCGCCATTTTAGATCCCCCCGCCCGCACACCGCATGGCAAAGGCAGACGAGACGATGCCCCCCCGCCTGGTACCAGCAGCACAGCAGTAGCACTAGCCAAGGAGAGGGGGTGGGGACCCCCCCAAATAAAACACCCTTCTGGCCTGGTAGGTGCCCTCAGACAGTTTTCGCCTGCTTTTAGGGCCGGGAATCGGGTTATTTTTTAACTTTTAAAAACTTTTTTTCTGTGCCGCTTGGCATCGCGGGATCGCCGCGATGCCAAGAATGACAACGACAAATCAGACCCAATTATTCTTTAGTCCGTTCGAGTTCGAGTTCTGGCGGAGTAATTACCGTTTCCTTTTCCGTTCCGTAACGGAAACGAGTAACGGAAACGGAAACGGGAATTCCGCTAAGTCGTGCCCATCTCTAATAATGAATGAATGAATGAATGAACCCCCACAATCTCACTCACTATCCCAGAGCACAGAGAGAATTCCTAGCTCTCAGGCCTGAGCTCCTGCCCTCTGAAGATGCCAGCCATAGAGACTGGTGAAATGTCGGGAAGAAAAACTTCCAGAACACAGCCAAACAACCTGAAAAACCCACAACATCCATCAGATCCTGGCCATGAAAGCCTTCGAGAATATGTTAAATTCCTTTGTGTTTATATTCAAAAAGTTCACCTTGTATCATATAGGGAATATGAGACAATTCTATTGTTTTTATTCCTCAGTCCAGTGTCCCAGGATCTCCTGCTTTCAGAATTTGTTTTAAAAATGTATATTAAAAGTATGTATGTGGAGTATTTCTGAGGGGATTCAGTCATCCAGATGAGGTTATCCTTGGTGAGGTTATCTGGGAGTTGATGCATGACAACAACATATTTTCCTGTGGGATGGAAACATTTCACTACTCATCCAAGTAGCTTCTTTGGTCGGAGGAAGGCTTGTGGGAGGCTTCCAATTTATAGTTCACCTTGGTTTTACTCCACCCTGGTCTGAAAAGGACAATGGCCTGGAGTTTGTGAAAGTCACATATATGCAGCCCATCCTAACACCCATTAAGTATGGTCATATCTTATGACCTTCCTAGTGGAGGTATGAAGTGGTTCTGATTTATCTGGGGATAGATGAAAGGGCAGCATGATAAATAGATTGTGCCTGAGTCCCCCACCCCGTTGAGAGAGGGATTTCAATACACACTTAAATGGATCCTCTGACTCCTCTCTCAAACTACCTCTCTTTTCTGTCTAATATGTATTCATCCTCATCTTTGAATGAGCATCCTTTGTCCTTCAAATAAAGGTACACTGCTCATTCTGGTCCTGAGCTGTTGCCTCTCCTGTGCTGGTCCATCCTCCTGCTTAGCAGCTACAGTGGTACCTTGTATAAAGGAATTAATTCGTTCCAAATGAAATTATGTTAAGCAAATTTTCCTTTATACAAATTCCCATAGGAATGCATTGAAAGCAGAGTAATCCCATTTTTATGTTGTACGGATTTTCCCCATAGGCAATTATGTTAAGCAAATTTCCCCTATCTCTGGAATTTTTTATGTTGTACAAATTTTCTGTTATACAAGCTGTCTGTTATACAAGGTACCACTGTATTTAGTTTCTCCAATGTACACTCTGCACACTCCTCACTGCATTGGACCTCATATATTATACCACTCCTTTTGTGTTTTGGTGTCTGGTCTTTTGGGTGTATGAGCCTCTGTCTTAGGGGGTTTGTGGGTTTGAAGTAAAAAGGGATGTGGTGTTTGCCAAAAATCCTTATAAGCTTTTCAGACACTCCAGACATGTAAGGAATGGCCAGGCTCTTCTGTTGGCTCTTGGGTCTCAGACTAATCCATTAATCTTCTGGGACAGGATACTGCCACTTTAGATATCCACACCTTCCAGTGCTGTCTTCAGATTCCTCCCTCCCTTCCTTCCTCCCTCCCTCCCTCCCTCCCTCCCTCCCTCTTGCTTTCTGTGGAGGTGGGGATGCTTTCTGCTCTATAGTTTAGGGTCCTGGTGACTCCTAATTTGTGTTGCAAAGGGTGGTGGGAATCATCAGTAGGTACTGGTTGGTGTGTGGGGGTTTCCAACAAAGTTCTATTCCCAGACTACGTTTGGATCCTATGATAACCATGCTGTCCAAGAAAGTCAGTCGGTTATCTTTGTGTCTTCCCTGGGGAACTTGATATTTGGATACATTGCCTTTATGTGCTCTGTAAAGGCCTGTACTTCCTGGGTCTTGATTTTTACCCAGGTGTTGACCATATACCTGAACCAGGGGTTCATGTCATTAATGGAACACATGTATGATGAGGAGCAATTTGATCACACATAGTGAGACTGAACAAGTTGCACAACATACTTTCTATGTGTAAACATACTGAGGAATTGGAACTTCTGTATCGAATTTGATTTACAACTACAGTAGACGAATACAACTAAACCTACAAACAAACAGCATATGACCATTACAAGACTGTCCTATTAATACATTTCTTTAAAACCATCTAATTTATGCTTCACAATCTAAACTAAATTTGTTGAGTATAGGGAAGCACAAACTAGAGTGATTTTTTTATTATATGCAATGAAGTACTTCTGAGGGACCAAATTGGATCCAAATGTCCAAGTAAGATTTTTCACTTTGACATTTTTCATGTCACATTACAGTTTAGATTTCACTTAAACCTGTGCAATGTCAATTTCAGCAGCAATTGCATAGAACGAAGGAAAACAATGTGACAGACTCAGTGTAAGGGATGAAGGGCTCAAATGAATGAAACTGAAATAATATGGCATGACCTTTTAATAAAGTATGCACAGACTTCTCTAATAACCAGATTTTGAAGAAGTAGTTAGACAAGAAAAATCTCTCAGATTTCTTTCCTATCTTAAAAAATAATCAGCTTTTCAGAGTCATCCACCTAATGGAAAGCCCAACAAATTGTCTATGGACAATATAGCTGGGTGAAACTATTAACATTAACTCATCCTCCAGAACCAATTCCAAAACTAAATAAAATGCTGAAATTGTTGAGAAAGCAAAGACACTGCATACCAGTACCACACCTAGAGTTATCAGGGGAAAAAACCCCATAAACCTCACTAGCAGTTAAATCAGGGTAGTAGAATAGTTTCATGAACTCAAAGAGATGAACTTTGGGAAGCAGTTTCTTTTAAAGAGCAAATATTTTTCTATGCAGTTCCTACTACTACAAAAGCTGTTTATAGGTGATCTCTTTTTTAAAAAAAATTCAGGGTTTGAAACCAGAAAAAAGGAAGTGAGGAAGAATGTGGCAGAATTTCGTATGAAGACATGATCGTGGTTAAACAGTATTAAGTATATAGTGGCATTTAACATGATTTTGGCATTATTTCACAGGTGTTCCCAACCCTCATGACTGCAGGGATGATGTTATTCTTTCCTCTCTGCACTATACTCCTAATAAAAAAATATTCATTTTTAATGTTGTTGCCTAGCAACAGCCACAAATGCTCTGGTTTCAAGATGCCCAAGAGTCCAGCAGCTGTTGCATGGCCCAAGAACCAGCCCACGTGCACCCAAGATGCAGTGCTACTCGCATAAGCTGCCCTCCCTCGCAAGGAGGTGAGGACGACACTGCAGCAACGGAGCCAGGGGTGGGTAAGCAGGGCGGGTGGTTGAGGGGATGGAGGCAGGGAGGGCAGGCAAACCATAAAACTGCAAGCTGACGTGTCTAGCCAGCACAGGGAGGGGCCAACCGGCGGGGATGAGTGACAGGCTGAGTTGGCAAGGAGAAGTGGCTGGGGGCTGCTTGAAATTTTAAAACGGGCCACATTTGGCCCCCGGGCCGGACTTTGGACATGCCTGCTCTAGCATGTCTCAAGCCCTTGCCCTTAGGGGCCACACCCCCCCGAGAGAACTGTAAGGCGCTTGTGCACAATTGGGCTTTCTCGTGATTGGCTCTACTATCTGGAATTCCATCCCGGCTGAGCTTTGCCTTATGCCCACCCTGCCTGCCTTCTGAAGAGCTCTAAAAACCTGGCTCTTTAGGGAGGCGTTTGGGAAAACCTGAAGTTTGTTTATGTGTTTTAGTGTTAGCTCCACTGGGCCACCTCTACTAACATCAGATCTTGCCCGGTCTTTTATTTTTTATTCTATAAACTGCCTAGAGTTCCCTTTGGAGAAGCAAGGTGGTATATAAATTTTGAAAATGAATAATAAATAATAAATATATGGGTTTATACTAGGTGCTGTAGGTGCCTGGAGTAGGAACTGACAAACCACTCCAGTATTCCTGCCAAGAAAACTCCATGGACAAGGGCTGTCACGATTTAACGACACAACACACAAAAAATATAAACAGAAATGACAATAATCTATTACAAAATGGAAATAAACTAGCAAAATAAATGAAAAAAAATTAATCACAAAACAAGTAAACATAGCAAGAGGTGGAGAGAGATTACCGGGTAGTATAGTGTAAAGATTACGATTCCAGGAAAGCTGCTCTAAACAGGTATTTATGTTAATTGGCCTTTAAAGATTTTAAATGAGGAGGCCAAATGTATTTCAAGGGGCAGTTTGTTCCATAGCTGAGGGGCAGTGACAGAAAAGGCCTGATTTCTAGTTGCTGTTACGGGCCTCCCTCTGTGTATGCACCCTCAAGTCCCCAGCTGGAGAAGAGTGTGTGGTCCAGGTAGTTCTATTTGGGAGACGCTGCTTGGACGGAGGAGAAAATTAAAATTATGTTTTAAATTTTAATTTGTTCAATTCACACCTATGTAATGCTACTCTGTAGTTGGGTCTTTAAGTCAGAGATTGTGAAAATGGTCTGAATATTCTGGGACACCCATACATTGGTCCTTCTGACATTCTGAATGGCTAATTTTGTCTTTTTCAGAATAGTCTCAATTAAGCATTTCTTCTAATAAAATAATAACAGCTGGCACTTTACTTAGCTTTCTAGATATATTAAAAAAACAAATTGATTAGAGTAGAATTACATCTAGAGAAAATAAAACCCTCTTAAAAGAAGAATTACTGGAATTAGTGGAATTCATGCAATTGCAATGTTCTGCAAGGCAATCATATTTTTGCAAGAATCCTGTACAGAATTTTGCTCCACCTAGAATATTCTGATACTTTGGAAAAGAATTTAAAATGTTTCCCACTAAACAGAACCACTAACATGACAGATCTTTTACCACAACATGATGAATAAGATGGCTCTCAGCAGTTATAGTCTGTTTATCCTGTAGGGCAATTAAGTATAGCCACCACCTTTATGTGGAGTTGGTTTGGAGAGGAGGCTGCTATTTGACAGAAGGCTGCCATCTGAATTGTTTTATTAAGAACACCACTTCTGAGCGATCAGATCTATTTACACTTTGGTAGGGATCATCTTAATTATCTCATGCCTTATGATTTTGCTGAAATGCAACCAAATCTATTTAGTAAAGCATGCTATTTGTACATCACCACACTGCACTGAAAAATACCCATCTTTTAAGAAACAGTGCTATAATGAAGGCAGCATATGCATTATAGAACTCTCTAAAAACAAAACAAATAACAGGGGAAAGCCACCCTTAAATTAAAATCAAAGAAGACATTTAAAGTTTGGGCGCTCTTCATTACAGGAAAGAACCTTCCACATCAAGACCATCATCAATCAGAAAAGCTCCATCTGCTGTATAATTAGCTCTGATAAATGATACTAATCTGAGATACATCAGAGAACTACAGTTGGGGGCGGGGGGCTGCGGGAAGAAGTGAGATAGCTGTAATTGTAAATAAATCTAACCACTGTTTCACTTACAGCCATTCGAGCAGGAAGTCATAAAGAATTTTTTATAGGTAATATTTTCAAACATGCTGCTGGCTATGCTGCCTAATATCTATCATGCTGGAGCATGCATTAGTGTGTACGCATAAGCCTAAAACAGAAAGACACATTTTCAAAATAAGCCAACCTCTCCTTTGTACGTCTTTACAGCCAAGTTCTCTTCACTGAAAGCATCATAATACATGACAGGTCCAACAAAAGAGCTGCTCAAAAACACAACAGAAGCTTTCCACAAGAGAAGGGAATTGATGGTTTTGAACCTCTGATGGCCCATTACTGTATATACTCAAGTATAAGCTGAGTTCTTCAGCCCTTATTTTTGGCTGGAAAAAAATGCCCTCGTATTATACTCACGTCAATAAGTTTCCCAGTTTTGGGGGGTAAAATTGGGGACAGCTTGGGGAGGGCAGTGGAGGGCAAGTCCTGATTGGGATAGTGGTGCTTCCACTTCCAATATGATTTCAATGAGAAGTATATGGGCACCTCCTTTGGATCTTCATAGACGACTTGCCCTCAAAGTTTCCAAATTTCAGGGGGTTCCCTAAACTCACTTTCTTAAGGTACCGCTGCTATTTTGGTGCCCCCAAGGTAAGTAATTTTGAGTGAATATTTCTTTAAAATATGTACTCAAAAATTATTGTTCAAAATATGCAATCAAAGTTTACTTATGTTTGGATTCCAAAGCAGCAGGGGTACCCTAAGAAAGTGATTTTAGGGAACCCCCTGAAATTTGGAAACATTTGGGTGTAAGGGGGCTGAGTCATGACGCTTCAAATGGGGTGCCCCATTAAAAAACTTTCTATTTCAAAGCCACTTCCCATATGATTCCAATGAGAAGGTTTTTTTCCTTCTCCTTACTTTTTTTTTGGGGGGGGGAGAAGTGTGTCTTACAGCTTGAAAAATACAGTAAATTAGTTTATGAGAGCACCTTTACTACATAAACATATCAGTTTATCTTGTCATTTCAGACTATAGGACCTCCTCTGAAATAAAACATTCAAATTTCATATGAATTCTCACTAATTTGATATTTACTGTACTTCTAATTCATATGCAAAGATGGGGATCACATAACCCCTCTCTTAAAGCAGCTCCACTGGCTGCCAATCATTTTCCAGATACAATTCAAAGTCCTAGTTTTAATCTATACAAACCCTACATGGCTTGAATCCAAGCTATCTCAAGGGCTACAACTCAATTTACCTGCTCAGGCTACACCTTACTGAATCTGCCCAGACATTAAGATAATCAGGGGAGGCCTTTCTCTTAGTCCTAACAACCTCACAGGTGCATCTGGTGAAGAGACAGGAGAGGACCTTCTCTATCACTGTTCCTAGATTCCAGAACAGCCTGCCATGGGAGGCCAGGCTGCCCCCATCTTTCCTGTTCTTCCGCAAGCAGGCAATGACCTTTCTCTTCAGGCAGGCTCCCTTTAGTGACTGGTTGTCTAGGGGAACTTTTCAGATGGGATGCGTTACATTGTTTATTGCTTTTCAATCTGTTTTAGGCTTCAGTGGCGGCAGATCGCCACCACCACTTCCCTTCCAAGCCCCACAGGTCCTTCCGTCGCCGCCATGCCACACCCCCTCGCTGAGCTCAGGAGCATCAGCAAAGCGTGTGTGCCCTTCTGGGAGTAGCCCGCGAGGACGTGTGGTGCTTCAAGCAAGTGGACCGCGGGAACTTCCGGCAGGTGGAAGTAGCCTGTGGGCTGTTCAAAGTTGGACAGCCCTGGGTTATACCATGTCCATCTAACTGTCAGAATGGCTACTATCAGCAAAAAAGGGAAATAAGTTATTATCTCCCACCTGAAATCACCTTGTGAGGTTTCAAAGTCTGCTCTGAGGTTGTTCTGCGGAACTGACTCTACACTATTTTAGAAGCTGCTGCTTTGGAAGCTGTTGCACTGGAATTTACTCCATGCATAGATCTAAATTATTCTTTATATGCTTAGCAGGAAAATGTCCAAATTCGTAACAACTACATATGGCACCAACTAGTTAGTTCTGCTCTCATACAGTATCCATAGCCTTGTTCATTATTGAAATCCAGCTCCATAGACCATTTCAGAATTGGAATTTGGCCCTGGGGATAAAAAAGATTATGTACTTCTGCTTTAGTGATTACAACAGTGAGCTTGACAAAATCTGGAATGTTCTCAAAAAAGCTTAGACTGGATTGAATGCAAGCTCCTTTAAAAAAAGGAAATTGTCTGTAAGTAAGAGAAACAAATGAGTTATAATACTCAAAGGTTTTGGGGAGTATTTGCCCTAGCTCTCAGCAGGCCAGTATGTTGCATGTTCAGTTCACTCAATTTGAAAAACATGAATGTAATGAAGTTAAAGTGGTAAGATGGGCTCCAAACGGAATGACACCATTATGGATAACACACGTTGTAGAATTCTGAAAGGTACAAGTATAACCAAATGTAGCCCTTACTAGTTAGCTAAAAGTACGGAAGAATTTTGAAATTGTATTATAGAATTCCTTTTTTCTCCTGGAGTCAACAAGAAGTATAGTTTTCTTGCTATCTTCTACCTTTTCATTTTCTTCACGCTAAAAAGAAAAGTCACTAGAAAAGAAGTGAGTCTTATTTTGCCCATTACTGGGACTGTGTACTTACATTCCTCTTTGCTCAATGAAGTTACATTCAATTCTGTCGGAAGCTGCTGGCTGGAGTTAACAGTCTGTGTAGATAGGGAGGTATTACTGTTGTCACTATTTGTTTCTCCAGAGAACAAATCTGATTGGCTGCTGCTTGTGCTGGGAGTGGACTCGTCATCTGGTTGCTTCTTTTGAAATTCTAGCAAGATATAAAGTTAGGAAAAATGTATGTTTAGAGTAACTACAGAAAAACAAAAATGTAATTGCATGATGTACAGAACATATATTATTTGTTATTATTTACATATTAATTTTATTGACAGCCTTTCCTCAGTAATTACTTTTTGTGAATGGCAATACATTAGAATGAGTATATGTATTTATACACAACTGCTTGAATTTCTGTAGGTAAGTTATGGATATAGGGAGTGTTTTTTCAAGGATACGCCTAGCATTAAGGAGTAAGGGGGAACTGAAATGTAAATAAAATAGACAGATGAAGTACCTTAATTGATAATTGTACAACCTTAAACCAAGATGACTGGGATACTCTAGATTTAATGATTTTAGATTTCTCTGTGGTTTTCAACTGTGGGAATCAAAAATGACTCATTTTCACCAAAAAGTTTCAAAGATTCAACCCAAAACTTATTTTGTAATACAGTGGTACCTTGTATAAAGGAATTAATTCATTCCAAAAGAAATTCTGTTACGCAAATTTTCCTTTATACATTTTTTCCATAGGAATGCATTGAAAACGGAATAATCCCTAATTGTGACCATTTTATGTTGTACGGATTCACCCCATAGGCGATTCTGTTAAGCAAATTTCCCCTATCTTTGGATTTTTTTATGTTGTACAGATTTTATGTTATACAAAATGTTTGTTATATGAGGGTCCACTGTACATAAATTATACAAGTATAGCTAACATTTGATTTACATTTGATTTCTATTTAATTGTGAAGCTAATATCAGCATTATAGCACAAATGGTGATGGTCTCTATGTATAATGGATACAACAAGGGTGCCTATCAACTCCATCTGAAATGAATAGAATCCTGAGATTTCATTTGAATCTAGTTAAAACACACAATGTTTCCAACTAAGGTAGGAAACTGGTGTAGGAAGAAACATCAACTCCCATCTGCTACTGCCATGTGATAGTAACATATCTCAAACCACTACCAATCTCAAAAAGTAACCACTCTCATTTTAAGAAATAAATTCACTAAAGTGGTTTTACTATTATATTTTAATTTGTTAAAATCAAATATTACATTTAAGCTAGCACTCCTAGGAAATAACAGAATCTCCAAATAGAAGTACTATAAACTATAGCTTTTACCTTAGTATACAGAGAAGAAGCATTTAGTGCCAAGCAGATGAACTATTGCTTGAACAGTACAGGTACATTACTGTATATACAATAAATAGTGGCATAACTTGGCTCAGTAACTACCAGGAGGGTGACCATATGTGTTGTGCCACATACCTTTTTCCTCAGGTATGTGTTGTTCAGCATTTATATAAATGACATGGAAGGTCAGAAGCATCCCATTTTGAAAAGACAGAATGACTAGCAGGAACAGTTAAATATAGGAAACGTTATCATTTAGCATTTCATAATATTCACACATTGCTCCATGAGGAATGCATATTCCAGTCTGCATACTGGTTGAAGTAGTATCATTAAGGTTAATTTTTGCAAAATATGAACCTACAAAATTTCTTCCTTTTGTAAGCATGCAGACCACTTTCTCAAGGAGTGTAAGTGCACTGTGTTAATAGGAAAGTCTGGGAATCTCTTGGCGCCCAAGTCAGAATCCTCTTTAGAATTATGGAGAACAACAGCTAACAGGCATAGCATTCTTTGCAGACTCCAACCTATAGTTGGATAAATGGTTATATTTAAGCAGTATCTCCTGTTGCAGGTTCTGGAATGTTTCTTAAGACTTAGTTAATGATCTATACAACTGGGCATAATGAAGAGGATTCTGCCCTCACACTGCGAAAAAAGGTGTTCTGCTCTGAAAACTTTCTAAGTTCATTTGAAGGCTCCAACATGTCAAACTAAGTAGAGTTCACCGCCTGCCCCCGCCCCAAACCAACTAGTTAAAATTTAGTACGTTGGGAGTAGAAAATAAAATGTATGTAAGGAAAATAAAATTCTATGACAAGGTAATAGAAAATTATATAGAAAACCACATTAGCACTATTGAGAGATGCTTAAGAAACTATACCTAATACAGAACCTCTAGTGCAATACTGATAATAGCTCAAAAGATCTCTAAAGGATACTTACAGAATGATACAAAATTTAATTATACTTCATATTTACTTTGCACACTTCAATCAGAAAGCATGCAGGATTTCATATTATTTTAATAAAAAACCACTATCAATTAGTGCTTCTTGCACTGCAGGAATCTTCATAGCCCTCAGTGATATGCCCTTTCAGGTGTCTAGAGAGAATATTAGCATTTAACAACACAGGTTTGTTATTTTTACATTATTTTCTCTAAACTAACCTACTGAATCTCAATTAGAAGTGCTGCCTGATTTGTTATCATTTGAAATTCAAATCATTTTCAAATGTTTGACTCAAAATCTTTTCACAAGCTTCAAGACTGAATGAACAACATAGGCTACATCTTGAACCTTTTACAAAACATCTGGTGGAGAAAAAAAAGATGGGGAAAACTACTTGTTATAAATGTTTACTAGAATGCAGCAACTGTGGCCCTTCACTGTGGCCCATTCAAAACAGCAACTGTGGTCCCTCATAGGTTATTGGACTCAAAGTCCCATCATCCCAAACCTGCAAGGCCAATGGTCAAGAACTATGAAAGCTGCAGTAAGACAGCTGAAGGGCCACGTCTACTTGAAATTTACTTTGTGATGACACTTCCGTAACAATCTCATTATATTCAGTGCCTCTTTAGTCACCATTAATACTTTTCACTATTAAAGTCTCTTGATATTCCCTGCTAAAGCAACTTCTGATTAAGTGTTTTACTTACCTGAGCACCTACGTGTTGGTTTGCTGCACACCAGGATTTGTTTTTAAATTGACAATAAAATCAACATTTTGAGTGCAATACACATTCTGTTTCTATAGATGAAAAATGAGTGTTTGCATAATACTGTATAGCTGTTCTACTGCAAATATTGCAAATTCCCAGTATGAATTATTTCCTGTTATGGCTAGCAGTCTATAGGTTTTAAGATTTTTCAACAAACCACAAACTATGCTAACAGTGAAATGTTCAAAACAGAGAACCATGTGAACAGGCTATCTCACAAATGTTACATGCCTTGTGCGATGAAGAAAATTGCCTTTTACCACCAGGAGGGCTGATGCCTGAAGCTGTGCGTCTGCTCAGTCAAAGAGCTGGAAATCCCTCCCTGCAATTCGGATGCAGCCTAAGAACATCCAAGCTCTGTGCCTCAAGTAAACTGCCTGGCTTTTTTCCCATCTTGCCAAGGACTCCACATCTAAGAAATAACTCCTGACAAATCCATCTTTTGCCATGCTATAACCTACTGATACTGCTCTGATGAAGGAGGTTTTGCCCCCGAAATATCAGCAATGCTTTGTTATTTTTATAGTAGCCTAAAGTTATCACCTGTCCCACTTTTGTACTTGTTTTTTTGTGATTGCTACACAGCTCCTCAACTTGTTTTGCTTCAATTGGATGCCTGCCTATGACTGTAACTCTAGGGGTGGGCATCTTTGAATTCACATGTATGTATCTTACGACTCCATAAAACCATTCTTGGAATACTCCAACTGTAGATTATTTTACAACTAGTAATTCTATGTGGTCTCTGTGCCTCACTTATTTAGGTAGATCAGGTGGATCAGGAAAGTGTCTGGTTAAACAGTGTAAATGCCCTATGGTCCAATTCATATTTCCTGGATTATGGACAGGGTGATGCCACAGCCAGGCAGCTACGTCATCATGGATATAGTCAAGATTCTCAATCCTGTTACAGATTGTAGGCATAAAAAGAGGAGTTTTGTTAAAACTGCTGCATCAACTGTGTAAGAGAGGAAAACACTGGGAACATTACCACTGGGGACAGTTGGAACACTAAATATTGGAGTACTGGGGCCCAAACTGGTTCAATTATAAAAGATGATGAAAGTTAACAAAGAACTTCTTATCATAGTAACTACACAAAATGTTATTTGGAATCATTTTTCTTTGGTTACTTCACTTTGAATAAAAACAATGGTTTATTCTCATCCTCTGAAGAGAGATCAGCCAAGTTTAGACTCTTCGGAAACTACATTTTTTGTGAGCTAGGAAGCAGCAAGTCATTATGATTGTCTGTGAAGATTCTCAGTCACCCAGGTGACGTTGTCTGGAAATTAAGTCATGGCAAGTAAACTTCATTTCTTGAGAGATTGAAACATTTTGCTATTCACCCAAGCAGCCTCGTCAGACTGACAAAGCTGCTTGGATGAGAAGTGAAACGTTTCGATCTCTCTAGAAAAGAAGTCCAGTTGCCATGACTAAACTTCCAGACATTGTTATGATTGTAACAATTATCTGACTCCCCACTGGAATTAACCCGTTAACAGTAACTGTTGTGATTCACAGACTGAAATTACCATAGGGTGTAACGATTTCTAGTTTGTGAAGTCTCTGTTCAATTGTCAGACTTTGGGCCTTAGCACATCAATGTGTCCATTATTTTATTTGGCAAATAGTCTGATAATATGGGACCCGTATTTAAATCCAAGCAACTGCAATGGTTGAAAGAGATTTATTAGCTGTCTCTTCCCCATGGCAGTTCCTCCAAGTTTTGCAAAAATGCTACATAGAGGACTACAGAACCCTGCTGCAGGGGGGAAGTTATCCTCTCCTAATGCAGACAGAGTCTACCAGATTGGAACTTCTGTTTGTAAAACGTAGATGATTCTAATCTATATGAATTTCAGACTGTGTGCTTCAAATTTCTGTCTAGGAGAATTATTTTAATCTCTTTCTAATAGGTATTATTTCAAGTTTACAACACTGACTGAAACTGAGCTATGTCTTAGTTAGCTTATAAATGTCTGATAATGCCAGAGATAAATTTTCCATTAAGATGACGCACCATCATGCAGTGGAAGGAGAATAGTGTCATTGAACAGGTTACGCTGCATATCTAGTAGAGTGTGACATAAAAATATGCAAATATTCCTCTAGAAAAGTGAACAAAGCATCAATGAAAGAGGAGAACCAGTAAGACATTAGTAATAAAACCATTTTAAATAGGGGTCAGATAATCAACTCTGTTCAAATTTGTAAAGTTGCATCTATTTGTATCTCTAGTCAAAACACAGATGAGAAAAGTTACCAAAGAGGGCACTTCTTGAAAAGATATCCAAAACATATAACCAGGTATGTTAACCCCTTAAGATAAAGTCATAGCTGCACATTCAGAAATATATAACTGTTTACAAATACTGTTCATAAAGCAGCATATCTTCTAACATAGCTAAATAAATAACATTTTACTATACAAGCTGCATGACAGATTTATTCACCGTCTCAAGTATGCCAGTAATGAGGTCTGAAGAATGAATACCAAGTTAATAATTTAAAAATCAGCTTAATATCTATCTTAGCAGCATGGATATCAAGATGCAAAAAGTCACATCGATCTCTACGTTCACCTTTTGAATTTGTTCAAGGTTGTCGGGACAGTGCATGTAAAGCTAATGAAAAAGTCACATACAAGTTTGATACCTTCAAATTTTACATTCCTAATTTATGCCTGAAACTAATATGAAATTACATTTACCAGGAAGCACGAGAAATTATAAATGTTAAGAGATAGGGAAGCAATATTTGCTAATTTATGGTTCACAACCAAGTCTGTAAGAGACATTAAATTTTGCCAACTTGCACTGAATTTCAAGGTGATAAGAAAATCTAATGTAGGAATTGTAATAATACTCTAACACTCATTTCAACAACTGAATTTTTGGCATACTCACTAAGCCTAGATTGCTCCACACTAAGAAACAATTTAAAATGATACCAATCTGCTATAGCTAAACTGGAAATTGAGTAAAAATATATCCGCCTAAGAACAGTGGCAGTAAAATTCAACTGTTTGAAAAAGTGGTGCCTTAGAATGCAGAGAATTCTGTGAGAGAATACAAAATGCATCACTTCCTTATTGGACTTAGATCTATTTTTCTAAGAAGGCAAGATTCATATTATCTTTCTCTAAATAAGGTACCAGAATTCAGATAGACAGGATTCTAGGTATGTGAAATCCACAAATTTAAAAATAAGTCAGATCTCAGAAACCGCAATATATAGAAACCTGTCTCCAACCCCTTAAAATCTATCGGGATACTCTCCATATGATATGAATGTTGCCATTTTTGAATAGAATACAGGGAAACAGCTGAGATAACGTTTATACACATGATGGACACATAAAAGGACTAAATGTACACATGGATTTCTTAACTCATTACCAAATATGATACTTAAGCTGTTCTCAACTGTTATATTCCTCCACAACTCCAAGACCCATCTTTTAATACAAGGTTCAAAGATAAATCCGGTGAACATTCTCTGTACTACCACACACTGTTCCTCTCCTGTCTCCTTTAATCGTATTACTGCTCAGTTAGTTTTTATATCACCACAACCCCATTTCCCCTCCTTTTTTGCTCTTGTTTTATGTTTTCTTTCTTTTGGGAGAATGTTTACAAACCAGACTTCAAAAGAACTGAATACCAAACAGCGGTAATAAATTACTGCATAGGTGAGATACAACCATAAGCTACACACTCTCAAAGATGGCATGAATGTTTTACTTGTGCAGTCTGTATTTTATTACATGCCACTTGATATATCTGAAGCAGCGGACCTGTCCATGCAAGCTCATGTTAAAATATAACAGTTAAGCTTTTTAAGGTACCATTAGCTTTTTAAAAAGTATATACATATATTATTCCCCCCACTTTGGATTTTGCCTGATATAAATCCATGAAGACATAAAGTAGGATAACACCAACTTCTCCATTTTCTTTATGTTAGATCTGAAGCAGAAAGGCTCATCAACCTGTAAAGGATCTCCAAGCAAACCAGAACCTTAATTTTCATGTGTTGTGGTTTGCATGCAGAACCTTCATAGAATGGCAACTCTCCCTCCTTTAGAACTGCGACTTTGCATGAGAAAAAATGGTGGGGGAGTTGAAATCAGCTTGCTTTTCTTCCATGAACATTTCATTCAGTGTTATGCATAACAACTAAATAGGGCTGATACTGGATGTGCAAGCACACCCTCCTATTTTGATACTATGATTTAATGAGGAATACAGCCACCGGTCCTGGATCCAAAGAAGTGAAAGGAAAATTAAGCTCTTGTCATGAAATCCACTCCTGAAACCCCCATCATACCTCCTTGAACAGGGTAAAACATGACACGTGGGAAGCAGGTTTCAGGATAACAGAATGAGTACAAATATGTTATTGTTGCACATGTTGCTGAACTTCAAGCCTTGCAGCCTACAAATGTACACAAGTATGGAGAATGTGGTGGGAATCTAAAATGATGCAAAAATTTTGGAAATGTGTTTTTAAAGAATTAAGTGATATACTAGAAAGGAATATAGAATCCAATTCTCAAATTGCTTTGTTGTCACTATTTGTTGATAATAATTATGATTTTAAAACTAAAGAGTTAATTACAAATTTATTGACAGCAGCTAGATTAATAATAGCTAGAAATTGGAAATCCAAACATGAACTATATTTAGATGAATGGGACAATGACATTTGGAATATTGCTTTAGACGAGAAATTAACATGTACTTTAAAGGTTAAAAAAGGAGAGTTAAAAAAGAGATTTTTTACGATATTTGGGGTAGATTAATTGAATATGTGCTTATAAGAGATAAGGGCAAAGCTTCCACACAACAATCCATTCTGTTCTGGACGGGAGGATAATGAATTTAAATAAGAATTGTCCTGTTGGTGAAGGGGTGCACTGTTTTTGATGTTTTGATATAGGTATTTTTTGTAATTTGTAGCATGTATTTTGCATTTTTCTTTTGTATTTGGTATAACATTTTAATAAAAAGGTGTTTTTAAAAAATGAAGACAGCATGATCCACTGAGCATCTATGAGAAGGGTTGAGCCTGGGGTTACTCATATTGATATTCACCTATATTAAATGAGTTGCTGAGTGCCAGTCAGGGTGGCTAAATATCAATGATATTTTAAAATTTATTTTTTAATTTTCTAATATTTAAATTGTGATTTAAATCAATTTGATATACATCAAATCCATTCTGGTGCAGTGGAAGTAAAAGATACCTTTCCTTGGACCTACCAAGGGGCACGGGGATGGCTAAGTGATGCAAGAATGTATCCCAAGTTTTAATCAGGTTGCATTCCATGTCCCGGCAATGCTCCTTGGGAAAGAGTCCATATTGCACAATGCTGCAAAAACAGAAAAGCTGCATTACAGTCAAATCACCAACTACTGCTTAGTTCAGAAGCAAGGGCTTTTTCATGTTTAGCTCTTTTTCTGCTTGTAAAAGGGACAGGGTGGTTACCCCCACACCCCACACCCCGTCAGTGTGCTATCCCCACCCATAGTAGCCAAGTGTTAGGAGCCAGCAATAGTGATGGTGGAAGAACAGGTAGAAAAGTCAAAAGTCCCTTCCACCAAAAGGCAGAGACCACCCATGCTACCTGAGCAGGAAAAGAGGCCTCGGGAGAAGAGACGTTGGACCTAGCCAAAGGAGATAAAAAGGAAGAGGGAATGAAGGAGAAGTGAAGCTTGTAAAGGAAATGGGGAGGGAGTCTGGAAGCTCGGGGGGGGGGAGTTGAATCAGAGGAGGAGAGGGAACCTGAATAACCTGAACTCCTCTGAACCAATGATCCTGATTAGCTCCCTGAGTGGCGGGAGTTAGTGATACAGGTAGATCTCATAATGAGAAAAGAATGCACTGGAAGTTCCTTTCTTGTGAGGAACCATTCAGTTATTCTCATCACCCTCCCACAAAGAAACTGTATTTCTATGGGAAAGAGAGAGAGAGAAGAGGAAGAGAAGTGAGAAGGCTAGGGAGGAGGCCAAGAGAATGGGTTTTCATCTTCTTTCAGCCGCTCAGACAGAAGCCAGGAAACAGATAGAGACTCAGAAGAAGGCCTCCTGGTGTGGTCTGGAACATCACAAAAACCATTCAAAGGATTAAAAGGAAGAAAAGGACATAGAGGATGAAGTAACCACTCCAGGTCCTTCAGCCAGAGAAGAGAAATATCCTATGAGCATGGCTGGTTACCCTGGACCGTCGGAAATAGAACTTTCTGAAGTTGCTGTTGAGAAGGCACCTGTTCTTGTTTATATTCTGAACCTAAATGCACACTATTCCTCATAAACTGAAAGGCATAAGAGACCACATATTTCATGAACTTGAGTTATTTCATTTCTTGCTTTTAAAAAGCTTTCAGTAAAATGGCACTGACAGGTTATATGCTGAAGTGGCTGTTGTGGAACTGCTAGTATTCTCGAACTAGATAGAATAAATAAACAATGTGAAATGAGTGATGTGAAATATTTCCGTATAACAGCTTTCAGAACTTTTCACCATTTCTCAAGGAGTCTCATAACATAAGCTCCACAAAACAAAACCAGTTCCCTCATATTATCTAGCTTTACTAGAGCAATGTTTAATGCAATTTTATTTCATTTCAAAAGAAGCTGTAGAACTAGCAGGGGTACATACATCTTGGATGACGCATCCCTTAATCATGACTCTTCCAAAAGGTATTTGTATTTACTTGAACAAATTCATTTGACACATAGGAGTATATCGTTAGCTCAGTAAAGGGAGAGTTCAGAATGAAATTATCTCACCACCCCGCTAATAATACTGTGACTGTATGCAAAATCTGATTTAACTGCTAATGGCATTTTTATCTACTTTTTTGAGGTAGCTGAAGATCTTGCTCTTTTTTATGGAATTTTTCATCGCACCCAGCATCCTTGCTGCAATTAGTGCACAGTAAAAGAGCAGTTCAGTAAAGCTGCTGACAGCCGTTTAATGGAAGAGGTAGAAAGTGGCGGACATGTCCTGGCAGCATACTTAATGGATACACAAACATCCACAGTCATCAGCCTGAAGCAATAATGGCAGAAAATTAACTTAGTGCTACAAAGCTCATTTAGGAAGTAGAACTAGAGCAATCTGGACAACATGAAGCTCTGAGAGGGAGGGAGAAGAGAAGAAAAATTACAAGATGCGCTCCTGCATTCTCTTTCAAGGAGATGGTGCTCATTAATTTAACAGGTATTTCTATTTAGCATGTGCTCCAGTGCACAAATTAGAAGTACTCTACACTATGCAAAGAAAAACATTTTTATACAGCTCTGCAAAATCTGTGGGTAAAGTATGTCAAAGACTTGAATAGAGAGGAGATTTTTATGTTAATAACAGCTCCACTATCTGATAGTATCTTCAGACTTACCTGTGCATGGTTACACTCTCAATGATGATGCTTCATTCATGACCAAAACATAATTTTCAAGATAAGTCAATGTCCGATTTGTTATGGGTGGCAGTTAAATTTAAGAAATGCTCATGTTAGGAAATATAGCTATCAAAAGAATTAAACACACAGTTTAAAGGGTATTTTATGGGTAGCAAGTTCATGATTTAATAAACTATTGAACAATATTATATATTTCAATCAATATATATATTTCTGGATTCATCTCCTTTGCAGTTTGGGTTTGGAAAAAGTATTAAGCCAACTCACAATTCACAATTCAAGGAGGGGTAGTAAGGTATGCTTCAACTAGTCACATTTCAGAATTCTTTGAACCAAGGCAAAACTACCTTGGCTCAAAGAATTGTCTTGGACAGAAAAGGCAACAGAGAAACATACAGAAATTGTATTCTGGACCTAAATGTACACAATTCCTCATAAACTGAAAGGAATAAGAAACCAAGATATCAAATAACTCAAGTTCTTGCTTTTAAAGAGCTAAAAATGGCACGGACAGAGGTTGTATGCTGAAGTGGCTGTTGTGGAACTGCTCGTGTTCCTGAGCTAGATAGAATGAATAAACAATGTGAAATGAGTGCTGTGAAATATTTCCATATAGCAGCATTTTTTAGTCATGAATGGGGAAAATTTTGCTACACAATATGCATTATATTCAGTCCATAGGAACAAACTTTTCAGGTACTGAACTAAACAGTGGTAACATAACAGGCTGGAATACAAAACCTTTGAAGAAGCGTGGACAATACATAAAAATAGATGAAAGGTGCCTTAGAGGTCATGCGATTCTCATCCTTGTCAGCTGAAGAAATACAGGCATGCAGGATTTATATATTTTTCCACCTGCATTTCTTTTGCTAACAGATTAAAAAAAGAGCATGAGATGTTTATTCTCCTGAAAGCTTCGTCTAGTCTAAAACCCTCCACACACACAAACAGAAACAAGATCTACAGAAAAATCTTAAAATCAAGAACACTGGCTTAGTGGAACAAAACAGACCAAGCTTTTGGACATTATTTTTAAAAGCACTGAGCCTCCCTAGCAAACCATGGCTCGGTAGGCACTCTAATAACCTGCCTCAAACACCAGCCGCAGAAACTCTAATGGAAAGGTTGCCTAACTAACTAAATGCCAAACAGAAAAGGCAGCTTAATTCTTCAGTTGTTCCATTTCTTTGTGCACAGAATCTTTGATGCATGAATCTTTGTGTGTCCCCCCCCCCAGTGAATCAGTTTTGAAAAATAAATATAAAGGGACCATTTATACATAATATATGCAACACAGTACAGTACTGGCTATTTGTTTTTCATATTTAGGTCCTTACGCTTGAATAAGTCAAACCTGCAAGGCAAATAAATTTTAAAAGCCATAATTTATAGGACTCCCAGTTTGCAAAAGAATTTGTCTGCACAAAAGCATGTCCAAAAAGCAATTCTCTTAGAGGAGAAACACAAGTCTACCATTTTGTACAGATACATGTAGGTTCCATACTCCTAGTGATCACTGCCCACAATGACTACCTTAACACGAGGCCATAGTGGTTCTCAAATGACAAAGGATGTATTACAATGTGAAATGGGTGCTGACATTGGAGATTGCAGTGGAAGGATATCAGGCAAAAATAAAAGGAAAATAAAAAATAAAGGAGACAAAATACTGTGTCACCTTAATGTGAGCTTTGGTAGACAAGTCCATTTCCTTATACAGTAATACCTCGAGTAATGAATGCCTCTGATAACAAATGATTTGGACAGTGAATGGAAATTTCCAGATATAGAGTTGCCTCAGATAATGAATGTTGCAAAAAAAATTGTACCCAGGATGCACTGCATTGTAGTTTGTGGAGGGGTGGGCGGAGTTAAAGCATTTTTCATGGTGTTTTGGAGCCATACTGGACATATTTTGCTGAGGGATTTGGACATTTTGAACTTGGAAAGCTACGGAGCTAGCTTTTATTAATCTTTGCACTGCTTTTCTTTGCATTATTGGTGGGAACAGGCTGGGGTAGTCTTGCTGCTTTCTTTTCTCTGTGTTTACAATCTTTTCCATTGTTCTGCAGGCAAGAACCAACTGGGGTTCTCTTGCTGGTTTCATTTCTCCATGTTTGCAATCTTTTCCAATGTTCTGTAGGCAAAAACGGGCTGGATTTCTCTTGCTGTTTGCATTCCCCCACCCAACTGCATTTTTGGCAGGAAAAGGCTGGGATAGTGTTGCTGCTTTCTCATCTCCATGTTTGCAATCATTTCCATTGCTCTGCAGGCAAAAATGGGATGGATTTCTCTTGCTGCTTATGATTGTCTGTTTGCATTCCCCCCCCCCCATTACATTTTTGGTGGGCAAAGGCTGAGATAGTCTTGCTGGTTTCTTTTGTCCATGTTTGCATTGCACTGTGCGGGGGGGGGGGAGTTCCAACATTTGCATGCCTTTAAAGTGCACTTTGTAAAGAGGTCTAAACCCCCCCCCAGCTTTTTTTGCATTTTTCGGACCTCCGGAATGGATTTATCAGTTTCCCATTCATTTCAATAGGAAATCGCATTTCAGATAATGAATTTTTCGGATAACAAATTGCCTTGAAGAATGAATTAAATTTGTTATCAGACGTACCACTGTACATAAGAGTGGGATTACATGGCACAAGCTGTTGACTTGTCAAGTGAACCTTAAGAGACCAAAGCCTTAGGAGAGGTGAACTCCAGCAGCACAACTTCCTGGAAGCATCTCGCACATTATGTATGCTTGATATTTTGAGCTTAAACAACAAAACAAATGCAGCAAATAAGCAACCCAGTTGAATTTTGTTTGAAGTAAAGAATATGATAAGGTATACTACTACCTGTTCCAGATTTCATCCTAGCACTAAGGAGTTCTGAATTTGTCTTTGAACTGCACACTAAAATGATGCCACTAGCATCCTAAGCAGTAGCAAGTTTATATATACCTCTGGATTTACATTCAATTCAGAAACATTATTTTCAGTTGGGTGAATGGTTCATGTTTTGCATTTAAAAGAAACAATCAGGAAAACCAAACAAGATGAGTGTGAAATTTCACTGAGTCTCCAGTGTCATTACAAAAGGAGCAGAGTTGTATCAATTGGCCAATTTAACTTGAAGTCTCAGTTATTAAACATTGCCTGCAGGGCCAATGAACTGCTATTCTAGTGGAAAATAATATAAATTACTTACTACCACAATACAAAGGGATTAAGCTGACCTTTCTCTAGGGCATGATATATATCAACTATGAACTGTGAAGGAAGCTGATATTAGATATTTGTTTGAGATTGCAGCTCTGTAAGAGGAAGGACAATATTCTTAATGGGCATTCTACAAAACATTTTAAATGGATTATCCAGGGATTATCCAGGAAATGGTGTCCAGGGTTTATCCAGGAAAGGAGTTATATACCCTGAATTAAACAAAACATCTGCAAAGGTGCATTTTGTTTAATAACACAGATTAATAGCCTTCCATTCCACATGAAATACCAGAGGAAGCCATTATTTATATTTTTCACATCCTATTTAACAATCACATTGTGTAGATTAACTAATTATATAAAGAGATACTCTCCATTCACCTCCAACTTATGGGAGCATATTAATTAGTCATATACAAGACATCAGGCTTTAACAGCCCTGATCAGCTCCTGTAAATTAAAGCCTGTGGCTTCCGTAGTGTACAGTTCATCTTTACAGGTCTTCACCATACTGTTTTATCAGTTTATTTTATCCTGGTCAGATAGTGTGCTTCCCTGATGGTCTTTAAGCATCCCTAAACTAGGCTTAAATTTCCTTTGATTTCTTGGATCTTCTGGAAAAGATTTCTTATTTTTCCTTTGGGGGGGGGTTCTATTTCTCTGTATTGGTTGTTATCATAGTTTTCGTTGTCTCTCTGAGACAATCACTGAGAAGCAGAATCCAGGAATCAGGCCTACTTCTCTCACCTCTGCTTCTTGCTTGTCTTCATCAATTTCATGTTCTTTTTCTCACGGTTCAAGTATGTTTTTCTACTGCAGGAATTGTCTTTCTGCATTCTTCCCTAATAATATTTCTAGTTTCAATCCACTGTTTTTCTGCTTCTGGTCAATTGAGTTTAGTAATGCAAATCTGTTCTGTGTGCGGACTTTTAATTCATCAGAGATGTAGTTTAAATTTTATTTTGGTACTTAGGGTTATCTCAGTGTTCTTCTTCAGCTTTACTCCAGTGTTTGATATTAACTATTCATGATCCGTACCACAATCCTAATCTTGTTTTGGCAAAGGGGATACAGTTTCTCTGCCTCCAATTACATAATCTAATTCATTTCAGTATTGGCCACCTTGCAATTTACATGAGTACTTGTATTTGTGATAAACAGGTTGTTAGATTTGCAGAAATTTGTAAGTCATACTTATACAACACTTCTGGATGGAATTGGAATTGGAATTGGAATTGGAATGCAATTTATTGTCATTGTATAAATACAACGAGATTAAAAGTGCCATCCAGTCAGTCATTCACACAACCCAGCATAAAAATCCAAGACGTAAAATCTACAATTTAAGAACAAACCATCTATACACATACTCCAACATTCACATGCCGAACATCACTTACACTCATTTAAAACGGACATAAAAACCAAACATACACACACAGCCCTACACTCTTTCACCAATCCATAAAAACTACAATTTAAAAAACACTCTAATTTCGTTGTGCATATCTTGTGTATGCATAATGACAATAAAACTCTATTCTATTCTATTCTATTCTATTCTAACAGCCACACACAATCCCTCATACAATATATGTGTAACACATTCAACACTAATATTACCCGTCAACTTAATTTTTAACAGAATTTAGCATGGTCACTGCTATTGGGTAAAAACTATTTCTGAATCTTTCTGTCCTTGTTCTAATAGATCTATACCTTCTGCCTGGTGGTAATGGTACAAACAGAGAGCATCCAGGATGAGAAATATCTCCTACAATATTCTGAGCTTCTAACCCTTAGGTCAAATTTTCCAACAACTTTTGGCTTTGCTTTGTTTCCTGTGTTTGAATCTGTGTTCCAATGTGGAAATATACCAAATGGCATTCCTGGGAAATGTTATTGAAATCATTTTGCAGACTATAACATGTGACAGTACCTTTCCAATTTAAAATAGTGGTGCTTGCTTCATGTCTCTGTCACCTTCCCTCTTCCACTCCCACATTTCTCTTTTTAATTCATTCACTACCACATTCAATGGAGCTGATTAACTGTTATTCTACTTGACACAGCAGAGATTTTCCTCTTAGACATGCCAAATCAGGAAGGTATATATATTTCAAATTAACCCTTCCCTCCATTTAAAAATGACAGGATACACATGGTTTGTGAGACAATGGCAAGTTTTAACAGACAGATCCTGGACAGGAAAGAGTGCAAAACTCTTGTCCAAAATTAGGTTAAAATTGTACACTACTCCTCTGAACATATTTTCTAGAACCTAATTGGTTCATTGTGTTTTCAGTCCAACCTTTCAGAGCAATACACGGGAAATGAGAATTAGGTTGGGAAGAGAAAATTAATCTAGCCCAGGCATGTCCAAAGTCAGGTCCGGGGGCCAAATGCAGCCCATTTACAAATTTTGACTGGCCTGTGGCCTCTTCTCCTTGCCGGCTCAGCCTGTCATGCATCCCCACCAGCTGGCCCTTCCCCATACCGGATGGAGGCATCAGTTTGCAGTTTTATGTTTTGCCTGCCCTCCCTGCCTCTGTCCACCACCACCTAGCCATCTTCCCAGCCTACCCGCCCCCGGCTCCGTTGCTGCAGCATCCTCCCTTCCTCCTTGCACGTTATAGAGACTTGTCCAAAGTCCGGCCTGGGGACCAAATGCAGCTGAATGGTCAGCCTCCACACCTTTTCATCTCCCCAATCCTGCCCTCCTTGCAAAAAGTTTGGACACCCCTGCTGTATGAAAGGAAGTATTGGTATCAACTACAAAAAAAGTATATCCTTTCTTCAATTTTGTTTGTATGCTTGTTTCATCTTAGCTCAATATACTTGCACAAATTAAAATGGATGCTTTTTCTAAAAAAGAGTCCCTGACAAGGAAGGCAACAGATGTCCCCAAAATAAGCACTAGTGAAAAGTAGCCACTCGAGACAACTGTGCTATGATGTATTCACAACTTCCTTTATATAACATGCCAGAAGATTTCCATTACTTAGCAAACAACTACTTCCCCAGCTTGTTTCTTTGTTAATTTTCAGTGAATTTCACAAGTAAATAATGTTAATTAAATCATTACTTATTTGCCAAGTTGGCAGGAAGAGGTGTGTGATAGTAGTGGGACAAAAGAATATAGTCTCACATTCACACACACACACACACACACACACACACAGAGAGAGAGAGAGAGAGAGAGAGAGAGAGAGAGAGAGAGAGAGATCTCGCAGGCAGCATGGTCAACTGTGGACTTAAGAACTGCTTTCTTTTTCTGAGAAGAGGTAGTAGGCAGAAACACAAAATATTTATTCTGCACATTGCTCAGTGCTCTTCAATCACTGAACAAGTTTAAAAGATGTCACCAGGAAACAAAACAGTTTTGAAACTTCATCACAACAGTTAAAAGGAAAGACCTAATCAATTTAAATAACAAACAGCATAAATAGCACAAATGTAGTTTAAAAATGCAGACCAAATTTGCCATACATAAATATGGGAAAGCACCAAAAACAAAGAAAGGCCACATGTATTTTATAAGCCTAAAAATAAAAGGTCTATATGTTATCCCTTCATTGCATAAATATACAGGATGCTATTTAACATTTTAGTATTGATCTGCTTCTTAGGACAGTTCCCCCTTACAGAATCCCTCAACCTCATGGCAATGGGGACACCAATTTAATAGTGATAAGGTCAGCACAGTATTTCAGATCCATAGAGGACTGTCAACAATGATGGCAAGGCACTAATATCCTCTTCAAGGCTTTCAAGATGAAAAAGTGTACTCCAGATTCCAAGATTTTTTCTTCTTTGATACATCCTGTATCACACTGAAAAGTGACAGATCTGCAAATATATCACTCACTTCTTGAAGCAACATCTAAAACCAAGGACATGAAAATCTGCTTAGTAGGAAATGCAATATGCAAGAGGAAACTATAAGCCAGAGAGATGGCAACATAAACAAGAGCCACATAGAGATGAAAGATCTAACCCTCTGTTCAATCCACCATATCCACTAGCTGGATAGCTGAGTGGTTTAGGTATCTGACTGAAAAGACTGAGATTGGGAGAAGAGTCAACATATGTAGCTATGAACAAGCTGCACAATTCCAGGGTGCACCCGTAAGAATGGAATTGTAAATCACTTCCAGAAAGCCTTGAAAAAAATGGATTGATTTGACAGCACACAATTATTACTATTACACACCACCATTGTTCATACAGTACATTGTACCAAACATAATCTGAAAATGATCTGCTTTTATAAAATGTTAACAAGCAAATAACCAAATACAGAAAGACACACACACACACACACACACACACAGAGAGAGAGAGAGAGAGAGAGAGAGAGAGAGAGAGAGAGAGAGAGAGAGAGAGAGAGAGAGAGAGAGAGAGAGAGAGAGATTTTTCTTCACCTGAAGACAAGGTTCCACCTCAATATGCATGGTTTCAAACCACATATCTTTTGGTTCAAGGCAAGTTAAGTCTAGAAATGAAAACCTGTTTTTATACATACTTTCAATTCATAAGAAATATTATTTATATTCTGGCATTATGGTACTTTTAGACACATACACCCAACTTTGTTATTCAATATGAATAATTCATAGCCAGTATCATAATCTGCTTCTGGTATTGCTTTGCAGACAGAATGCCGTTTCTCCATCTATTTCTGCACTGGCCAAATGGCAACATCTATGTGTAGCTCTGGTTGGTTGCGTGAAGCATGGGTTTGTAATAAAATGCTGTTGTTTTACATAATTTGTGAGTTATTTTTGGATATTAGTTCTGACACTTTGTCCAAATTCTCCAACAATACTGAATTCTGCTTCCTCTTCTACTGTTTTATTCCAGTCACCAAAGATTTTCAGCACATTCCATTTTGGTATGTGATCATCCTTCCTCCTGGAGACTTGTGTAATAGCTTTTGATTGCTTCGTCTTAAGCATCTCTATTTAAAGCACAAACTTGAATGATGTTGAAGGTTTCCCAAGAAGCCTGACTGATATTATCAGAGCTACACTGTTTCTTCTGATTTTGTCATTTCTACAGCAAAATAATGTATAATTATCTGACTGTAAATACCATATTTTTCACCCCATGACTTAGGACAGTGGGGGCGAACCTTTGGCACTCCAGATGTTTTGGACCACAACTCCCAGAATTCCAAGCCTAGACTGCCAATGACAAAGGACTATGGGAGTTGTGGTCCAAAACATCTGGATTGCCGAAGGTTCGCCACCGCTGCCTTAGGACGTACCTAGTTTTTACAGGCATGTATGTACATACTGCAGTCCTGGTTCATCTCCAAACCAGTTTATTCTCCAGCCATGGTGCTCTTGGGAGACCTGGATGCAAAGACAAACCTCCCACCAGCACTGCCCAGGTCTCCATGCCAGGAAGCCTCGGGCCCTTGCAGAGGCCTCTGGATCCGGTGCAACCAGCCCAGCTGCAACCCTCGTGGAGGCTTCCTGGCCAGGCTGTTTTAAAAAAATCACCTCGCATGATTGATTTGTTCCATATAATAGGAGATGGAGAGAAAGCAGCCCGATTGGAGACCATAGAGATGAGAAATGGGCTAGAGAGTAACCACCCACCATGATGACCATAGAGCTGCAGCTAGAGAGATGGGTGGGAAGCCTCCAGGGGAGTTGTAGCTGGGGCTGAGACCTGCACGGGGGCTGGAGGCCTCCAAAGCAGCCACCATTGAGGTTCCTGGTGGGGATGCATTCGCCCCATAAGACGCACAGACATTTCTCCTTACTTTACTGTTGGGGGAGGAAGTGCGTCTTATGGGGTGAAAAATACAGTATTCTATTCCAGTCCACTTTAGCTTGCTCAAACAAACTATTGCAATCTATAAACGTAACATTTCTTGCTCCACAATTCTGAATTTACTTTCATTAACATATCATGCGTAACATGCTCCAATAATATCAGTTGCATAGCATCTGATTTCTTTTTGTCTTTGGGCGTATTGGCCACTAGACATCCTGTTCCTTTTAATCCAGTTGCTTCATTAGTCACAGTGCTATTTGAATGTAACCATTGCTTCTCCCCAGTAGCCAACTACCTTCTGACCCAAGAGTTTAATAATCTAGCACTATTTTATTTTGGACTGTCATATCATTCTGTTTTCGAACTAAGAAACATTCAGCATAGGATACCACCATCACCTTCTGTGGAGTACTAACAAAAAGTAACTTGAGCATCACTAAGGTTGCCTCTGAAGGTCCCTCCCTCAGTGTCATAATTTCTACTGCCCATTAAGATAATATAAATGTTATTATCACTTTATTTTCATACAACAAAATTAAATGCCATCTCCAGTGCGCATCACAAAAACACATCCCTCACATTCACATTCTTCACGTTCTATTCACCACTGCACAACGCCCCCCACTGTCACATTTACATTGCAGTATACAGAAGAATGCAAAATGGTTGCAGCTGTGGCATAAAAGCTATTTTTCAATCTATTTGTCCTTGTTTTTATTATTCTATACCGTCTGCCAGACACGGTAATAATTAAAAGAAGGAATGTCCCAGGTGTGATGGATCTTTAAGAACGTTTTGAGTTTTCTTAAGGCAGCTGTAGAGTTCTAGCTT
Organism: Phrynocephalus versicolor; assembly: GCA_023846285.1. Classification (NCBI taxonomy): domain Eukaryota; kingdom Metazoa; phylum Chordata; class Lepidosauria; order Squamata; family Agamidae; genus Phrynocephalus; species Phrynocephalus versicolor. The sequence goes on from JAHTLZ010000275.1 coordinate 26,667,018, forward strand.
CCATATAGTACCGATCTCACACTTGTGGCATACTCAAACTTCCTTATCATGTCAATATGTTTATCTAGCAGGGAGAATGTATTTACTCATGCAATTTTAATGGTTTATATTGTATTTACGCATGCAGATTTAGCCAATTAAAACTTGCATGACTAACTTGCTGAGTTTCATTAATGAGATGGTAGCCCCCTACAAATGACCAAACTTTTTTCATAAAATAAGACCTGTACATGACGGCTAGTGGAGAAACTACACAGAATGAATATAACAACCACACAACACAGAATACTTGCTTTGAACCTGGAAAGAGTTTCTAAAACTCATTGGGACACAGCACAAGAAGTAACCGCTTAAATAAAATATGGAGCATGGCAAAAGGCTCTCTTTGATTATCAACTATAGTCTTTAGAAATATGGCTTCTGAACTACTGTATCCCACCTACAGGACCTAAGTGCAACCCAAGTTTGCACAATTATGTTATTGTCAATGTATGTTTGAACAAACAAATTTACCAATTTAGAGATAAAAACGTCAGACGATTTCTCTCACTACAGAGCAAAGTAATTTCTAATACATTAAGATCAGGAAAAGAGATAGATGCTGTGGCTATCATGCAAGCATTACACTCTTCCATGATACAGTATTCACAGCTGAGTATACCCACATCTGAGAAACAGTCTCATAACACGGTTGTAATTGGTCTTCTACTTCTGTTTTTCATGCCCTTGACTGTGTGAGACATCAATTTTTTCATGCAAGAAAACAAGCACAAAGTACAGGAATAAATTTATATTATAGACTTTCTAGGAGGATTCAAGCAACGTTCTGCTTATGCTACAATTAATTTTAATATTCTACTCGGGAAGATTTTTTTGTTTTAATCTGAGAAGAAGAACAATTCCAGTAATAGAACGTCAACATTAATTTGAGGGGAGATGAAAAATGACTTAATAACACTGCAGCAGGATTAATATTGTACCATAGATCATGGAGCCATAAAACTCTTGACAAATTCATTTTTGTATCAGTGTATATCCTTGCTAATAGTGCAGGTCATATTTGAGCGTCTGTTAATACCTTTTTTGAACAATCCAATATTAACTTAGACAACAGAAAGGGTAAAATCAAATTCTGTAGCTTCAGCCAGAAGCCAGCAAAGCAGCCAGAAAAGTATCAATAGCTTCAAGTATTTTCCATTTGTTTCAGATACAATTTAGAAGACAAATTCTTACATTTACAGGGATAATGATTTATGCAGTTTCAATCTTCTTTGTCAATATGACAATGAACTACTACTGCACAAGGGCGTATCTGGGGTGGTGGGTGGAAGGGTGCATTTGCCCCGAGTGCAGCAATCTGGGTGTACCTGGAGGGGGAGTAAGAGGAAGAAGCCATGCGCCCTCCCGCCAGCAGTCCTCCTTTCCCCCGACTAAGGCCTATCAACGAGCCCCCCTCCACCGCCATACGCCAAGCGAGTGGCAAAGCAGGCAAGCAGGCAGGGAGTGCTGTGGCTGCGGTGCCCTCCTTCTCCTCCCCATCCTCCTTGCCTTCCTTCGGGCCACCGCAGAAGAGGTGTAAGGCATGGATGTGCGCGCGCACACACACACACACACACACACACAAAACACACCCGCCTGTCCACCCACATGCATGCCCCCCATCACACACCCGCAGGATTGGGCCCCCATGGCTGGGTGGGTGCGATGCAGTGGGGCAGCAGGAGGGGCACAAAAACAAACTTTGTCCCCAGGCGCTCCAAATCCTTGCTACGCCTCTGCTACTGCATAAGCTTCTAATTGGTAACAGACAGCAGAAGAGTACGTGTCAGAAACAGCCTTCTTTTAGACAACATAAAGCTTGCCTCATGGCAAAAGGGGATGCTTTTTGTTGCTAGTGTTCCAGATCCATCTCCATGAAATCCACAGCTCGGGGGGCGGGGCGGGGAGAGGAACAGACAATTTTAACCAGATGCTGTACTTGCTTTCACTCTCTGCAGAGCCCCTTGAGTGAAGACTTCCTCAGAAATCTCGTATCTGCCTGGCACTATCAGATGTGCTTATATCAAATCAAGTGCACAGTGAAGTTGAAAGAAGCATCAAACTGTTGGGAAAAAAACAGCTGGGAGAGAACTGCTCAGTGAATAAGCTGCTAGGAAGAGAAAGTACTGACTGACACGCCTTTCTGCATATGGTGCTGATACTATCAGATCTGACGGAAGAGGAACAAGGGGCCAACCCCAAAACTTCACAGGAAAGGGAGGTACAAAACTACAAAAGAAAAAAATCTGGTAAGGAGGTTATCATGCAACTGGGGTTTTCCATTCACCACTGAATTAATCTAGATAAATTTTACTGTCATATTATCAACACTGTCAAACGGTTACTCTTTAGGTTTATTTTTTCCCCTTTAATTCTTTATTTGGAAAAAAAAATCAATGTTTTTTTTTAAAATCAAACAGAGGTAAATCATGGTATGAATCACATTTTAAATAAAAATCATTTTTATTTAAGTCAACCAATACCCTTGCAAAATGTAGGATTGTATTACACCTAGTGACTAAAACAACCTAACTGCATCAATGTTCGTCCCTTAAAACTGATGAAGTTAATGCACCTAGATGAGAAGGAGTAGACCAGCTTATTGTGCTACTTATATTTTACTGAAACATAACATGCCCTGTATTTGATGTGAAATAGATAGCCCAATAATGCAGAAGATGGTCAGACTGAAACAATTACAGAAAAGCTACGGATTACTGTGAATGAGGGTTACTTCAGCAAGTGGTGTCAGAGCAAATGAGTTGGGAACGGGTAAGGTATATTTCAAAGGGGTGTATGCATTCAAAACATCTTACCATAAATGGAAAGCTGCTGCTTACATAAGAACATAAGAAGAGCCCTGCTGGATCAGGCCAGGGGCTCTTCTAGTCCAGTTTCCTGTATCTCACAATGGCCTGGCCAAATGCCTCTGGGAGTACACTCTGGGAGCTTTTCAGATATTTATCCATCTCTTAGAAAACTATGTAGTACTGTACAATATTTGTAACATTTAGTAGATATAATCACAAGCATTTTTAAAGCAACAATGCAGGCTGCATCCACTGCATCTACTTTACAGATCTAGAAAGGTTCCTGTATCAAATATTATGAATACATACAGTGACACACTTATTTTTCTATATTGCACAAAGATAAAAAAAATAGAAAGACAAACCTTAAAACCTTAATAATTAGACCAAAAGCCTTTTACTCTTGGATGAAGCAACATGTTTGTTAATGAGAACTAGTTTCACATTAGAGTTCAAGGTGGGTTTGATTTAAATCACTTTGCTTTAAAGTCAGTAAGTCTCAAATAATGATTTTCTACATAGAGACTCATTTTTTGCGGGAGTTGTTTTAATCTTAATATTTACAACCAGATGAAGGTTTCATTTTTCGAATAATAACTTTTCAGATTAGTTTTACAGTTATATCAGAAAATTACTCATTTGGTGGTTATATACCATTAGAAATACATAGAAAGATAATTATGAAATTATTACAAGGTGAACTATCTCCAGTTTAATAGGTTAATTTTTCATATTTGTACTGTTCTGTTGTACTTTATTGGAAGGAAAAAATAATCATTACCTTAATAATGACAATTTAAATATTTAAAACAATGATATTGCAGGTTTTTCTCCTCAAGGAGAGAGTGAGAATAATATACTGTAATGTTGTTTATTAATGCTGTAAGATGTCCCTCAATTCCCTGTTCTCAATACTTGAACATGTGTTAATTGTACTTGACTCTATATTATCCCTCATTCTGTAAGCCGCCTTGGGTCCTTTTACCAAGGAGAAAGGTGGGGTAAAAATACTCTAAAATAAAAATATGGTAAATAAAAATAAATGTGTCCTACTGAACTTAAAGGGGTTTAGATAAAACAACAAACTTGGTTTCAGGCCATTAACATGTTATTCCATTCTATAAAGTATTATTTTAGAAATAAACCCATATAAAGGACCAGGCTTCTTTATTTGGATAGAGTCTGAATACCATCTCACCACAAAATGTAAAAAGATGAGAACAGTCAACAAGACAGAGCTAAATTCAGTTTTCTGAAAAGGGACTGCAAAATCATAGGACTGTAAGAAGTACGGAAAAGTTTCTGAGCCTCATCTAGTAAAATGCTCTGACAACATGGGAATCCACAGTTATACAATGCCTGAAAGACAGACATCCAATCTCTGTTTAAAATAAACCAAACGGGGGAACTTTCAGACCCTGAGATAATTGATTCCACTGCTAAACAGCTCTTATCATTATGAGGTCTTATATAATGTACTTGTGAATAAAGATTATAAAACTAATTCTGGTGAAGGCAGTGTAAAATATTATAGTGGAATGTGGAAATTTCACAGTTGTTAGTCATGAACATTAACCAAGGCTGAATCTATATTACATGATATTTTTCATTGATAGGTATCTTTCACTGAGAATGAAATAAATTCAAAAGAATGAGGTTGCACCATATAAATACATGCAACTGATAGAAACAAATTTTAAGTATTATGAGGCCCAATATTTTAAAGATTTTACTTTCTGTTAGGAGACTACTGAGACTCACTTATTGCCAATTTTGTTTTAGATAACTAGTCTGCTTAAGATGCTAGCAACATAAAATGTTACCTTCTTACAGAATGCTGACATTTTCTCCTTATGGATCAAATTATAAAAGATATCAATTGAGTCCCTAGCTAAGACAATGAACAGCACCATCATTTTAAAGCTCTATTAAAGACCACTCAATCTGGAGATTTCATAAACATATACGTACTACAGAAAGCCCAATGGCTCATTCCTGCCATCATCTTCAGGATAATTTCTCACTTTTGCAAAAATAGTGAATTGGTTATTAGATAGGTATTTTGTTCCTACTCCAAGGAGCAGGAAAGGAGAGAAAACAGAAGCAGAGACTTCTCTTTTCTTCCCCCTAGAGTGACACTCAGCTACATCCTGTTCTGTCAATATTTCTTAATGGTTTTATATATACCACACCTGGCTAATGTAACATTTGTGTGGACAACTACTCATGTAATATGTAACATCTGACAATTCACTTCCTGAGCAGTGGGCTACTGAGATTGATTAGGATAATGTGCAATTCTCTGTACTAGCCTTTTGTCCATGAACTTTTAAGCAGTTTTGTCCGGGTCTGATATATTGACTTGGAGAGGGGGGGAAAGGAATCAAGCATCATTTCCTAATGATGTATGATATCAGCTGGAAATAATACTTGATGGTGACTTTTGCATATTTATTTTAATAAAATGCATTCATTTTAAAAGTAAGGTTCATTTTCCCCAATAGTTAGTATTTTTGATACATTCCATGCTTATTTATGTTTTGGAAAAACTGAAATTCAGTGACTGTAAATAAGAAAGCAGCATTTGAAAACCTATAGATTTATACCTGAATATGCTGAATGTATGTTTTTTTCCCCTACCTGAAATTTTTAAAAAGGTTAAAAGGAAGTGTAACAAAAATCCACAACATTTGTCAGATTTTTGCTCAAGGTTAAAATGCTCCTATTTCAAGCACTACTGCACTCAACAAGGACAGAGAAATCTTCCAGTTATCTTACCCAGCCATCTAAGAATTCAATTGATTGACTGAGTACAGAGACAGAAGAAAGGATCAAGAGGCATACAACCTAACACCAAACAACATGAAGTATCTACATATTTACTGTTGCAAATGCATCGACATACCAGTTAACAATTTCTTGTTTTCAGGAATCATTACTGACATAACCACAGGTTCTCCATTATTATGGAACAAGCTAGGGTTTACTTTTTGGTTCTGACAATTACTGAGAGAAAGCGCAAACGGTTTCTACATGTATAAAAGTATTTGCATATATGGGCAATGTACTGTCTTAAGAACCAAATGAAGTAGGGAGCAATATAAATTTTTTTTGTTTTTGGTTTTTTTAAAACTACTATTAAATATCACTGAAAGATAATGACCTACAAAGCACCTACAGAAATCCTGGGTTATTATGAATGAGTAGTGTGTTTGTTTATGGAGCTTCACTGCTCCTGTCCGCAGCATAATTTAATAAATCACATAGCTTTGCTCATGTGCTTGGCTTATGCTTGCTGTCTGCTGATGATCAAATTTCCTCTTTTTGATTTGTTCACGTCTAACATACCAGAGATGGAATTCGGTGGCGATTTCTAGTTTCTTTTTCTGCTTTATTGGGAGTGAACAAAAATCCATCAGAGTTTTAAAAATATAGAAAATTGTACCACAAGTCAAGAAACCAATTACCAAGTTCTCATAGAAGTGTTTACTGGGTCCAAAACATTTAATTATCTCCTCAGAATTTACAAGGCAGGAATAACTTAATCTATCCAGAAATGCATACAACCTGATGTTTATTCATAATAGATAGCAGAATGTTTTCTAGCCTTGATTTTATCATATAGCTCAAAAAAGAGGACAAATACAACATAACTTTTTCACTTATTAAAGGAATTCATTATAAAAAGTAAAAATAAAATACTAAAAATATCTTAAGAAATTGATAGTTTGCATTAACCTATGAAATTAAGCTGATATTCAGGATATAGTTGTTCTGCATACTTTCCAGCCTACAATAAAATATTGAGATCTTCTTCCACTGCCATACTTCACTGGAAGGATCTACACTATGACAAAATATATCAATGGAAGAAACAATTGCCAGCAATTCACTATATATTTTATTTAGTAGTTAACTAATTCAAATGTCCATTTTAAAAAGGAATAGAACTAAAACTATTAAGGTTATCTGCTCCACAGTAGATAGTTTTGTTCAAATATATGAACTATCCATCTGTTAAAAGGAGAGGAAAGCAAAGCAAAGCAAAGGAAAATGTCAAATATAGCAGAGAGCCTAGAAAGCAAGTTTTGGTTACATATCTTAGATTTCAAAGCAAAAAAGCAAAGCATGTTTTCACACACTGCTATTTACAGAAAACATAAAATATTTTCAGATTTCAATTTCAGTTTATGGAATTATGAATGTGGGACATTCCAATTTATGGAATTATGAATGTGGGATATTTTCCTTCTGTACCCATGATTCAAAAAGCCAGGAAGTGCCTCAATATTGTGGTACAGTAACATGCCTGTGTCGCAGGCAGGAAAAAGAATGCCAAGCTTTACATAGCAAAGAGCAGCCTGAATGCTAACCATCAATGGAAATGGTCAAAATATTCTTACAGGTACCTCCTTCTGCTCACTACCATTCGCAAAGGAATACCAAGCAAGGAGTCCCAGGAGGTGACTCCTGTTTTCATAAGTTATCTACTTCTCACCCAATGACAAAGCAATTGCCAGGGCTGTTTTTCATCATAGTACTGACCAGAAGAGGGTCTCTTGTACACCAGTAGTCCCCAAACATTTTATCTCCAGGGACCTGTATTGTGCTTGTGTGTGTGTGTGATGTGCAATTCCCCCCCCCCCCGTTCTATTTCTGTCATGTTCAAGTAAAAAACTGGTGTGTAGAGGTGGGGAAACATGGGAGGGAGTGTATGCCCGTTTGAGCACACGCCTGAAAAGAAATCTTGCTGGCCACTGAAGCACTGGCAGGCCCTGTTCTTAAAAGACTGTGGCTTGGTACTGGTACAGGTCTGCAGCCTAGAGGCTGGGTATCCCTGTTGTAGGTCATCTTAACTGCTGCCATTGGTGCTTTATGAACAGTAGAAATATAGGGTTTAAATGTCTCATTCTATTTCTGCCTCCAATTGTCAGAAGCCTTTAAAAACATGGGGCATATACTAAATTTCAGCAAACCACCAATGACTCTGAACATTGTCAAAGACAAACTTGATGATATTTAACAAAAATGTGTTTGCTTACTTTATAAAAGCAATAAATTAGGTATTTTAAATGAATCCTCCCATAGATTGGTCTTCTTTTTGGAGACAAAGAGTTAAAATTTCCTTTTATTCTCTAGAGATCTTAATCCCACTCAGCAGTGCCATGTTTTATTTAAAGCATACTCTCTCTCAGTAACCACTTGTTCTAATTGGCAAGGCAAGGCAAGGTCCCAAAAGCACACAGCTCGTTACATTCAGTTTGGATTACAAAAACACGATGAAACAAACTGCATCAAAATGTACAAATTAACGGCTCAGGAGTGCACAACACGGACGTGGAATTAGATTGTAATATGGAACTAACTCTACAGGGAGGATGGGGAACAAATCACTAGTGTCTTTATAAACTATAAAAGTTTCCAAATGAGCAAAAATAGAAAAGAGAGGATAGGAGTTTCTATAATTCAACCCAATTGTTAAGCATGGACAAAAGAGTGGTTCCTTTCCTTCTACTCCTGCATTTGTGATACAAAGAATATGTGTTACCAAAATGAAATAGAATGTAATATAATGCTCTAATTAAAAAGAGAACCCACTGCGATATAGCAATGGACGAAGACCCAGGAGACCTCTGTTTGATTCGCTGGCTCTTCCATGGAAGCTCACTGGAAGTGAAACTGGTAAAACTAATCCTTAAATGCCTCACCTATCTTGAAAACCAGTTATGACTAGATGGCACATAACAAAAAATATGTGTGTGCCCCCATATCTCAGCAGTGGCTGAGATCAGCTGAGATCAGCTGAGGCTTAGGAGCTAGAGTCCAAGAAAATCTGGAGGGGCAACATTGCCAAAACCTGAAGTAAGGAGAACCTTTCCATTAATCAATTACAGTACTAGAATCCATTTGCTGTTTCATAGTTCAGACAAACTATTTAAAATCTTAAAAGAGGATGCTTTAAAGGTGCTACATGCAATATGCCAGCAAATTTGGAAAACTTAGCAGTGGCCAGAGGACTAGAAAAGATCGGTCTACATCCCAATCCCAAAGAAGGGAAACACCAAATAATGCTCCAACTATCTTACAATTGCACTCATTTCACACGCTAGTAAGGTTATGCTCAAAATTCTACATGGGAGGCTTCAGCAGTATGTGGACAAAGAACTCCAAGAAGTGCAAGCTGGATTTCGAAGGGGAAGAGGAACTAGAGATCAAATTGCCAACATGTGCTATCTATGTTGGATATTTATCCGAAAATATCATTTTACGGTTCCAAGTGTCTAGTAGAATTTTAAAATAAAGTTTTATTTTATATTAAAAATAGCAACGTAAATATTTTATTTTAACCACTATTTTTAAACTGATGTGGACCAATTTGGGTGAAGGATACTACATTTTAAATGGAAAAAAAAACCCTCATCCTCAGATTCAGAACAGACCTACAACCTCTCACCTTTCCATAATTCAACACTCCACATAAAGTTTATGATGTGGGCATGCCACTTCACCAATATATAATGATATACTTTTTATGCAAATCTACAATGTAAAACAGTCTACATAGTTCAAATATCTAGGGCTTCCCAACCTTTTTTGAGTTATGACACCCTTTTTAAACAGTCAAGTAACCTGCAACATCCTGCTACATTTGCATAAAAGGCATTTTAATGTGGTAAAATAGATTTTTCAGAATAAAATTTTATCAGATGGAATCATCTTGAGTTTAATCCTTTGCATGTGATGAAAAGTACACCAATTTGATTTTCTTTCTCTCCTTTTCTTCCCCAAGCACCTTGTTTGACCATTATCCCGCATCAGGGGTGGAAGATGCATGCTGCCTAGATTTGTCTGGTGGAAGAGGAGTGGTTGCAAAGTGAGAAGAGTGAGAGCACTGGGGTGTGCGAAGAATAAGGAATTGGCACTGGCAGGCCAGATGCATGCACGAAGCAGATCAAAACTTTTCAACCAATTTTTTTAAAGTGTCCCCCTCTTTCTTTTTCTTTTTGCTTAGACTGTAGGTGACCCACAATCCCCCAGAAAGCACTCTGTAACCCCCTTGGGGGTCATAACCCACAGGTTGGCAACCTATGATCTAGATACTTTGTGAGAATACTGCAAAAAAAAAGTCTCATAGCTATACTTAGAGAGGCATGAGCCACATTTATTACCTTTTAGAACAACAGCTATGCTAACATTTTAAAAAGCATTCTAAATCAGTTCAATATAAAATGAAAAGGAACACAAAGTGCTGCCAGCTTCACAGTGCTACTTAGAGAATGACTCCAGTAACACTTTTGCACCAGACACAAACCAGGCTTCAGCTATAAAAGCGAGCCTGAATGCTGTTAAAATATACCACAAAGCGCCAGCCTAATGGAGAAACACAAATTGAGGTGCCAACTTCTATCAGGCTTTAATGGAGGAGAAATTGTATTGTAGCCCTCCTATTCACAAGAGGATGTTTCCTGAACAGACATCTCAGAGCATAACTGCCCTTTCACTGAATGCAAGAACATCACACTCTGCTTTTGTACCTCAGGCCACATCTTGTTGCTGACAGTACACTACTAAATATCGATTCAATACATAACAGCAGAGATGGAAAATTCAAATATATTTTACTTCAGAGCATTACACTTGGAAATAAATGTTAAGGAAACATTACCTCAGAAAATTTTGCTATACTGTATTTGTCTTACAGAGGACAGTTTTGTTTAAATCCACAATAGACTACCGAGTAAAAAATACTGCTTTAAAGGATACATGTAAGTGTAACATATTACTAGTAACACTAGTCCCAAACGAACACTAGAATATCACCATGTTGTTTGTTTGAATAAAGCCTGCTAAAGCGATCAATGAAAGAACAGAATAGTTCAAGACTCCTGAACCAACAGTAGAGAGCACTGTGAACCTAAAAGCTGTTCTGTAAGTCTGATAAGAAAAGGAAGGAAGAAGAGCTATATTATAGTATAAAATGATGCCTTTAGCCCCTTAATGAGCCAAATTGATAACCCTATTAAATGACATACTGAATCCTTCAAAATGCAGCAAAGACAGGCAAAGTGCTGAGCTGAAGTATAATGATTGGGCAATAAAACAGCTGTTTCTATGCCTTCCTCCACCTAAACTGAAAATAAAACAAAGACTATTTTAAATTAAATAAATACTTTATAAGAAATATTGTTTTCACAGTTATATGATACTTTCTTGTACAGGCATTCATAAAATAATCTCAAATAAGTTTGATAATGAAACAAAAGAACTACAGTAGTGTAGAATTGAAGGCCTGAATTACCGGTAAGTCTGCTATCCACAATAAAAATTTGTTTTTTCATTATTATACAGTCACAGACCCGAGTTAAAGCAAGACAGCAATAAGAACAAGATAAGAACCAGTTACTTACCTGTAAAGGTGGTTCTTTGAGTGGACCTTCATGAAGCCACACAGATAGGTTTCCCGATGCGCATGCGCGAGGCTCTGGACTTTCCTAGCAACAGGAAAGATTGTTAGTCTCCTCCCCCCCTCCTACTGTGCATGAGCAGAACCCATCCTGCCCAAACACCTCAGTTCCTTCCCAGCTGCAGCATGTAAGGTAAGTAGCAGACAGTGTGACGAATGGAGGGGAGGAGGACGGGTGCTGTGTGACTTCATAAAGGTCCACTCGAAGAACCACCTTTACAGGTGAGTACCGGTAACTGGTTCTTCTCCTGCGTGGCATTCATAAAGTCACACAGATGGGTGGTTACAAGCAAAACTCACAGGATGGTGGGCAGTCACACAGTCACAAAAGAGAGGACTGCTCTGCTGAAAGCCATGGAAGATTTCATTCAGGCATCCATCCTGTAGTGCTTCACAAAGGTAAGAGGCTGTGACCAGATAGCAGAATTATAGATATCCTAAAGGAACACCTCTCAAATAGCAGTGGACAAGGGAACTGCTGTGGTAGAATGTGCTCGAACAATACAAGGTAAGTCTTGTTTAGCAAGCTGATAAGACAACTTAATGGCTGAAACTACCCAATGTGTGAAATGTTGAGATGAAACAGGGGACCCCTTAGAATAAGGTTCATAACTAGAGATGGGCACGAACCGAAAAAATGGTGATTCGTTTCATTATCTGTGTTCTTCCCTACCGTTTCATTTTGTTAAATACGAATGGTTTTTTTTAAAAAAAATGTTTCATATTTCGTTTGCTTCATTTTGTTTTTATTTTATTATTATTATTATTATTATTATTACTTTAAAAAGTCCCCCTTATGGGGCTTTTAATTTTTTTATTTATTTTTAAAGCTGAGAGGTGCTAGTGCCTCTTTTAAAAAAAATTATTAGTTTTTTCATTTCCCCTCCCCCTGCTGGCCCACGTGCTGAACTGGCTGGCCCACGGGCCAGAGGGACGTTTTTATTTTATTTATTTTTTTATTTTAAAAAGTCCCCCTTGCTGGGTTTTTTTTTAATTTAATTTTTTTATTTTTGCAGCTGAGAGGCGCTAGTGCTTTGTGTTTTTTTAATTTTTTTTTCATTTCACCTCCCCTCCACTGGCCCACGAGGCGAACCGGCTGGCCCAGAGGCCAGAAGGACGTTTTTATTTATTTATTATTATTTTTAAGTTGGCCGGGCCGGCACCATTTTTTAAATTATTTTTTAAATGTTACAGCGCCGACTATGCAGCCCCAGGTTCCAGGTCAGTGCTTTTTTAAAAAAAATATTATTTATTTTTATTTAAAGCACCAACCATGTAGTTCCTGGGGCAGGTTGGCACTTTTTTATTTTTATTTTATTTTATTTTTAGTCCACAGATGACGGGCTTCCCAACCCCACCTGTAGGGCGGGCTTTTCCCCACCCTGGCTGCTGGAGTTCAAGGGGAGGAGGCCGGTGCTACAGGACAAGGTAAGTGACACCGGAGAACGAAAAATGAAACAGAATGAAATGGAAATTTCCGTTCCGTTCCATTTTTCTTTGCTGGGTTGGTTCTTTGCTGGGTTGGAGACAGGGATAAACAGCGAGGTGGCCAAGTTTGCAGATGACACAAAACTTTTCCATGTGGTAAAAACCAGAGAAGATTGTGAAGAGCTCCAGAAGGATCTCTCCAAACTGGGGGAGTGGGCTGAGAAATGGCAAATGCGTTTTAATGTAACCAAATGTAAAGTAATGCATATTGGGGCAAAAAATCCAAACTTCATCTATCAACTCATGGGCTCTGAGTTATCCGTGACGGATCAGGAAAGAGATCTTGGTGTGTTGGTGGACAGCTCCATGAAGGTGTCTCCCCAATGTGCGGCAGCGGTGAAGAAGGCCAATTCCATGCTAGGGATTATCAAAAAGGGGATTGAAAACAAAACAGCCAACATTATAATGCCATTATACAAAACAATAGTAAGGCCCCACCTGGAGTATTGTGTACAATTCTGGTCACCGCATCTCAAGAAAGACATAGTGGAACTGGAAAAGATGCAGAAGAGGGCGACTAAAATGATTACTGGCCTGGGGCACCTCCCTTATGAAGAAAGGCTAAAACATTTGGGCCTCTTTAGTCTGGAAAAAAGGCGCTTGAGGGGGGATATGATTGAGACATACAAAATAATGCAGGGTATGAGTAAAGTGGATAGAGGGAAGCTCTTCTCCCTCTCCCAACATACCAGAACTAGGGGACATACACTCAAATTGAGGGCTGGGAGAGGAAAAACTGACAAAAGAAAATATTTTTTCACCCAGCGCGTTGTAAGTCTATGGAATTCCCTGCCACACAATGTGGTGATGGCATCTGACCTGGATGCCTTCAAAAGGGGATTGGACAGATTCCTGGAGGAAAAGTCGATCACAGGTTACAAACCATGATGGAGATGTGTAGTCTCCAGGCTTTAAACCAGGGTACTTCAAGGGCCAGATGCAGGAGAGTGGTATCAGGAGACAGATATCTAGTCTCATGCGCTCCCAAACACATCTGGTGGGGCCGCTGTGAGATACAGGAAGCTGGACTAGATGGGCCTTTGGCCTGATCCAGCATGGCTCTTCTTATGTTCTTATGTTCTTATTATTTATTTCGTTAGCTAGCTAAACAGATAACAAATAACAAAATGAATTAAAAATTCATTTCGTGCCCATCTCTAGTCGTAACAGTTTTCCAGTGTCACGGAAGGGCTTAGTCCTAGCAACATAAAAGGCTAGAGCCCTACAAACATCGAGCATATGAAATTCTCATTCCACCTGAGTTTACGGATTATGGAAGAATGTAGATAAAACAATAGGTTTGAGAAACATGGAACGAAGAAACAACTTTTGGCAGGAAGGAAACGTTTGGGCAAGCTACAACTTTGTCCTTATAAAATTGCAAATAAGGCAGGTCACACCTAAGAGCACAGAGTTCGCTAAATCTTTGAGCTGAAGATAACTTGGACAGTATTACCCAGCCTGTTGTGTAGATGCTTTTAGGTTTATTTGGGGGTGGGGGTGGGGGTGGGGGTGAGTGTGTGGGGACGTGTGTGTGTGTGTGTGTGTGTGTGTGTGTGTGTGTGTGTGTTGAATCTGGTCCCTGTGTGTCTGAATTTCGTTGTATGTGTATACTGTATTTATACACACAATGACAATAAATTAAATTATTATTATTATTATTATTATTATTATTATTATTATTATTATTATTATTATTATTATTATTATTATTAAAGTGATAGCTAACAGAAAGGCTGTTTTAAAAGACAATAAATGCCAGTCACAAGTTGCCATTGGTTCAAATGGAGGTTTTATAAGTTGGTGCAGTACTAAAGCCAAAGACCATTCCAGGGGTATAGGCTTTCTATATGAATAAATGTTGTGAAGGCCTTTTAGAAATTCCTTGGGCCGTGGATGGCGAAAAAACAATGCTGCAGGAGAGTTGTGAGGGTTATGAGCTATGACTGCAGATAAGTAAACTTGGAGAGATGACAAAGAAAGGCCAGCTTCTTGATATAGGAAATATTGAAGGGCATGTTAAAGGAAGGATTACTGTATATACTCGAATATAAGCCTAGTTTTTCAGCCCTAATTTTGGGCTGAAAAAAGGGGTCCTCGTCCTCGGCTTATATTCGGGTCGATACTTTTAGCCACTGAGGCAAGTTTGGGTCGGTGGCTAAAAGTCATTTTAAACATTGTGCGCCACTTCTCCTGACCCCCCATGTTTAAAATGACTTTTTAAAAAGTCATTTTAAAACAATGTTTAAAATGACTTTTAGCCACCAACTCAAGCACTTGCCTCGGTGGCTAAAAGTCATTTTAAACATCACACACACACCCAGCTCACAAAGGAGGAGTTGCCAGGCCCTGCTGCATTTCCCACCCTAGGCTTATACTTGAGTCAATAAATTTTCCCAGTTTTTTGGGTTTAAATTAGGGGCCCCGACTTATACTCGGGTCGACTTATACTTGAGTATATACGGTAATTAGTGAAAATCCCTTATCTAAGGCATAGGCCACAAATCTTTTCCATTTGTATTTATAGATCCGCAGTAGAGATTTAAGAGAAGAAGCAACAATGTGATTAGTCATCTCAGAATCCCCCAGGCTGTCAAGTGCAGATGGGGTAAGTCTGAGTGAAGAATCTGAAATTTGTCGTGTGATATGCGGTTGGGTATCCAGGGAAGTTGGAGATACTTCCTTCAGGCAAGACTACCATTATGTGTCTTTTATATGAATCTATAGATTCACATAGACTTTGTGTCTTTGTAAACAGTCGCTGAGAAAAAACTCCTCAACAAGAAAGACAAGAGAGACTAACTAAAGAACTGTCCAATGCTGTGGTTAGAGGGAACTGACACGTTTGGGTGAGAAGGCTCCTACTCATGCGCAGGATGGGGAGGAGACTAACAATCCTTCCTGTTGCTAGGAAAGTCCGGAGCCTCGTGCATGCACATTGGGAAACCCATCTGTGTGGCTTCACGAAGGCCACAAAGGAAAAAAATAATTATCTACAATAATAATTTTTAGTGTCTTTCAGAACTGGGTTGCACTTATCTGGTACTACTTGAATCTGCCAAAAACGTTAGCAGAAGAAAATGATTTTATGAAGTAGGCCAAAGCAAATTAATCATATCCTTTAGACTTGCTGTATATGTATATGTAGATAACAGGTCCAATACAGTAGTGCAGCAAAACATCAGTACAGGTCCTGTTTATCCAGTACAGTCCAATAAATCAGAAATTAAATTTGGAATTCTTTCTCTGCACAGTTGTGGATGAGCTCGGAAGACCTTGTACAATCCTGCTATCTTCAGAAGCCAGGAAATAACAGGAAAAATAAATGCAATTCACTATTGGATTTTGAGGAAGATCTGAGCATTTTCTACACTGGAAAGCAAAAACTCAAGAAAATTAATCCTAGAAGCAAACAGTGCCAGCCTCTATAGAAAGGCAGAATTGCTTATGAATGTTTATATAAAATAAAGCAAATTGCTAAAAATCTAGTTACCTTGACATATAAAAATGCTCCTTTTTCTCCAGCTTATAACATGTAACTTCAAAATCTAAATATTTAAAATTGCATATTAGTTAAGAGGAATGACACCAGTCTCTACTTAAAACATCTGATTGTGATGTAGAAAGCTAGTTGTTTATAGGTGGCCAATAAAAAAGCCCACTGGAGCTGAAGTATCTCCAAACCATTTAATTATTTATCATTTGTTTATATAAATTTATCACTGACCATATGAACACAAGCAGAATCTACATATAGTAGGACCCCTGTATCTGCAGATTTATTATCTGCTGATTCAGTTATCTGTGGTTGGTGAGGCGCAATAGTGAACAATACAGGAGTAAAACACAGTGCAGTGTAAAAAGGAAAAAAGAATAAGAAAAACCTTACTTTACTGTGTTTAAAAGTAAAACGTACTGGGAGACTCACACTGCTGCCGCAAATGTGGAAACCATGCTGCAAGCTCTACCTAGTCCTGTCTAAAAATAAACTAAAATAGAATAAAATAAATCTGCAACTATGGGGGATCCCCAGCCATCAACATTCTGTTTATGCACCAGGCTCTGACATATTGTCAAAGAGTGATTCTAACTATGGTAAGAGCAAAGAGAAAAAAAATAGAGATAGATTAAAGAAAAGAAAAAAGAAAAGAAAAGAAACAAAAATTGTACTTCTATAGTACCCCATTGTGCTTATCACCATCTCTAAGTGGTTTACAATCTAATTATGCAGGCCACACAACCCCCATCAGCTGGGTGCTCATTTTCTGACCTTGGAAGGATAGAAGGCTGAGTCAACCTTGTGCTGACATCTGGAATTGAACCCCGTCATGAGTACAGTTTTGGCTGTAGTACAGCAGTTTAACCACTAAGCCAGGAGGCTACATTGCAAAACTGCACAGTACAGTAAACTACTGTACACTTTCAAAATGTTTTTTTGTTCTACTGCAAGTTTTCTTTACTTCATTATTGTTTATGTTCCACTGAATCAAGTTTTAGAGAACCCAGGGAGTAAAGATGCACACAGTACAGGGGTAAGCTTCTTATTTTGCTATGTTACTGACAGTAATTAGATTAATAGAATTGCTGGGGAGGGTCTTTTCTGTACTCTGAAATCATTTTGGTGGCGTGTTGGCAGGGTGTTCACTCTTATCTTCTGATTTCAGTATGCACGGGGGGGGAGGGCAACCCCCTATAGCAGAACCTCAAATACTGTAGTTCCATTCCTTCCTTCTTCTCCCTAGTATGTTTCCAGATATTTCTCCTATGCCTCCCAATTCCATCAGGATATTTGGATAGAAGGACATTTTCAATTCAGGTTTTCCTTTTTTAGAAGCTGAGATGAATACTCCATGTCAGCAGAATATGAAACGATAAATATTTTCATCTTTCTCCTGGATGCACACTTTAATATGGTATGCAGATTTGAGTGTATTGTGGAAACATACAGAAATACAATTAGGAGACAAGACTGTTATGGACTCCCACCAGTCACCCAAGGCAAAATGGTCAAAGCTAAGATACCAGACTAAGATGCATCAACAGTCTTCAGAATTTACAGTCACATCAGCAAAGGAGAATCAATAGTTGTACTGGTGATGGGATACAGAAAGTCCTGGAGAGCAGCTTCTGAGCAGCAGAAGTGATGGAAGGTGACCATGGAGATGCTCAAGTTGCTTTTTGTTAATACTCTACAGACATTGGCTGGGCAAACTATTCTGGATTTTAAGAGCTTTGAAAATTCTATGATGAGACAATCCAAAATGAAACAAGAGATAGTGTTGGACTATCTCAGATCAGCAGGTGCTCTGTCAGCTGTTGCGGAAGAGCAAAGGACAAATGCAAACTGCACTGTTGCTAATGAAGCAACTAGATTAAAGTGGAAAGGATATCTAATGGTCAATAGACCCAGAGACAAAAGGAAAAAATGATGCTACACAACTCATATTATTGGAATTTGGAACATGAAATGTATGAGCTAAGATAAATTCAAAACAATAAAGCAAGATATTGAACACTGCAATACTTTCTATGAGTAAACCAAACTAGGATGTATACTTTGGACAAGAAGCTGGTGTTAGAATAAAATGTAAAGAGAGAATGGTTTCCCACAGGCAAAGGTATTGGACTAGGGTGCAATTTATCTTCCTATTCATTCAGGCTGAACACAGAAAATATATAGAACACTAGACTAAAATTCAGATAACAGGTAGACTGCAAATTGGTGGAAAGAAACATCAATAATTTAAGATCTGCAGAAATGACAGCCAAGAAAGGTGAAAGAGAACTACTGGATAGCTCAGTCATTTAGGTATCTGGCTGCAGAGCCACAGGTTGGGATTTTGAATTCATACTGTCTCACATTGACAATGGATGAACTTGATGATCTATATAGATTCTATTCCAGCTCTTCACTTCTAAGATGACACAGAATAATAGAGCAAAAGCAGAACCGCAGATGAACATTAGGAAGTCAAAATCATGACAACAGAGGAACTACTGTATATTACTTGAATGTTGACAATGAGGAAACTGAAATGATCAAAAGGTTTTGTATACCTTATTTCAATCTTCAATTCAAATCAAAACTGCAGCCAAGAAACCAGAGGAAGATTTAGGCTTATGAGTGCAGCTATGAAATAACTAGAGAAGATCATCAAGTGGAAGCATCTGCTACTGAAGACCAAGATCAAGATCATCAAGTTAATCACATTTTGATTACTATACATGGATTTGAAAGCTGGACATTAAAATAAGCTGACCAAGAAAATTTTGATTTATTCAAAATACAGTTCTGGAGAAGAGTGCTAAGGATATCCTGGATCAAACAAGAAAGACAAGGTGGAATCCTCTCTAGAAACATAAATGATGAAACTGAGGGTATTTAAGAGCATATTATAAGAAAACATGCGAGAAAAGACAATAGTGCTTTGAAAAGTTCAAGGTGTCAGGAAAAGAAGTAGTTCACATGTGAAGTGGATTAACTGCATAAAGGAAGGTACAGGCTTGAGGCTCTAAGAGCTGAGCAAGCCTGTTAATGACAAGACATTTCAGAGGTCATAAGGTTGCAATAAGTGGGAGGTGATCTGATGGCTCACAACAACAGTATTGTCTTGATATTTATTTGCAATATCCCTAAAGAGACAGGAAAACAACTTGCTTAGCAACTGAGGCAGCAGGTTGCAAGTTTTCTGCATCCATCCACAAATTCATACAATAGAAGTACTTCATTAATATCAGCAGAGCAGCTACTTCTACAGGCAGATCATCTTCTTTTAGTTTGCTGCTATATATTGTGTTGGCTGTAGTAATCAAAGAATCTGTGTTATAGGAAGTGTGAAACTAGACTACACATCAGTCAAAAATTAAGAGATTCTTTCTAGCAGTAACAGGTATTGAAAGGTGAGGCAGACTTTTTCAGCAGATAGTGAATTGTCCTTTACTGATGTACGGTAGGCATCGGTAAAAGTTTCTGAATCTGCATCCTTTACTGCAAAAGATGCATTACTCCACGGGATGGAGCAGATGCCTTACATGTTCATTTCAGAATCTCAAACAAACAAACAAACAAACAAACAAACAAACAAACAAACAAACAAAAACAGGTGGCACCTTAAAGACTAACTTTCATATTTTAATGTAACATTTTGTGGATACGTCCACTTCTTCGGACATATAGCAGCAGAATAAGGCGTACAATGTAGTATGTAAGGGAAAGCAAAGTGTACTGCTTATATACCGCCCCATACCACTTCCAAGTAGTCTCTGGGCTTTTTACAATTTTAATTACAGTGTGCAGGCTACACATCCCCCCCCCCAGCAAACTGGGTAACCATTTTACCAATCTAGGAAGGCTGAGTCAACCATGAGCCTGCTACCTGGCACTGAACACCAGGTTGTGAGCCCAGTTTTACCTGCAGTACAGTCATTTAACCACTGTGCCACGAGGCTCTTATAAGTTTCATAGCAAATATTCATTGTGTGTTGTATGTAGGTACATTGGCATGCAATCTCTGTTGTAAAAATTCCTAGAGACAGAAAAAAGACATCAGATCTAGGAGAGGGTGGGTAGGTGAGGGGGAAGAAGAGGTGGGTTCATTTGAGGTTGAGGGAGTGGGAAAGTTTTAGAGCTGATGGGAGGAAAGGGATTTGCAACAAAGACTAACACAGCTACCTTCTCTAAAACTTCTACTTCAGAATCTGTAATTCACATCTACTTGAAGACTGTAATTCAATATAAAAATTATATAAAGGGATGATAAAACACAAATTACCACAAGTGTATCAACAGGAACTTTTATCAAAATGTGGAGAAAAGGGGTGATAACTGTCTGGATTAAAATATTTTGTACATTGTATATTTGCTTTGCATCATTAGCAACACATTTTTCCCACTTACTTGCTGTGTACGCACTGTACGCATCCAAACTATAATGTTCATGTTAGCAGATTGAGGCAAGACAGCATACAACCTGTCTATATCTGAGGCAGTACAGTGACAAAAGTAGGCAGTGTAACATAGGATCTGCCTTGAAGCTGGGTACCCAGCAGCTTGTCTTTGGTACTATATTTCATTCATGATTCATGCTCTGGACCAACTCAGAATTTCTGTTCTACATGGAAACACTTAGCCCCCACCTTTTTCCCAACAGGTGAAATGAAATTCCCAAGCAACATGTGTTCGTTATTTGATCATGTATTTATCACTACTTCAAACGTATTCAAGACACTTTCTTTTCCTCACCATAGACTGCCCTATACTTGATTCAGAATAGACTTCATATAATTTAGGCATACTTTCTGTCTCTACAAGATATACCAGATCATAATATATCTGAAATGCAGAAGATTTAGTTGGAAGGAATACACTTATTATCTAGCATTGTGATCCAATGAGAAATGTCACTATTACTATAACTTCTTAGTTGATGTTGTAATGTATACACATAATGTATTATTCCTATGGGATTTGGAGCAAAAGCAAGTTGTGTTGTGGAAAGGATAGGAACAGGAGACCTAAACTGTTTAAAAAAGATTTCAATGAATTTTACTTGTTACTAACCTTTTTCATTGTGTGGATTTCTTTTTTCTAAAAAAAAAAAAGAGAAAAAGAGAGAGAGAGAAAATGAAGTGAAGATCAAAAAAAACTCAAATATTCCTACATACATCCAGTTTCTAAAAAATCTAATTTAATATGTACGTTAAAATTGTGGCTTAAATATACAGTACGTATGTCTGTAAGAATTCAAGCTCATGGGTCCTTTAACTATTTTTGTTATATTAAAGCTCAGTTTTAAAAGATCAACATTTTTCTTGCTTAAGTAGTTTGGTTAAAATCCCAGGGTACTATATTAACGTATTTGAACCTCAGAGGAAAAATGCCAGTCATCATGCTAGCAGGGGATTGCTTAACAGTAATCTGATAATAGAAAAGAACAACTGGCATCCAGGAAGACAAATTATACATCACATTTTTGCTTAAATGTCTAACTCCCTGACAGTGCACTGAGAAATCACATCCTTGCAGTCTAAATATATGATTATTTTGGCACGTAAAACATTTGAAACTGACAAGGTGGCGCAATCAAATTCTAGAACTTAAATTTTAATGGCATAATCCATTTCTGATATTCTGTTCTAAAATGATAGGGTGCTGGATCTTCTATATCACAAGGACAGGACAGTGGACCATATTCTTGTGCTAAAATGAAGTGACTGGAGGTCCGGGGATGTAAGAAATTATAAAGGATAAATAGTATTAGCTGGCTGCAAGAAAAGTGCCTTAAAGGCTAATACATTTATTATGAAATAAGTGCTTGTGGAATTTACTCCAGTTCATTAGACACATGAAGTTTTATTTCAAATTTATGATCAATACACTGGATATATGTGGAACAGGGCCTGTAGACTTATGAACAGGGTAAGAATAGTTTTTAACAGACTTGCATATTTATTTAATAGCATGAGTTCAAGAAATGTCTTTATGTAGAAACCTAATAAATATGTCAGAACAAACTGCTGTAGTTTACACGTGTCTGAGACTCACAGCACTGACCTATCCATAGTATATTTTTATTTACCACCACAGCCAGATACTGAATTTGGATTTTGAGTCAATTTCATGTTCTAAAGCAATACAGAATCAGGACAGTATGTGACAGGATGGCTGTCTTGGTATAGCTTTACTATGAGAAGGACTGTACAGTAGTCCCTCAAACATCGCGGTGGAGAGGTTCCAAAACCACCCGCAATAAAGGAAAATCTGCGATATGCGGACGATAGGGGGGGAGTGGTGCCAGGTCACCATCACAGAGAAAAAAAGAGCCAGCTCTCCTGCAAGCCGAGGTGCCCAGAGGAGCAAGCGAACAGGAGGGCTCTGCGTGGAACAGGGCCTGTGAGAGTGCGTGTGTGACCCTGTTCCACGCAGAGCCCTCCCGCTCGCTCGCTCCTCCGGGTGCCTTGGCTTGCAGGAGAGCTGGCTCTTTTTTTCTCTGTGACGGTGACCTGGTGCCACTTCCCCCCCACTCACCAAATAAAAATTCGCTATGTACTGAGACAGCAAAATATGAACCACAATGTGGTGGGGGATTACTGTAATGCCTAAAAGGTACAGAATTAGCTTCTTGGGTTACGGTAGAACTGCATCTGATAAAATGGGTTTTAGTTTGAAATCATGTCACTTTAAGTTGTTAATACTAGCATTTTAGTACCTAGTGGTTTGGGCTTTAAACAGATGCAGCATTTTACAAATGTTCAAGTTACCTATCCAGCTCCCTTGACATCTTGTTATAAATGTGCATGGATACATACAGCACAAAAGAAAGCCTCTTACTGACAACAGTTAGTAACCCCCAGCTGTTTTAACCGAAACAGTAGTTATGAAGTTCAATGTCACTGTGCTTCAGTGGTTTCCCTTCCTTTAAAGGCATCTTGAAAATCATTGTTTTTAAAATAGCTTAAAACTCTAAAATAAACAGAGATTTATAAAAATCAGATGTAGACCCGTTCAAAAGACTTTTCATTTGTAGCAACATGTGATACCTTATTAGTGGCCTTGTTGCCAGATGGGTGGTATAAAAATTTAATAAATCAATCAATAGTGCTGAGAATGAGGTGGAGGCATGTTAACAGCTGAATTGCTCTGGAATGACTTCACCAAAGGAACAGTTGAGTTACACACCTAAACTTTATATAGACATCACAAAGGAGTTCATTCATTCAACTCCTTTTATTTCTAGTAATTTCTTCAATCATACTAGGGTTTTTTTTACAGTCTGTCCATATTTCAGTTGCCATGAAAACTGTTCTTTAAGATACAGTATTTCCTTCTCTACTTTAATATGGTAGGACCCCCTGTTTCTGCAGAATCAGCATTGATGCTTTCACGTTTTCACTCTGAAAATGTTAAAAAATTAAAAGAAAAAATATAGAAAAATTATTTCCACTTGCATTACTAGAAATCACCACTAGAAGGAGGCAGAGACCATCCAATGAATACTTGTTAGTGAAGTACACAGTATGGTATCTCGTGCCATCTACTGGCCAGTTCTGGGAATGCACATGAAAATATTTTTTCTGGGTCCCCCCCCCCCCTTTGCCATACTATATATATAGCATTCACTATTATCCACATTATTCTGTACCTGTGGGGGGTTGGAATCAATCCCCAGTGGATATGGGAGTCCTACTCAAAAAAATTTCATATCAGGATGAAAAGCTAAGAGTATGTGACTTGCCTATTGCTATACCGAATATAAATATTTGATTTAGTATGTAAGTATTGTCAAGAATCACTGGTGGCTTCTTTCTGTCAATCATACAATCAGAATGCTAAAAAACTAAACAGATTTTAGCTGAAAAGCTCTCACTACAAATTAGGATGGCATCTTCTAAAACCACAGTGCTGGATTTTCACCAGAAGGCACAGAATTCAAAACTGTGCTCAGATAGACAGAGGTCTGGACAAATATCTGCCTTTGCTCCCCATCTGTTCAATAGGAATAACAGTGACTATTATTGAGAAGATAAAATAAAGAATAGTAAAAGCAATGTACATATTCAAGAAGAATAATCTCTCCTCACTCATTAGAAAATACAGTGTAATGTTTTATGAATGATACATTACTGATGGGGCAGGAATATTCTCCCATGTGCAAAAGAATCAACAACCACAAACTTCAGCACTGGTTAACATGATTAAATCCTCCTCTATTGAATTCAAAATTATAAGCCAGTCATCTAAATTTTGAACACAAGTTGCTTCAAAAAGGACCTGTCTAGTTCAAGGACATTCCTGAGTTCTAAAGGCTTGATTGGTGCCTGTACACAAGATGTTATATATTGTTTTATACACTGGAGACGGTTTCACCAAAATTGAGCAAATAAATGAAGCACCAGAGTGGGAGGAATCTGATATCATTTGGAACTAAAAAATAAGACACACATGCAGAAACTCTAAGGTGAATGTTGCTAACTGATTTAGACTAGCATTGTTTTTAAGGTACAGAAACCCCTTGAAGACCAAACCTTTACACTGCACTTACCAGCAAAGCATTTGGAACAGAGATTCATAGTCTTGCTGGACCTGGGGCAAGGGGGAAAAAAAGGAGAGCTTAACAATTCTTTGTAGAAATGCATATATAGGTTTAAGGAATGGAGCGAGAGGAGAAGGAAAAAGAAGACAGATAACACAGCAGAAACTCTGGCCAGCTATCTGTAATCGTAAACTGTCATGGTGGGACTAAGGAAACTCTGGGCTGTCCTCTATGGACCAAGGCAGAGGAGCAAGTAGCTGTAGTGACTGGTGAAAGAGACCTGTAACTATGCATCTTTATTAAGAAGACTTCTTAATTTTTTACAAGAAAGACAGCTGCTGAAGTCCAAATAAAAGGGACTGTTCTTTCTGAGAAAAAGACTGTATGCACATAGTTTTCATGAATATGCCTTCCACAGTACAGTATGACACAAAGGGCTGATTAGCCCACTTAAATACTATAGCCCTTCATAGCTGTGACAAATAACACTACAAAGAACTTGGTATGAAGCTTTGCACCCCTAGCAGAAACTCAGCTGGGGACATAACACTTAATCTTAATATGAAGAATATAGTCCTCCCATGGTGAGTTATCAGAAAAAAATGAATAATATATTGAAATACTGTACATTAAAAATTAATACTATATCAGCTGTCGAAGCCATTGACTATTGGTTCACAACAGTCATCCTTTTAAAACCTACTGAAATGGAATACATTAATAACTTCCAACTGATACCATATGTTGTTTTTTCTACAATAAACACTTTTCTGAATTTAATATATGGTTGGGATGATGGTATGCAACACTCCCTTTGTATGCAAGATGTAGTGCTGCATGTTCTTTTCAAATAGTTATTTGTTTCATTGGGCCATAAAACATTTTGCCAATACTTCTGTGGAGTGTCAATGTGCTCTTTTGTAAACCTCAGGTGTGCAAATGTCCCAAGAATCCATGAGCATACAGTATACAGTGGACCCTCATATAACAAGTGGTTTGTTTAACAGAAAATCCGCTTAAAGGAAAAAATTTCCAGAATCGCCTATGGGGTGAATCTGTACAACAGAAAAATGGTTGTGATTAGGGATTAATCCATTTTCAATGCAGTCCTATGGGAAATTTGCACAAAGGAAAATTTGCTTAACAGAATTTCATTTGGAACGAATTAATTCCTTTATACAAGGTACCACTGTATGCTGATATATCTGATACACCAGTTATAGTTAGGAACTATAATTATATGTGGGGAGACAGTAGGTTGAAATCCCCACTGAGCCACAAAGTTCACTGGGTGACCCTGAGCCAATCACTTTCCTCATAGGAATCCTAACAGGTCTGTTTTATTTTTCCGCTCTAAATCTAAAACTGTTTGGTGGACCATAAAGGGAGCATACATGGAGTACCAGTATATCCTCTTTAGAAACTCATCAGATAAAAACTTCCCAAGCTCAAGAAAAAAAAATCACTAGTCTGTCAATGTGCTGAAAATGAAGCAAATATTAAGCCAAAAGACAAATTTGTAACTTAACAGTGGTTTAGATTGCATGGGCTAAAAAATGAATTGGTGTTGTTGTGCCAGAGTAACTGCTGATGACATTATCAGTCTAAAATGTTACTTTTAAATATAATTTAATTATTCCCAGTAATTCCTTTTATTCTAGAGAAGTCTTTGGGACCCTTGGGTTGGGAGGCTTTAATATTTGAAAAGCATTTCTAGATCACTATCACCAGGAATTAAGACCATAGGCTCTGAAAGTTTCAAAGATACATGTGGAGGTACCCAAGCAACCCAAAGGTGTGAATCACAGAGACCTCAGAGAAGAAATGCTAAACCTGCCCAATATTGTGTCAACATCTATTTGTTGTTATTAATGTAATTTATGGATCATTTTGCAGAACTTTTTAAGTAAAGAAACAAAAACTGGATTTTTTCTGCAATATCTTCACATCATCAGCTGTCAAACTGTAGAGTAGAAATGGGATTTTGGATTTTTTTTCCCATTACCACTACTACAGCTCACCAGAAATTGACTCAACCAGAATTCTGGCAATAGTGGCCACAAAAAATGAAGTCCTTGGAGGAGTTTCAGTATACTCTACATATCTGAGACCCAGAATATTCTTTGCTGCCACTGCAAAGGGTGAGACCTGCTAAGCTCCATGGGAAAAACAAGGAGTTGCATTTATTAGTTATATAGCAACTCTTTTAAAAACTACTAGTGGGAACAATTCCTCGTGAATTACAGTAGTTGTAGTGAAAAAAGGACAAAATCCATCCCTATTCTAGTGCTTCTGTCTGTGAAGATTCTGTCATCCAGGTGAGTTTATCTGTAAGTTGAGTCATGGCAACTGGACTTCTTTTTCTTGAGAAATTGAAATGTTGTCATGACTCAACTTCCAGATAGTGCTTCTGTTGTGCCCTTTCTTGCCTTGCATCTTCAGAATCTATTGGGGCCACTTCACAATATTTATGAACCTGATCCCTGGGAAGTTTATTTTTGCAGGTAAATAACTTGTAGAAAGAGAGGTAAAATCCAGTGTAAATGTTTTGATGAGTGCTGATAAACATTGGAAGGGAAAATCGAAGGCTGCCAGACAAGTAGGGATTTGGTACATCCTTTCTGAGCTGCTACAGTCCACTGCTATATAAACAAATCATTTTGTGTTTTATAAAAATGCAGTAGATTAGGGAAGAGATCACAGGTAATCTTAATAAATTAATATTATTAACAGATGAGCTTTTCTAATGTAAATAAGAACATGCTATTGGAAGTAACATGAAATGTGCTGTTCTGCACACTGTTTAATTCTCTTAACTAAGCAATGAACTTAGTTTCATTCACAAAGAATGTGTAAACATACTGGGACTGAATGTACTGCATATGAAAAATGAAATTATACAGAATAAAAATTAAAACACAGATAAAATAAATGGATGGTGAAGCCATTCTTTCACATTGCTATGTACTCAATGGTGGCTCAAACCAAAACCTTATCTTGTCTAACATTCTGCTCCTTCACTGGCCAGGTGTCAGAGACTTGAACAGTACTATTATATCACGGCAACTCCTCTACAGTATTTTGTAAAACGTAAACCTTCGTATCAGCTTTAGATTCCTCTTTATTCTCTAGTATATAAATCAGCAAGACAAATTCCTGAAAACACAAGATCGTACTTATAATTGTATAGTAAAATACTATTATTCCACCTTTCTCCTTAAAAGTGCTCAAGACAGCATACAACAATTAAAAGACCATATTTAAATGCTTAAAACAGTGAGTATACCAATATTTTTTTAAAAAAAAACAAATACATTAAAATTGTCAACAAGGAACACATTTAATAATCCATTTAAAAAACACAATCACCAATTTAAAAAACCCTCAGGCTGCCAGTCATTAAGGAAAAGACTGCCTGAAGAGAATGACCTTTGTTTGACTGATAACGAACAGCAAAGATGGGGCCAACCTACAGTATCTCATTTTTTCTATGGAGATAAAAAAATTTCTCATTTTCCCTCATTTTTCCTATGTGTTTCACTTTTCTTCTTTATAACTGCTGTTCTAATAGCAAGTCCTTCATAAAGTTCTTGCATTACTTTTTTGATTAAATTATCTTTCCATTGATATATAATTTTATGGTACTACTCCAAAACCAAGTGATATTATTAGCCATCAAACCACAAGAATACACTTTTCCCAAAATGTTTCCACAATTTTGGCCTCTACTATGTAGCTTCTTGTGGTAAGCATTTCCAGAGTCTGGGAGCACCAACAGAGAAGGCCCTCTCCCATGTCCCCACCAAGTGTGTCTGTGAAGCTGAAGGGACTGAGAGAAAGCCCACCAGGTCCTGCCAACCTTCCCATCCGTGGCCAGCGGAAAAGTGTCCCCTCCCCTCGCATCGGAGAGGGTTGCGCGACTGGCCTTCTAGGCAAGCCATAGAAGATGCCCGCCAGGCAAAGGGACAAGCAAGCCCTTTCCCCCTCTTTTTTTTCTCATGCATCTGCAAGGATGCTGGGAGGCTGCACACACGGGAGGGGCCCTGGACAAGGGGGGTGAGCAGTGCCTGCCGTGGCTACTAAAGGGGCTGGGGTGGGCAATGATGGCCCTGGTCACGGTGGCTGAAGGAAGGTGGGTGAGTGGACAGGCTGCCTGCCCGCCTAGCCAGGCACTGTCAGGGCCTGAGGAGAGGAGGAAGAGGTGGAGGTGAGGGAGAGCGAGAGCATGGGCCGGGCCAAGGAGAGCAGTGCCGCAGGAGGAGGAGGAGGAGGAGGAGGCAGTGGTGGCCCTCCCCTGGCGGAGAGGGCAAGTAATGGGAGAGCAGGGCTCGGGTCAGGTGAGGGGTCGTCTCCGCTGAGTCACTGGCCAGCGGGCGGGAGACGGAGGAGGGTCGTCTCCTTTCAATGGGAATGTCCGGGCACCCAACCCCCCTCTGCATTAGCAAGAACCAATGCTGCCAGGGGACCTCATGTACCGCCGGCTCCCACACCTGCAGAGGCATTTCCCCCACAGAGCCGCTCCTGCCACCCACCCACCCTGCCTGAGCATTGCCAGTATGTTCTCTGCCTTTGCTGACAATGTCATTGCCATCTTGGAAGCTTGTAGGAGGTGTTAATAAACAATAGCCATTCCACTTGGTCCCTGTGTACAAACCTGTACACTGTATATGAACCTATAATCCAGATATCATACCTGAAGAAGTGGACTGCAATTCATTAATGTTCAAGTCTTTGTTAGTCTTATAGACTAACCCTTCTAATTTTTGCATAACCCTTCTAATTTTTGCTGTTACTGAAACAGACGGACATCGGTATGCTGTTTTAGAAAGTGAAGTGAAAGCCACTCTTATAACACAGAGAAGAAATCAACAAGTGTGAATGGAACGTCAGTCAAGCTAATATCATCTACTTCTACACAATCTAGTCAATCAGTTTGCAGTTCCCCTCTATGCACTGCTGGTTAGGCCTCATCTTGAGTACTGTGTCTGGACACTACATTTTTAAAAAGATGTCAGCAAACTGGAACAAGCTCAGAGAAGAACAACAAGGACAAATCAGGAGACTGGAAACCAAGCCCTATGAGGAATGAATGAAAAACCTGGGCAGGTTTAGACTTGAGAAAAGAAGATTTTGGGGTGTGGGGAGGAGATATGATAACATTCTTCAAACACTAGAAAGACTATTACCCCAGAGTGCAGGACATAGAATAGCTCAAGTTACTGCAAGCCAAATATCAATATCCGGAATAGCTTCTGAACTATTAGAGCAGTACAACAATCTACCTGGTAGCTGGTAGCTGGTAAGTGCTCCAATGGTGGAAGTATTCAAGGAAAACTTGGACAATCATCTGTCACATCTACTTTGATTCAGATTTATACATTGAGCAGGGTGTTGATGACTTTATTGGCCCCTTCCAACTCAATGATTCTATGGTTTCTTAATTCAAAAAAGAGGGGAAGGAGAAAGACATGCTTCTAAATGACACACAAAAATAATAAGAGAGTGGTAAAAAGAAGGAAGTCCTGGTGTCTCTCAAGGAATTAAACAAAGCAGCTATGTAAGAAAAACAAAAGGATGAAAAAGTAGTAAAGCAAAAAAGAAACTGTAAAATCAGACAACTATCTGCCATGTATAGTCTGCTTTGGATTCTTATATCCAGCTGGAGCTTGGATTTGATGACCTTAGAAGCCCCTACCAACATCACTATTCTATGATTAAAATACACATATTCGATCAATCAATCCTAAGAACAGCTAAGAAGTACCATTTAATAAGTATAGACTTGTTATTAAACATGTGTCTAGTATTATAAAATGTTACTGTGAACTTGGAAGCTCGACTGCTTTTTTACCAACATGATTCAACAGCAAGCTGAGCTCTTTAACCATTCATTCCAGGAAGAATTCTCCACGACTATAAGAAGCAAATAGTCATATGTGGTTGAAGTCTTTCCCTCTCATTTGCCTCCTTTCAAACAGGAACTGGTTGCATGTCTTGTACTTCCACAGCTGTTTAAGCCAGATAGATAATAAAACTCTCCACTTGTATAGTCTACACCATCAGATAAAAGCCTTAAATTTTAGATCCTATTCAGATATTATTCAAGGTTTTTGAGCTCTTCTCCACATTCAAAAATTACAGAACACACAAACCCTCAAACCCTTGATAGTGTCAATGATATACTTTTTGCAACACCATATTATGTTTTTTTAAAAAAGACCACAAAACAGGTTTTTTAAAAAATGATATTTGGCTTTTAGTTTGATGTCAAGAGACAGTAACATTATTTTGTATTCTCATTGTGCACTTCACTGAACAAACTGATTTGGAATTATCACTTTTTAGCTATAATATTTCCTAGAAAGCTATATCTCTGCAATATTAAGGGGCAATCATGCAGCTCTATAATCATGCCAGACATCCAAGACCAGAATCTGTAATGCAATCGTATTTATTTTTACCAAATTATATTTGATGAGGCCTACTTCCTGGAGTGCAGCCTTAAGAATAATAATTAATTAATTCATGACTTCTATACAACTGCCATATTTCAAGTACTACATGCAAAATGGCTCTACGCATAGAGCACGAAGCAGGGTTACACTGCTATCCCCAAACAAGATAGCCATCCTAACCCCAGCTCTTGATCTTTCTGTAACTTCCCCTTTAGAATCCATGCTCAATGAATAGATAGGGGCTAAACTTGATAAACCATGTGGTCTCTTCTAACTCTGCAGTTCGACGACGACGACGATGATAATGATGATGATGATGATGATGATATTGGAGGTTAGACCTCCAGTTGCATCACCCTTAACTGTAGAGAACAGTTCTATTTAAGAAGCAATCAGCATTACACATCACAGTATGTAATACTCTGGACTATTGATTTGAGCAGGAAGGAAAAATGGACAAGTACAGTACAGCATTAGATAAACAACTTCCAGTAAACAGCAATGTTGCATTAATTTTAAGCTTGATTCCAACTTATGAGATGCTGCATGAAACTCCATATTATTAACAATACTGATTTCTAAACCTTATCTCTACTGTAATTGCTAGATCTTGACAATTAGCACCAGCCCTAGCGCTCATACCATGCCCCATGGGTCCAAGCATTTGTCTTAAGATGCCAGGTGCAGAGAAGATAAGAAAAGGGGAAAGCTGTGGATTTCACTCCAATTTCTCTGTTCTGTGTAGTCCTTTATATCAATCACTAGGTTAAACTTAGGCATTCAAAATACAAGTCATACTCTCCAAAGAAATTTAAGTATGCGCTACACAAGGCTAAGACTCCAAATGGGCTCCTGGTGCAAACTACATCTATTTTGAAATGACTATAACCTGAAGTTCTGCCTCCACAGCTGTAAATTCATTCTTTTTCTGATATCACTGAATCTATGCTTTTTAAACTTGTATACAACAAACAATGCTTCTTGTGACATCATTATGCTGCCCATGCAGGAAGCTGTCCCACATGATACAGTGACCCCCTGCCTGTTGCGGTGGTTAGGGACCCCACCCGACCCACGATAATTGAAAATCCATGCTATGCGGATGCAAGTTGGGTCGGGCCTGGGGGGGGGCTAGCTGGGGGCTCTTGTACTTTCCCCCGGCCTGGCGCTGCCCCGAACGGCCCCAAACGAGCTGGCAAGGGCCTTCCCGGGCCCGTCAGAGGCTCCAAAAGGGCTTCCCCACAAACCGGAAGTGACTTCCAGAAAACAGGAAGTGACCTCTGGATCGCTTGAAATCACTTTTGGGGCCTCCAAGGGCCTTTCTAGGCATGTCGGAGGACTCAGAAATGCTTTTCTGTGAACCAGAAGTGAACAACTACACATATAGATTTTATGTTAATCATTCAATGGCATGGAAAAAACCAGTTGCCTAATAAAGGAAACTTTGTCAGTAATTCATTCACAGAAAGAATATAAACTTTATTGAAATGCAGATAAGAAAGAGAGCTTTACAAATATCATGGAATCCAAGAAAGATAAACAGATAGGTTCTAGATCAAAGAAAGATTTAACTTTCACTGAGAGCTACAATGACTAAACTCAGGCTACTGTACCTGGGACATATCATCAGAAGGAAAAGGTCAGTGAAAAGGGCAATAATGCCAGGAGACATGTGATGCAGAACACCAAACAGTAGGGTTGATTTAAGAGAACCACATAACATGCCATCTAATTTTCATCTCCGCTTTGCGCATGCATGTGCACACACATGCGTAAAATCCCCCCATCATGGTCCTGTCCAAACCATAACAAAAACAGTAGGAGCAGGTGTGCAGGGCTTTCCCACCACTGTTCACAGAAAGCTGGAGGCAAGTGTGCTCCTTAGAGGGAATCTTGAAATCAAAGCTTTAATTTTCCAAACATGAGCCAGGATGTTAATGAAAGAAACATTTCAAGGCCATTAATCCACAGAGGCACAGCAAATCAGAAGCAACTGATAGCAAATAACAAGCAACTGATAGCAGTGATGGCGAACCAAGTGCCCAAACAGCAATTCAAAACTCACTAATTTTTCGCAAAGTGACGATACAGCCATTTAACCTGAATACAGGTGGCTGTGAAAGGGTGATGTTGGGTGCCCACAGAAAGGGCTCCGAGTGTCACCACCTTTGGCACCCATGCCTTCGGTTCATCAACACTGGTGCAGGGAGCTATGGCAGTCCATTAGAATGAGTTTAACAAGGACAGAACATGAACAGAAGCATAATGCCAATTCATTTAAATTTCATAGAAGTCATCACTATGCTATATGAGAAACAAAATGTTGCTGTTGAATGGCATGGTACAAATTCCATCTGAATAGTTTAGAACAGCAAGGCAACCGGCGTAATGCCTGATGTTTCTTGCAGATTAGATATTTTGGGCATAGTTTTCACAACAAAGTCCCAGCTATTAAATATATGCTAGTAAGTAAGCATCTCTTAGGGGGTGTGGTGGCTCAGTGGGCTAGAGCACTGAAACTGTTGGCTGAAAAGTTGGAAGCTCGACAGTTCAAACCCCGGGTGCTACACAGTGGAGTGAGCTACCGCTATTAACCCCAGCTCCTGTCAACCTAGAAGTTTGAAAGCATCTAAATGCAAGTAGATAAATAGATACCGCCATAAAAAGTGGTAAGGTAAACGGTGTTCCATGCGCAGAAATGCATTCAGCCATGTCAGCCACATGGGCACAGACTTGCACAACACTAGCTTTTTGGCTTAGAAACAAATATGAGTGCCACCCCTAGAGTCGGACATGATTAGCACACATGTGCAGGGGGAACCTTTACCTTTACCAAAGCATCTCTTGCATTCCACTTTGAAACCACTCTTCAAAGTAGATCATTCCAATTCTAAATGTCAAGTGGTATAAGTGATGAAGAAAATGGTTTACCCAAAGTTAATATGTGGCAAATCACCTTTCACAGGTAGTCTTCTACAATCAGGGATAAACCACCTTTTTGTCATTATATGCTCCAAGTGTTCAAACACGTACGGTACTTCTCAAAAAATTACCATTCATCATCCTAGCCTCCAAAAACTCCCTTGTTCAAATTGTTTGCTCTATCATGCACATTTTTAAAAAAATACTAAGCCAGTTTCAAGCATTTTAACACCTTAAATAAGCATACTTGACCATACTGAATCAACTTGCACAGAAAAAAAGACAAGAATCATGTAGATATAAATTAACATTCTTGACTGTGACCACTCTCCAAAAATAATTGTGAAATGGATTTTTCAACTCCTTATTTTGGCCACAGACTGTAGAATGATTAAAAAGTAGGGCCATCATGCAAACAAGTAAATTTAGTCATACAACGGTGCAAACCCAAATATAACCACATCCATGTTCTCAGGCATGTTTATTATCTCCTAGCAATTCACACTAAGTGTTATCTTCTTGTTAAAATTTCTACTATAACATAGTAAAATTTCAGGCTCTAGTCAGCTTTCTAATTTCAAAAGGTATGTAATTCCAAAAATTGTAAATTTGTAAATAATAGGCAGAAAACAAATCTTACGTCTATTGATGTTTCTTACTCAGAGTACTCATTCTTCAGCTAGACTGAAACAAATATTATTCATTCAACCAACATTGCTTCCACCCATGGCGGAGGTGGCAAGGAAGGCCTCCTCAACCATGAGTTCCATGAAGTAAAGACTCTCAGAGCTGCTGGAGCTGGACACTTGATATAGGGGGACAGGATATAAGGAAAGTTTGGGCACCTGGCACATCCTGTATAGACATTTTTCAGGGGGATAAAATTAACTCCACTAGCCCCCTGGCATGTCCAGTCCTAAGTTCTGTCCACGGACTTGGCAGTTCTCAGTTCACTGTTACACTAACCTGACTATCTAAAAAATATTAAATGAGCCAGCAGGTGAAAGATAGTCAACTGCACCCAGGTCATGACTGCAAAAATTTACACAGATGGCTAAGTTACACAATATTCATATTCCCAACAGCAAGTAACTGATATGTGATATACCTAAGATATAGGGAGGTATCTGATAAAAATTATGTTTATTCACCACAGTATTAAACATTTTCTGAATGCATGCACTAGCTCAGCTTGCTAAGATTTCGAGACAACATAAGTGACATGCAGGAAACAATACATCAAAATTTATTACCTTACCCTTAATGAAAAATTATTCAGATCAATGAAAATAATAGGCCAGCTATGGCACAGTTCCATTTTACAAACAACACCCAGGGTAGGATTTAGACCTTGGCACCAAGGCACTTCAGGATCTTTGGGCCTCTCATACACACAAATTAAAATACAAAGCAAATCACCAAATTTACACATCAAAGCACAGTTATTGTACATCACTGGAACTTATATGTACATAGAAAGATGTATATAGAAAGATGTACGATTCTTGGTTGCATCAACAGAAGCATAGTGTCTAGATCAAGGAAAGTGATAGTGCCACTCTATTCTGCTCTGGTCAGACCCCACCTGGAGTACTGTGTCCAGTTCTGTGCACCTCAATTTAAAAAGGATGTTGACAATCTTGAACAGGTCCAGTGAAAGGCAACCAAGATGATTTAGGGTCTGGAAGAAATGTCTTACGAGGAGCGGCTTAGGGAGCTGGCAATGTTTAGCCTTACAAAAAGAAGGCTGAGAGGGGATAGGATAGCTGGCAATAACCACAAAGGCAGGGGCAGAGAAGCCTGAGCTATGGCTGGAACAACAGCTGAGGATCTTCTGGAAGCTAGCAAACTGGGCTGGATGAATGGCTGCCTGAGGCAGTTGGTGCCTTTAGGTACCAAGATGAACCACTTCATACCCATCTCTACACTTTATTTTAAAGTTTGACATTTTGAATTTTGTCACAACAAATTCATTTCCTTCTGTTTGATTAAGAAATGTCAAAAATGGAAATTTTATAGCTCTTGAAAGACTGCTTTCTGAGAAGAATCATGTTGAGCGAAGCCTTTTCTTGATGAAAATACAAGTAGATGCACTCAGATTATGCCAGTGCTTCAGTAATAGATAATTCCCAGAGTGATTTCCTTATTTATTCCCTTCATCTATTTCTACAACACAGACTTTCATTATCCCTTTTTGTCACATGTTCTACGCTATGATCAATCTCATCACAGATTCTAATCTCTCAGGACTTTAGTGGTGGCATCATGAGTCTGGAATACCCTTTAGTGGAGATCTCCCAGAATCTACTTCTTTTTTTAAATGTACATGGATCAAAACCTTTTGGCAGGCAAACATTTTCTGCTGCCATTTTGCTCTGCATTATACTTTCTATAGCAGCTTTAATTAATAATTCATTTAAAAAAACTGTTTTATATCATTCACAGAATGAAAGTACTGTTCTGTCCCATGGATGAAATATGGGAGTACAAATAAAAATTTATTATTCTTGCTCCCTTGTATAACTTGCACTAAAACTCCAGCTCCTAACTCCCAAGAATAAAGCAGACTTGCAAACAGTCACACCTTGCTGTCTATGACAAATACAAATGCCTTTCAGACAAACCACAGAAATATGCCTGACTGTATATAGAAACCACAGAGTGGTTATATGGCAAGGCCAACCTGTCTTACTTTCACTGTTTTTAAAAAAATAACACAACACAATGAAACGTAAAAGCAAGAACGCCTACTTGCAAAAACTACTAGTATTACAATTCAAAGTAAAGCATTCAATGCAGAGGATTGATTTTGTTCCATCAAAAATAACACTGTGTTTTAAAAAGAGTAATCTGACTTTTTAAAAATGTATTGTTTCATATAATTAATAAAATAATAAATGGATGTGATATCCAAATTAGGTAGTCTCAAAGATAAGCATAGGTAAACTCTAATCTACCATGAGCGTATCATTTAAACCATACTAACTGCAAGGAGATCAAACTCTGGACTGCAAGGAGATCAGGCCTATCCATCCTGAGAGAAATACTTTGGCCACCTCATGAGGAGAGAGAAGTCCTTGGAAAAGTCCCTGATGTTGGGAAAGATTGAAGGCAAAAGGAAAAGAGGACGGCAGAGAATGAGATGGTTGGACGGTGTCATCGATGCAACCAATATGGATTTGACCAAACTCCGGGAAGCAGTAGAAGATAGGAAGGCCTGGCGAGCTCTGGTCCATGGGGTCACGAAGAGTCGGACACGACTGAACGACTGAACAGCAACCCAAATACTTGAATGACTTAACCTGCTCAATGATAATCATTTGAATTGAGCCCGGAAACAGACTGTAAAACACTTAAATTTTCCAGAAGTGCTGGTGAACCTGTGGCTACCATGGGTGTTGTGGGGCATCATTCGTAACAATTATGATACATGCTCATTAGTACTTGCAACTGTAGATCCAAAATATCTAGAGGACCATATGTTTTTCTACCCCATTTTTTGAGAAATGTAAAAGCCATTAAACTTTAATATCCTCTCAAAATATGTAGTATATTAAGATCACAAGTTTTTTGCAGCACTGTGATTTGTTCTGAAAATGTACTGATAATCTATATCAGTTTAGGAAGTATTAAAATGTTTTGGATGTTGGTAATAATGGGTATTCATTACAATTATAGACATACATGGACTTCTCATCGTAAGTCTATTTTAAATTCATGTAACATTTCTTCCAGCGCAATTTTGCGCTTCTTTTTTAACTACAGTAATAGGTATGTCCCTGCCTCTTTGGGACACTGAATGGCAAGAATTGTGCAGTGAAGCCAACACCATATGCTCCCCCCTTCAATTTAACATCGTAGTCTGCCCTGGGAAGCCAGCCTTTTTTTCTCACCCACCTGAGATGCCCAGAGGCTCGTAGAGCTTACTCACTTGCTAGATGCAACTCTTTTCCATCTGCTTTGCTTGCGGGCACATTTGGTGGAATCCCCTATTCTCAGAGGATCTGTCCATGTCAAACTAATTGTGTAGAAACACTCGAACATATTTTTCTCTACTGCCCACTTCATGATACACTCCGTAAGAAATATCTGTCCTCCGTCCCTGGCAGGATGCAGGGGTGGGAAGACTCAACTAGGCTTAAGTTTCTTCTTTCTAGACATGTCACCTTCTTTCTGGAGGAGGTGGCAACTTTTGCTTCTAGAATTTTAGCAGCTCGTAGCCCTGGGCTCTCCGCTCCTCCCTCTTCTGTTTTCACTATTAGTTGCTTATATCAGAATTATTAGCTGTTTGTTTCCAGTTTCCCTTTTGAACTGTACTATCAACTTGTTTGTTATTGTAATGCCAATAAAGGTATCTTGAACTGATTATCTATAAAATCCTACACACCTTTGGTCCAGGCTATTTGAAGGATCACATGAAGCCGTACAAGCATAGTAGACTATTAAGATCTTCTAGGGAGGCCCCTCTCTCTGCTCTACCACATTCCTAAGCTTCTGTGAGAACATGAGCAACACTGCTCCAGTGGTTGCTCCCAAGCTTTGGAATGTACTGCTCTGGAGCCATATTGACCCTCCCTCCTATAATTCT
Organism: Phrynocephalus versicolor; assembly: GCA_023846285.1. Classification (NCBI taxonomy): domain Eukaryota; kingdom Metazoa; phylum Chordata; class Lepidosauria; order Squamata; family Agamidae; genus Phrynocephalus; species Phrynocephalus versicolor. The sequence continues at coordinate 26,705,816 of JAHTLZ010000275.1, forward strand.
CTCACCAGACAAAGACCTTTCTTTTTGGAGACTTTTAATCAGTAAATGTCTATGGAACAGGCTATTTGAAATTTTAAATATTTTACATGCTTTTAAAAATGCTTTCAATCTTTATTGATGTTTAATTATTTTAATATATAGTTTTTTAAAGATATTCTTTGATTTTAATTGTTGTGAGCTGGCTTGAGTCTGCTATGGGGAGAAAAGCAGCACTTACATGGGGAAGACTAAGTTTAAAAACTCACATACCATACCTACAAAAAGATTATGACAGAACAAACTTCATCAAAATTGGTATTTTATGACACAAACCTGAGCAAAGTATATTTGGAAATGGCAGTTTGCTTAATTGTAACCATATTTCCTTGAGTGGCCATTTATGGTACTCACACATACTGAAGGGCAGTGTAGAGTGTGTCAGAATCTTTCAAAGCTGAGCCACTGAGTTTCAGTGGGAGTTCTGCTCCTTCCCACATAGCATGCTGCCAGCATTTTCTCCACTTCCCTCACTTCCATATCTGACAACCAGATAGGTCAGCACATCCAAGAAAGGAGGAAGATGGGTTGTGTGAGTCTCACAGATGATCAGTTGAAGAAACACAATTACAAAGAAAATCAAAGTGTTCTGCTTATATACCGCCCCATACCACTTCAAATAGTCTCTGGGCAGTTTACAGTTTTAATTACAGTACTCCCAACAGATGGCCATCCAGCCTCTGCTTAAAAACCTCCAAAGAAGGAGACTCCACCACCCTCCGTGGCAGCATATTCCACTGCCAAACAGCTCTAACCGTCATGAAATTCTTCTTAATGCTTAAATTGAAACTCTTTTCCTGTTGTTTGAGACCATTGCCCCGCGTCCTAGTCTCTGAAGCCATGGAAAACAAACCAGTCCCCTCTTTCATATGACATCCTTTCAAATATTTAAACATGGGTATCATATGCCCTCTCAACCTTCTTTCTGTAAGGCTAAACATTCCCAGCTCCCTAAGCCACTCCTCGTAAGACATATATTCCAGACCTTTAACCATCCTGGTCGCCCCCCCCCCGGACCGGCTCAAGGTTGGCGACATCCTTTTAAATTGAGGCACGCAGAATTGAACACAGTAGTCCAGGTTGTGTCTGACCAGAGTAGAACAGGGGGGTATTATAATGGTCTTCTGTTAGACTATGGCCAACAGATATAGTTGAAGGCAATAATTCTTATTTCCTCAGTAGCAACTACCCATGCTATAAACCCCCTGCACTACAGCAACTGCAGGCCAGTTATAGTGCGCAGGGCTTCAGCAAAGGAAATGGGTTCTTGTCAGTATGAGATGAGGGAGGATGAAGAGGTAGTCTCTTCTCCTGTTTCTGCTTGATCAGTAGCAAAAAAAAAAACTGTGGGAAATGGAGGGGATGTTGGTAGTATGTTATACAGAGAGAGGCAAAACTCAAGTCCAACAACTCAGTTTTGGAAGGTTCCAGAATATGCTTAACAGGCACAAAAAACCCTGTATGTGCGAATCAGGAGAGATCACCGAAAAGAGTGTGTTACTTTATTTTCAGAGCTCACATTAAACTTCTCACATAATACCAGACAGTATTACTTTTCTAACACACTATAACAGGGCTGTTCAACTTTGAACAGGACAAAGTCTTCTTTTTCCGGCCAAAAGTGCCTGAGGGCTACTACACTAAAACCTCTACTTACAAATTCTATCCGTTCCGAGCACATGCTCATAAGTAAAAACTTTTGTAAGTACAGCAGCAGTTTCCCATAGGATTGCATTGAAAACCAATTAATCTGTTCTGGAGGGAACAGATTTCAATGCGTCATGGCTCTTGAACTGCCCCGCTCGGCTGAGACAGTGGGCTGGCAGACCCAGAACTTTGCTGGGGGAGTGGTGGTCCTTGGGATGGGGGAGGGAGGGGTGGAGAACTTATCCCCTCACTTTTTTTATTGATGGCCGGTGGGCTACTTCTTAACCCTTTGCGGGCTACCAGCAGCCCACGGTCTACCTGTTGGGCAGGCCTGCACTATAAGAACTTCATTCCAAAAGGACACAGTAAAGCCTAGCAGTATTTGGAAACAAATTTCAGATGAATGGTTTTTTGAGAAAAGGAACAAGCTTTCAAACAAATTTCTTATTTTACTCTGTTCACACCTGCCCTTCCCCATTATTGTCTTTTTGACTAAACTTTATTTTGAATTCTTTATCAGATGTCTACTTCACACAGAGCCACTACTGAGATTTAGAACGAACTGATAGAACAGTACTAGCTTACCATAAAAAGCATTCTCTACTTTGGTGAAGTTTCCCAAATGTATAATGTACTGCCCTTTGTATAATGCTTGAAAGGTTTGAAGAAATTCTTATCTGACCTCTCTATTGCTGATTAGTGACCATGGCAGAACTTCTGGCATTTGCAGCATGATACAAGATTTTATATAGCAACACACTAGCTGTGCAGCCAACCTACAGTGACATTAGACTCTTAAGAAATATTTTGTAAGCTGCAAAATATATTTAGAGGAGAGGGGATGGTGTGATTATGAGCTACACAGAAAAGAATCTGTGCAGTTTTGCTAAATACACATTTTCTCTCAATCTCAAGTATCTGCTGTCACAATTCTACACACCAAAACCTTCCTAGAATGGGAAGGTCTAGAACTGAGGAATGCAGAAGTGTTGACACAACTAAATGGAAAAGGCGGCAAGGGAAACAGTCCCAAATAGTGTGCCATTTCAAATATAAACCAATTAGTTTTGGTGTGAATTTTCATGGATGAAAATCAAAGTCTTCACACATATGGATTATTCATATGCCCTCTGCATTTATACACATATATCCCTACAAAGGGTTATGAGCTAAACGAAGGCCTTGGATGCAGATTTCTTTTGGGATCAAGATAAAATATAGTCAATAAAAGGATGATGTAACTATTTTGGATCCTGGTTAAATATCAATTGCAAATATCAAATAACCCTCCTGAATATTATAGGAGAAAATGCTCTTGGTAATGCAGCACTGTAAATCATTATTTCAAATTTCATATCCTAACTCAACCATGTTACCACAGTACTTTATATGCTGAATTGGGATGATGGCTCAAAGCTACATGGAAGATATTACATGAAGGTCACTGCAACGTACAGTATCTCATACCATAGCATAGTCTGTGAACTACAAATTAAGAACTACCAACATTTTTAATATTTTAAAGAACAAAGCCAACACAAATTAGTAAATGTACACAAGGGGAAATGTAGGAAGAAAGAGGGTAAACAAGATGTTCTCATGATGTAATTTATTGCAAAAAAAAAACAATTGACCATTTATTGCAAAAATTGAAGCAATTTACTACAAAAAGAACTATCATCAGAAGCACTGAACTCTTTGGCATTCCACCTATAGCCAATGCAGTGTGTAGTACCCTCTACCTATTTTATAAAGAGCATAAAACTATTTTTTAGTGTCTCCCACACAGGAACCTTGTCTTATTTCACTGCTGCATGTTTTACGTTCTGTTTCACCAACTCAGCTATTTTGTTTCAATGGCCAATCTGGGATTCTGCATCACAACAGATGTCTGTCATTTACTAAACATGATCAGTGTCTGAGAGTAGAAAAAGGGACTTAAAGCAAGTAAGTGGCAAGCAAAATGCAGATAAAAAAGTAATCCACAACATTAACAGAAATGGCCTCTGATTTTATCACTAGATGGAAAATCAAACATTTTAGGAAATTATATTCTTTGTATCAAGGTCAAACTTTCAATTTTATTCTCAACAGGGGAATGGTAAATGTTTCAGAGAAAACAGCCCCATAACATATCAGAATAAAAACCTTTCCATTTTTTATCATTTAAAAATGCAACCCTTTCAAATCAATATATATTTCAACTAAGTCTTTTATAGTAACATGTCAAACTTTAATTTACCTAATAAAATAAAAAACTTAATGTGACTAGGCACCATCAGGAAACGGCAAACTCATTTATCTTTTCTTTGAAAAGTTGACAATGCTCCATTAATTCCCTTTGCTTAGTGTACACCAGCTCAAAACTTTCCATTAACAGATGTATCATATGACAGACTTTATGCATCTATCACAGATGCAACTTGTCACAAATTTGAATCCAGGCAGAGACATCCCTCTCACTTCCCACCTAATTTTATATACAGTCACTTCTCACTTAACAACCTACCTGTTAACGGCTTAGATTTACAACCAACAGCAGCGGCCAAAGTTTCTACCACTGTCTAATTGTTGCTTCAAGAAGAATTTGCTGTTCCTGCTGACTGGGCCTGGGTCAAAGTGCCCAGCCTGCTTCTTCTAGCCTGTACCTGTACTCTGTCAGCAACTCAGAGGGGAGGAAGCAGGGCTACAGCATCTCTCCCCTTTCTTCCTCCTCCACTGCTTCCAAGGGATGGGTGTTGCTGTGAGCATCATAATGCCTTGTCAGGGAGAAAAATGACCCATGTGGGGTGGAGCATCAGCCACCTCCTTCTCTATTTTTCCCTCCTTTTTGTTCTGCTTCTTACATGGCCTCCCAGAGACCCTCCTTGCTCTGGCGTGCCTGCAAGGAAGGCAGCCTCAACACACCAATCTGCCTTAAGCTCTTCACTTAACAACCAATTCACTTAATAACATATTCGTAGGAACAGAACTCTTATCATGAAGTGAAGAGTGCATGTAACACATTTCAGCAACAATTAGAACTAGAATCCTGTTGGGGTTCACATAAGATTTACACAACTTGCTGCAACTAATTAAGGTTAACTGATAAGATGCTGAGACATTTCTTGATTGTGGACTCAGGCACATGACCAATCACCCCGTGGGACATCATCAGTTAGTTAAAATTAGAAATGGTAGGATTCTATAACATTATAAGCCTCACTGAACAACTCCAAGAATTATAAGCCTCACTGAACAACTCTAAGATTTTAGAATCTTTGGTGGAAAAAGTTTTCAAGGAGTGGAGAGAAGGAGTAACAAAAATATGCAATGGCTTCTGCTTTCTCCTCTTTCAACTGTTATTTCATTGGGTACCCTCAGGAAAATAACTTCCCTCTTCTGGAACTGCTAACCAGCCAGCAACCTCAAATGACACAAGAAGCAAATGCCTAAAGAGGGTCATGGATTCTCCTCAACTGGGCAGATTGTATCACTGTGTACTTTTTATTTTTGAAACAGTACCCTGCACCAGAAGACTTAACATGTCTATTCAGATTCAGCTGTACATCCCTATGACAAAGTCATTCTTGTCCAAAGAATGTAGAGGAATAAAAACCAGTGTATAGCTTCAGATAACAGGGAATGGTGTTGGAGAATAAAGAATTATACTGGATAAATTCATCGTATATAGCTTAGCAAGCTGATGGCAGTTATGGCTTCCTGCAACATATAGCGAGAAACATGCTGTCAATAGAAAAAAAATTGCCTTAATTTTTTTGTATTTTACATTCATATTGGTTTTCAAAGTGTGGGCTAAATTTAATGTTACTATTGTTGCAAGCCATCATGTCAGTTCCAACTTATGACAACCCTGTGAATTAGCAAACCTCTGAAAGATCCTATCGTTAACAACCCTGTTCAGGTCTGTTTTAACAGACTACAGGCATACCTTGGTTTGCATAGTTAATGCGTTCTCCAGCATGTTTCGGATTCTGGAAAATTCATAAACCGGAAACGCATTGGGGGGCGTAATGCATCCTGGGTACTTTTTTCATAATGCTTTATGGGAGGCATTTGAGCATTAGGAAGAAGTTCCTGACAGTTAGAGCTGTTCAGCAGTGGAATATGCTACCACGCAGGGTGGTAGATAAGGATAGGCACGAAATGGAAAAATTGTGTTTCGTTTCATTTCATCCCGTGTTTCGTTTTGTATCGTAATGAAATTTTTTTTAAAAAATCAATTACTTACGAAACAAAATGAATCCCCCATGGTACCAGCGCACTAGCTGGTGCTGTGGGGGATTCAAAACCTCCCTTGCAACTGACTCCCAACTGATGTTGATAGCTTGATCCCAGCTGGGAGGCAGGCGGTTAGGAGGAAAGGAGCAGCCAGAAAGAAGTAAATACCTTGCCTGACTGCTCCTTTCTCCCCTACCAACCCGTGCTCCCAGGGGGGGTGCTTTGGATAGAGAGTCCTGTCCCCCCACTGTCCACCGCCCTCCATGACCAAAAATCTTCCCTGGCAGAAGGAAGGATGCAGTGGTAAAGGCAGGGAGAAGGAAGGATGCAGCGGTAAATTCAAACAGAGCTTCACTGTACTGCTGCTTCCTTCCTTTTTCCTTGCGATCCCAGCCTATCAGCTGGGGCTTTTTGACAGGTCAGGGTTTGGAAAGGGGGGCCCCACCCCCCCCACTCCAAATCCCAACCTTTCAAAAAGCCCCAGCTGGTACGTGGGGGACTGGTGAAAGGCAGAACGGAGCATTGAGGGGGGAAAACCCTGCTCCATTCTGCCTTTCACCCCTCCCCCGCCTACCAGCTGGGGCTTTTTGAAAGGTCGGGGTGTATGGGGGGGTTGATGTCTCCCATAACATTTAATTAATAAATGTTATTGCTGATTGAGAAAACATTTATCTTTAAAACAGAGGAAGAATAATATAAGTTTTGCTTTACAAATTTTGTTTGCTTTCTAGATAAACTGCATAGCAAAGAACAGATACTGAATTTACATTGAACAACAATTAAATACTCCGTCTCTAAGCTGGAACATGTGAGTATGACATATGCCTTGTCCAAACCCAAAAGCTACTGGCTCGGGGGTCGGCAACCCGCGGCTCCGGAGCCGCATGCGGCTCTTTGGAAACTTTGCTGCGGCTCCGGGAGTTAAAAACACCATCCCTCTCCTTGCACCGCAACTTCCTTGCAAGTTGCAAATGATGGGAAGGTGACCAACGGGAGGGAGGCGCCAAATCTCGCGAGGACAGCCCGTCCCACACTCTCGCGCTCTACCTTCCCACGCTTTCTTCAGAGCAAGAGAGAGAGGGAGGTGTGGTGGAAAGTGCCCCCCGAATGGCAGCCTTCCATGTTGCAGGGACCGTCGCAAGGGGCTTGAAGGAGGGGCCCCCTCCCCCCCGGAGAAAAAAAGACGGGAGGAGAACAACAACTTGGGGCTTGCGGAGGGAAGAGAAGAGGAAGAGGAGGCCACCCCGCAGGTAGGCAGAAAAAACAGGGCAAGAGGCGGAGGGGTGAATTCCCTTTTTAAAAAAAAAATCTGAAGGCTTCAAGGCCCCACAAGAGTGGCACGGTGGGTGGATTGGGGGTGGGAAATATCTCGGGAGTGTGTGGTGGGGGACGACAACTGAAGGAAGGGACAGGTGGGAGGGGAAGAAGCGGTGTGTGTGTGTGTGTGTGTGTGTGTGTGTGTGTGT
>JAHTLZ010000275.1:26713799-26732967 GCA_023846285.1 Phrynocephalus versicolor
GTGGGTGGATTGGGGGTGGGAAATATCTCGGGAGTGTGTGGTGGGGGACGACAACTGAAGGAAGGGACAGGTGGGAGGGGGGAGAAGCGATGTATGTGTGTGTGTTGTGTGTGTGTGTGGTGGGGGCTTTGCACTAACTTGCTGGGATGAAGGTCCAAAAACGCGGGGGAGCGGGCGCGCGCGCGGTGTGTCTCCACGAAAGAGAGAGAGAGAGAGACATTAGAAATTCCCCTCCTCTCCCTCCTGTACTATTTTTTGGAAGATTTTCAAAAACTGGCCCCCAAAAAAAGTGGAAGCGGATTTTGATTGGGAAAAATCTCGTGTCTCACTGTTTACAACCGCCGCCAGCAAAACAGAGCCGGAGAATAAAACCCATTGGAGCAGTTGCGGGTGGGAGGCGGGGGGGGGGTAGAGAAAAAGAGAGAGAGGAGAGGCAGGCAGAAATGAATTGAAGGTGGCGGAGCCTCTCGGGTGAGCTCTGCTCTCTTCTTGGTCGCCTTCCCAGGCGAGCTTGGCTGATAACTTTTGTTTTGCAAAAACAAAACAGAACAAAACAAAAAACAGCTGCTGGAAGTGGAGGAGTCCCCCCCCCTCCACCATCCCCAAGACCCAACTCCAGAATAATTTGCAACTAGCCCCAAGTTTGAACAAGCTCAATGCATAAATATACATTTTTTTTGCTTATTGCACATTAAAAATTAATACACGTCTGTGCAGACTTACATAAAAAAAGAATTGGTGTGTGGGTCATTTTTGCAAACTGTGAGTGCCTTCCTCTCGCCGCCTCCTGGGTGAGCCGTGCACAAAAGCTCTCTGGAGCTTGCAAACACAAAGGGGAGTCTGCTCCGGACTTGAGGTGGTTGCTCGGTGGAGGGCAGGAAGGTTGGGGGTTGAGAGAGAGAGAGAGGAAGAGATGCAATGCACAAGCCTTGTTTGCAAAGAAGGATAAAAAGAAAGTGTGCAAGACTCTGGGTGCGTTTTAGGGCTCTGCTTGCCCTCGCCTTCGTTTTTGTAAAGTCGAGAGCATGACCAGCTTTTGCAAAAGTTTTGTCGCTGCAAACCCCAAACGTCAGCTCTCTCTCTCTCTCTCTCTCTCTCTCTCACACACACACACACACACACACACAAGAAGAGGAAATAATTTTTTAAATAAATACATATAGATATTGTTGTTGTTCAGTCGTTCAGTCGTGTCCGACTCTTCGTGACCCCATGGACCAGAGCTCGCCAGGCCTTCCTATCCTCCACTGCCTCCCAGAGATTTGTCAAATTCATTTTGGTTGTATCGATGACACTGTCCAACCATCTCATTCTCTGTCGTCCTCTTTTCCTTTTGCCTTCGATTTTTCCCAGCATCAGGGACTTTTCCAAGGAGTCCTCTCTTCTCATGAGGTGGCCATGATCTTAGTTTTTTTGATGTTGAGCTTCAGCCCATTTTTTTCACTCTCCTCTTTCACCCTCATTTATAGATATAAATATAGATATTTGGAGGGGGAGGGCGACAAAATGCTTGAGGGGGGTGGGCATAGCAAATTTTGCTATGGGGCCCTGTGATTTCTAATTAGACTCCTACCCCTCGAGCAGCCCCCTCCTTTTGCTTCGCTACAGCCCCCCGCCCCCCAAAAAAACTACGGCTTTGCACTAACTTGCCATTTTGGTGTTTGGTTGGAGTAGGTTGCGGCTCCCCGTTTTTTTTTTTTCGTCGGAAACGCATCCCAGTGGCTCTTTATGTCTTAAAGGTTGCAGACACCTGTACTGGCTATATGTACATATACAGGGTGCTGATTCTATATTCCAGGTCATTGACTGACTCATCTATGGAAATACATGGAAATCAACCACTGTAGATATGCAACAAGCCGCTAAGTTGGAACCAATTTATAATGACCATAATGGGGCTTTCAAAGTAAGTGAGATGTTTAAGGAGTGTTTTTTCCAAATTCACTGGTGAGTTTTCATGACTACGCAGGTATCTGAATCCAGGCTTCCTGGGCACTAGTCCATCACTCTACCCACCACACCAGATATCCCCAAATGATGTGAACTCATTTGGCTTAAGACAAGTCATGGAAAACACTGAGTTTTCCAGTGAACTAACCTAGTAACCAATGAACCATTACTGCATCACATGGAACTGTCATAAACTCAATGTCTTCATTTGAGCTGGGCCACAAATTTGGCAACAAATACTCAAGAGATACAATGTGTAACTGTAAACAGGTAGTGTGTGTTTTATTACAAATCACTTTGATAATTTCATTATGAACTGTTTCTAGAGAGATCTAGAAATTAGTATCACATACTGCCTTATTAATTGAAAACAGAAAGTAATCTGCCATAATCACACTACTTATTTCAGCTAATATTCAGTCATTGAGCACCACAGAGGCAAATGGAATATTTCATCAATTTTCACAGCATATAGCTATGTTCTTATCTCAGATCAGTTTTCTACACATTTGTGGAGATAATCCCAAACACTCTGGTGACTAAAGCATGGAATAATAATTAACTATACCTTCCCCTTCCCACAAAATCCGAGCTTTGTTTGTATAGAATGATATTCAAAAGAGGAAAAACAGATCATTCCCTCCTATGTCTGGACTGTCAACTTCAAAATGTGCAGAAACTAATTCCACGTCTATCGACAATACTCTGCTGAAGTTGTTGAATGCATTGTTTAGCTTCCAACAATAGATATGATACAACCTTTGCCTCTTATTTTATTTGCTGCTGATAGGTTAAGACTCCCAGAAAACAAGAAACAAAAGAAAAGGAAAAGGGGGGAAAACTAAGAAGATAAAAATGCTATGGCACATTGAAGGCTAGATGCTATATTTTAATGTGAACTTTCATGGATCAAGTCCATTTCCTTAGACTTAAGAATGAGACTACATGCAGCCCTGTGAAGCTTTGTTCTGCAAAAAAGGGAAATGGTTGATGAGTAAAGGAATCCCAAGCTCATATTGAAATGCAGCCCTTAGTTCTTAACATTAGATATAACATGTGTGCCTTCATAATTTTTTTTCTTGTTTGATATGATGCACAGACTAAAATTGCTATCACTTTGAAAACTACAGTTAAGATTTCACCTTTCACTTGCATGGGCAGTAGAGAAGGGCAAACATGCATATTTAACAGAGTAGTTGCTCTTAACAGGCACTGTGCACTTAGGAAAGATCCATAAGTACAAAATTTTATTTCTTTAAATCATACCTCCAAAAGCTGCTATTTATCTACTAATTAATGTGATTTGCTTCCAGAAAAGTCAGCAAACATAGAGACTAGCTTTATTACATTCTATTTCATTTAGACTGTGGAGTGATTTTTGCTTAAAGAGAAAAGTCATTATCTATGCACAGTGAATATAAATGTTGGTTAACACCTGCCTATTACCAAATGAATCTCAAAACCATGGATTTGTATGATATACAAACATTTAGCAGCCAAGATCCAACTGCCAATTCACCCTTGCACAAGTGAAATGGCACCGGCCACAGAAGAAAAATGCCACTAATTTAAAAGGTGCTTGTTCTGTTCATGAGCATGCACATCATCACACAAATGGGAACACACACAGGAATACAGCTAGCTGCCACACACACTCATTCTCAAAGCAGGACATGCAGGAGGGTTCTGGTGACAAGCTGAAGGCCCCTGCTGGCAATCCCAGCATAGGGACATCCAAGACAGAGCCTGCCTTTTCTCTCTAGGCAGAAATGAAGCCTCAGAAGAAAACACCCCTCTTAGCCCCCAGGAGTGTACGACAGATAAAAGCTGAGCTGAGGGGAAATCTACAGCAAAAACATTACAGCTATCCTTAACAGCTAATTAATAGCAGCTGGCATAAGAGGTGTATCCACAGAGTCAACATTAAAAAAACCTAGAGTCCAAATGCCCATGCAGTGCTGACAAACAACATCTGGTTCTGGTCGGTCTTCCTCCTTTGCTCCCAGATTTCAACACACCTTGTTCTCCAATTGCTATTTCTCCAACCAAACTAACTCTGACTGGCTTCATGACGGCACCTCTGTTTGTTTTCTGAGTATGTTTTTGACTTGGCAGAACACAACGCTTGACAACCTGACAATTATTCTTGCTTCCCAGTGTCCTCATTCAGCTTGGTTTTGGCATCTCCTTTTGCACCCTGACCAAGAGCACTACAGTGGTCCCCCCACCCTTTTGCGGTTCATATACTGCAGTCCTGCTATATCGCGGGACCACAGTATATGAAAAAGGCCCCCTAGGGTAAGGGGGGAAAGTCCTGTTTCAAGCCTCCCATACTTACCTGAGGACTGGAGCTGCCCCGAAAAGGCCTGTGAGGGTCTTCCTTGGCCTCCCTGTGAACCAGAAGTGACTTCTGGATCACTGAAAATCATTTCTGAGGCCTCCGAGAGCCTTTCTAGGCCTTTTGGGGCCTCTAGAAGCCTGGGAAGGCTCTCACAGGCTGGTTCGGGGTAGGGCCAGGCTGGGGGTAAGTACAAGAGCCCCCAGCTAGGCCCCCCAGGACTGATTCGACCTGCATCTGCATATCGCAGATTTTCAATAATTGCAGGTCAGGCGGGGGATCACTGTAATAAGTACCATAGCTTTTTCAAATATCAGTGTAAACATATTTTGCAAAGTTAAATGTGACTCTGAATAAGGATAAGACTTGTGAGTTAACCCAAATGTGGAAAAACAAGAGGCTGTTTTGTTTTCAGATTCTTTTGTTGATTTCTGAAATTAGGGTTCCAAAATTAGAAACATTCTTTTTAAGAAAAGAGGATCATGAAAGTTTAAGATTTGTTTATGATTATGGTACCTCTTACATTTGCTCTAATACTGGAGGCACTCAGATATTTTAGCAATCACTTGGCAGATATATCCTTTGATTTCTATTCCTGCATGGAGCAGGGGGTTGATGGCCTTATAGGGCCCTTCTAACTCTATGGTTCTATGATTCTGTAGCATGTATCTTCTTAACCTAAGTTAATTTTTTTTTCCTCTGATAACCACCATGCACATAGAATGATTAAATAGCATTATAATAAAAATCTGGATTAAATACCTTAGATAACTAAACATCATTGTCTATCCATAATTATGCTTACACTACATCAGTAAGTATAATATAATGTAAAATTGTGTCTTTTCAAAATAAAGCTGTACTGTATTGTAAAATTCAGCTCAGAAAGATTTGGTAAACATCCATTATGCATGCAAAAGATGGCAAACAGCAGTGAAATGCGACCAGAATGTTGTTAACTTGTTAAACCTGTCTATTTACTTTAATGGGTTTTTTTGTGACTGAGCAGAAATAGTAACTAACATATTTTCTATCTTTATGCCACCTAAAATTTTCAAATGCCACCTAATGAATACTGCCATATTTCTTCATATTAGTCATCTCCTATCAGCATTTAAGTTTCAATATAATTCCATTTTAAACTAGTATTACCTGGAACGCTATGTAAACATGTATACTATTTTATATTCGTTTTTTTAAAAAACGATGTCAGAGGCAGGTGACTAAATCAGCAAATAGAGGTGAGAGCAGCAAAATGATTTTTCTGTATCATTAAGGTAACAGAACCAGTTTCTGATGTCAGCACTCCTGAAATTTAATGATGTTTTAGCTGCATGAGGTGAAAATACAGGAGAGGGAAAAAAGACATTTAAACATTATAATAAAAAACTCTAGTTCTTGCCTGTCAAATAGCAGTAGATTTGAATCACCTACCAGAGACAAGCAAAGCCTTTATCTAGCCTAATTCTGTCTTACCCAAGTTTCTCATTGCCCCACATTTTTAGAAACTGAGCTACAATATAAATTATGTGGTCTGGTACAAAAGCTAAACAAACAAGTTACTTCCTCACCATAATGTTAAGGTTTGTCATCCAGATTTTCGGATGTTCAGTCAGGAGAACTGCACAAATCAACTAAGAATCTGATCTTGGAACTCTTCATCTCCTTCCCCACTCTACCCACTCCTCTCCTGTATATGTAGCCAGAAGATCTTTAAAAAAATACACCAAAATATAATCACAAATAATTCAAAAACAAGCAATATATGAAAAGGAAAATATACTGATTCAAATATATGTATAGCTTTATGACTTATATCTATCACTAAAAAGGCATCAAAATGTTTGTGACATAGCATACACATGAAATTTAAGTCATATTCTGTGTTGGATGTTTCTGATTTACAGAGCAACACGAACTCACATAAAATACATCACATGAATATTCTAATTATCAATTATAGACTCCACTGTGTTGTCATAGAAACCTTGAGATGAGTTGGGCAGATCACATTGATCATCATGTTTTGACCAATCAAAACGTTGTAGCAGTGAAAACTGACAAAGGGAGCAGTGTAACTGAAATGTTGTCATGTATTTTTTACTGATTGTGCACTTAAAATTAGAAAACTACCACAAACAAGTGTGTTTTAAATCACAATGTTTATATTCCCTTTGTGCATTTGTATACATACCTTATATACTCAAAAAGAGATGCCTGCACTGTAAACATGTTTGACAAATTGCTGTATTAATGGCAGAACTGATTTGTTCCAGTCCCATACTCACTATTCACACAAAAGATCTTGATCAAGAGATCACATCTAAACTTCAGTGAAAACAGTAAGTGAGGTTTAACATATTCTAATGAGACTAACATTATATAGATTAGGTCATTATATTCAATTGGCCAAAACAAGTACAGTGGTACCGCTACTTAAGAGTGGCTCAACTTGAGAGCAATTTGACTTAAGAGCAGAAAATAGTTGGTGTTTTAACTGCTGCCTTACACATTTTAGATGTTGTCTGCTCTACTTACAAATGATTTTTCCATTTTTTTTCAATTATTTATTTATTTGATTTTTTAAAATAGGTTCCTCTACTTAAGAGTTGTTTGACTTAACAGCATGCATTCGGAATGAATTAAATTCCTAAGTAGAGGTACCACTGTATATCTAACTCAAATGATGCATCTTGCTTTGACACTGGGGGCTCATGTCCTGCTCTCAGTGTATTGTTTTACTTAATTCGCTCCCAAAATAGTTTATTGCATAACTGTATACCATATTTTTCAGTCTATAACACACACTTCCCCCCTTAAAAGTAAGGGGAAATGTCTGTGCGTCTTACAGAGCGAATACAGCAGCCCCTGCTACACATACAGTGTATCACACATTTTCATTTAGACAGAAGCTACCTGCACAGAGCATCTTCTGTCCCCTGCTGCAGCCTGGATTCCACTGTTCTGATCACCTCCATTGCAAAGAGGCTTCCACGGAGCCTCTGCCTTCCCGTGCTGCAGCCTGGACTCCCCAGTCCCAATCACCTTGTTTGCAAAGAGGCTTCCACAGAGCCTCTCCTGTCCCCTGCTGCAGCAGGGATTCCACAGTTCCAATCACCAACTGCTACCAGGACCCATAATCTCTGTTATGTCAATTTAAAAACTTCAGAAACAGGAAGGTTTCTACCTGGCGCCAAAATGTCATCAGTGTTGGTGCCAGGTGGATGTCAATTGGGAGGGCGTTCCATAACCTGGAGGCAGCTTTGACAACCTGTGTAATACCCAGGTTTATGAAGTCTAATGGGTAGAGGAGGTGACTGGTCCCTGCCATTTGGCAGCTAAGCTAACCTATTGGTCCATTCCCTCCACAGCTTCTTACCCCATTTAGTAACAGTACTACCGGACCATCCTTGTGCTCAGCTTCTGATAAACTTCATGAAATTATTTGCAATGATAGCACTGAAAGGAGAATCTCTCTCTCATGATGGCCTCTGTTGCATTCACCCAAACAGAATTATTGCCTAGTAGTGTGATCCCACAGATGACCACTGGAACAAAAAGCAGAAGAGGGGCCCACGTGGACCTGCAGATGCCTGCAGGAAGTGTGGGTGCTTCTTCCGCTGCCGCCCTGATGTTCTGGGTGAGCGGCACGGCATGGATGATGCATCTGGCGCCACCCCAGATGTCCTCCACTCCTGGCTGGCCTGAGGTGGCAGCAAGGAGGAGGGCTTCTCTGAAAAGTAAGGGTTTTTTTTCCTCATTGCCGCCCCCCCCCCCCGCTGATCACCAACCGTGGATAACTGAATCTGCAGTTAGTGAATCAGCGGATACGGGGGTCCTGCTGTATAAACAATAGGTTTGCTACATTATCAGTATTTTCCCTAATAATCCAGCTATGTAATGTTTCATTTTCAGTGTTGTTGCACACTGAGATTATGCTTATATCTGGTGAGAATTTCTTATGTCCATCTAATTTCCTTTACATTTCCCTACACTAAACCTCATTCTGTCTGTGGCACATTCACGCAGTTCAGAAAGGTCCTTTTGGAGGTCCTTACAATCCTATTTTCACCCTCTTTTATAATTTGCCATTTGCAGATTTGGCCACTTCACTGATTCTCATCTCTAGACTCCAAATAAACTCCAGTTCATATAATAAGTGATAAGATACATAAATAGTGGGAAGGGCTACTCAGAAAACATTGATATTTTATTATCAGAGTCAATGAGGTAAGATTTTCCTTATTGCTCTGACATTCTGCATTAAGTAATTGTCCCCTCATAATGGATCTTATTCTTTGTGTGCTCTTTGTAGCTTTAATGTTACCTTTTAATGGCCTAAGATGCCTCTTCTAATTCTCTATTCTTAATTTGACTATGTTTTCAATGTTCTGGGCTGTATATTGTCCCTCATTATTGTAAGCTACCTTGGGTCCTTTTCCAAGGAGAAAGGTGGGGTAAAAATATTCAAAATAATAAATAAGATAATTATCTAATTTCTTCCATCCACAATACATACTGATGGCGTTAGATCTAAAAATAAAGAATTCTGGAATCCAACGCAAAAATCAATATATTCTCCAGGAATCTGATGTCAGCATTTTCTCTAGCTAAAAATGCATTTTTATTGACCTTTTATTGATTTTTGTTAAAGCTGTCTGGTTGTAAAGACATAACTGATTCTCCAGCAAGGCAGACCATGATATTGATACTTGCCAACAAAAGAGCATTTTATCTAAAGATACAATAATATAAAGTAGTACTTGAATATTTTCACTAAATAATAAATATTACATTCCTTAAAATATTCTATTAGATATGACTTTCAGTAAGATCTCACTCACAAGAAAGAAAATGTACACAAATATACACACACTGTGCTAATCAATTCACTCCCTATATTTATATTCTTTTATATTCACTCAGTCAGTAAATTATTGAATTAATAAATAAAGGCAAGTTGCTCTCAAGGCAACTTACCTTAATACAAAAGAAAAAATAAAATTCCAATAAAAGGTTTAGTAGCTCTATTTTTTGCAGCAAGAGGTTTGAGGATCAAGCCAATCAGATGGCATTGTAAAACAGTAAGAAGAACATGTATTTTATTGTACTGAATTTTCAATGATGGTTTATGGTTTAGCACTTGAAAAATGACTATGGACTATAAAAATTAGCATACATTCTTTTAAACAGCTGTATACAAGAAAACTGTGAAGTGAAGCATTTTTCTCACACATCATAATATGGTGAACTAGGCATTTTACTTCCACATTGTTGTTGGGTTTTTTTAAACAGCAAATTCCCTTCTAAAACAAGAAGATGAAGGAGCAACCATGCATGTGTTCAAATATTTTAAATCTACAAAAGGCACTGACATATTGTGTCTTAGAAAAAGATGAAGGCTACACTTCTATTCACGTGGGAACCATTTTTTTCTCACCAGAAACATTATCTTTTCTCTTGAAAATTTGATTGTTTCTGTGGAGAGGTTTTTTTCACCCTTTGGAAGTGGAACATCTATAGCTTACTTCATACTATATTAATTTAGTTTACTTTTCAATCAAGTAGTATACTTTTACTATTTATTTGTTGCTATCTAAAATTAAATGCTACAGCCGTATATATGGGATGCATTCAAAATGTTATCATCCCATATGAGCTTCCTAGGCTTTTAAGATCTTTCAGGAGACCCTTAACTTGGTTCCACCACCTTCCCAAGCTCACTCAATGAGACAATGCACTGCCCCAAAAGGCCACATTGCCTAACAATGAAAAAAAGAAGAGGAAAAGGATCAAAGACCTTCCTTTTCAGTCAGCCTTTTAAAGGTTGTTTTTAAGTTTGTTTTTAATCTTGAGCAATGTTTGATTGCTTTTTAACATACAGCATTGCACGTTATTTTAATTTGTTATTACTGTATTATTTTAATTTTTGTGACCCCCCCTTGAGTCCTCCATGGGGAGAAAGGTGGCATATAAAATAAATACAGTGGTACCTTGTATAAAGGAATTAATTTGTTCCAAATGAAATTATGTTAAGCAAATTTTCATTTATACAAATTTCCCATAGGAATGCATTGAAAACAGAGTGATCCCATTTTATGTTGTACAGATTCGCCCCATAGGCGATTATGTTAAGCAAATTTCCCCTATCTCCGGAATTTTTATGTTGTACAAATTTTATGTTATACAAACCGTTTGTTATACAAGGGTCCACTGTAAATCAAACACATACACTACAGCAATATTTTAACTTCAATAAGGCCGCCAAAACAACAGATATAGATTATGTTACAACAAGGCAAGTTCACGTTCAAGGCAAAGAAGGATACTTAAGTTAAAAAATACCTCCACAGACCAAACAATTTACAGAGAAGCTCCTCATTCAATTTTTCATGTGACTAATGAACAGTGAGTTCCAAACTGTGTCTTATATGCAAATGCATTGCTTTTCCTCACACTCAACTCTGATATAATAGACACTGTCAGCATTATGAAACCACAGTTTATAGAGCATTTTCCTCTAATAGAACCCTCTGATCAGTTCATTAATCTTCAGAATGATGGGAATGTTTTGTGAAGCCAAAAAAATGAGAAAATGTTAGCCCCAGTTGTCCTGGGTCTTAGTCTGAGCAGAAAAGCAGGATATTAAACAAACTTTGTTTTCAACTGCAAAGAAAAGTAAAGACCAGCAAGTACAAGAATTAATGAGGGATACAAACACTTTCTTTGAAAGTGAAACCAGAATGGGTGAAGCTATATTAGTAATGCCATGACCCATAAGACTTTACCTTTTAGGGACTACATAGGTACCTGTGCATATAATAAATGTCCTCATAGAAACTGGCACAATCTTAATTGCCTAAAACCTGCAGTGGAGATTAAAATGCATACATGCATCATTAGCTTGGACCAGTATGAAACAGAGTACTAATAGAGCTGTCATCACTGCTAATCCCAGGTGAAAAGAGGCGCACAGTATACCTACATGTTGCCTAGCATGATTGAGCGAAGACACATACTGAATTTGGAAGGAAAGATACATACAAATTGCAGAAAGCCAGTAAAAGAAATAAATTATTCAGGCTGTCAACCATTGCACCAGAATTAAAAATCAGGGTCAATTTGATTTGAATTACTGAATGGTGGATAAAAATGAATGATTCAAAATATAAATAAATAGCTGAATTAAAATTTAAAATTCTGATTTTTTTAATTTTTAAAAAACACTGATTTTTACACAACCTAAAGTGATTTAAATATTTTATTTATTTTATTTTTATTTAAATCTACCCTGTTAAAATATACTATGACTGCCATTACTACTAGTAGTCATAGTCATCGGCAGCAGTGATTTCACAGTCCCTTCTTGTGGGAATGCACTAGGACTGACTCATGCAGGCTGGCTCTTCTCCCAGGAGGCACATTAAATAACTGAACTCCCAAACGTTAGATCTGCAGCCAGATGCAGAGGTCTGATATTGTTCTATTTCTAATCCTTGAGTTATCGATGTCATGTAATATTTCTGAGATTGTGAATTTAGGGTTTTCATAAGCTGTATGCCATAATAATCACAATTATACCAAGGCTTGAACCCTGTCTTGTGAGCAGTTTTGCTGCAATATAGCAGTTTAACTACTGTGACACGAAACTCCTGTATGTCATTCAACAAATAATTAAACATTGCATAATTATATTATGGTTGGAGGTCCATGGGAAAGCATTACAGCAGGTAATAGGAAGTACAACCATGACATAATTTACTAAGCTAACAACTGTAGAAATACTGTTTATCCTTTTCTGTAAATATATCATTAACATTATTCATCTGTATACTAAATTACATTCCATAATAAATGTTTCTAAAATGTTGTGTTGCATTTGTTGACTTACTGGAGCACTGTCAGCACTGTTGCAAGAATAAATATTAAGAAGATACCACATTCTTATGTATCTCTCTGATTTTCAATCTCATTTTACAATTTGATTTTATGGGTTAACCATTCAATTAATGCCAAACTGCATACTCTCTTCAACTGCAAGA
Organism: Phrynocephalus versicolor; assembly: GCA_023846285.1. Taxonomy (NCBI): domain Eukaryota; kingdom Metazoa; phylum Chordata; class Lepidosauria; order Squamata; family Agamidae; genus Phrynocephalus; species Phrynocephalus versicolor. The sequence continues at coordinate 26,726,130 of JAHTLZ010000275.1, forward strand.
ATTTTTATTTTTTCCATTTGTACCACTTCTAATCTAGTAGCAGAGAGAAATAGAAATACAAGATCGTAAGAGAACGTAATTGCTTTTTTCCTAACATTACTTTTAAAAACTTCTTGTGCAATATCAGTAACCATTGCACAGATAAACCACATCTGAAAACTATTCCTTTTTATTCACACATGGTCCGACAATAAAACATGGAATTTTCCTTTCTTCCTTCCTCCCTCCCTCCATCCCTCCTTCCTTCCTTCCATAGTGATTAGACACTTTTCAGGCTAGTTCACAGTTAATACAAACTACAGAAAATAATAAATGCTAAATATAGCATAAATACCAAAAGCATAATCTAATTTAAAATCAGTGGCACAAACCAAATTTTGGGGACAACCCGGACTGGTTATATGGTACTCAACTAGAGTTGATATGAAAGGCCTCCCTGAAAAGTAGTGTTTACAATTCCTCCCTAAATGAATACAGGAAGACAGCTAGATGTACAGGTGAAATTCAAAAAATTAGAATATCGTGCAAATGATAATTTATTTCAGTAAGTCAACTCAAAAGGTGAAACTAATATATGAGATAGAATAATTACATGCTAAGCGAGATAAGCCTTACTTTGATATAACTGTGATGATTATGACATACAGATTATGAAAACCCTAAATTCACAATCTCAGAAAATTAGAATAATGTGAAAAGGTTCCATATTCTCAGTAGTTCATCAAGAGCCACCACACACAGACGGATCCTGGATACGGGCTTCAAATGTCATACTCCTCTTGTCAAGCCGCTCCTAAACAACAAACACTGTCAGAAGCATCTTATCTGGGCTACAGAAAAAAAGAACTGGTCTGTTGCTCAGTGGTCCAAAGTCCTCTTTTCTGATGAGAGCAACTTTTGCATCTCATTCAGGAACCAAACACCCAGAGTCTGGAGGAAAAATGGAGAGGCACACAATACATGATGCTTGACGTCTGGTGTAAAGTTTTCACAGTCTGTGTTGATTTGGGGAGCCATGTCATCTGCTGGTGTTGGTCTACTGTGCTTCATTAAGACCAGGGTCAACACAGCTGTCTACTAGGAGATTTTGGAGCACTTCATGCTTCCTTCCGCAGATGAGCTTTATGGGGATGCTGAAGATATATGCATGTTTAGACTTTTCAGAGGTCTGATATTGTTCTATTTCCAATCCTTGAGTTATCGATGTCATGTAATATTCTAATTTTCTGATATTGTAAATTTAGGGCTTTCATAAGCTGTATGCCATAATCATCAAAATTCTACCAAAGTAAGGCTTGGCATATCTCACTTAGCATGTAATAAGTCTATCAGATATAATAGTTTCACCTTTTGAGTTGACTTACTGAAATAAATGAACATTTGCACGATATTCTAATTTTCCCAGTTTCACCTGTTGTTCCTCTGGAAGTCCATTCCATAAAGTTGGTGCCACTGCTGAGAAGGCCCTACCTCTAGTATATGACTTTTGGACTTTTCTTGGGGTGACTACACAGAGGAGCCTAGCCTGAGAAGATCAAGTGAGCCAGGTAGATAATACTGGGGAAAGACACACTGGCAAGTAATGTGCTCCCATACCATGAAGTCCTTTTACGTGTCAGAATCTTGAACATGATACACAACACAACAGGTAACCAGTGAAGATTGGCCAGCATGGAGTGGTCTGATCAAACTTACTCATACTAGCCAGCAGTCTGACTTTGCTGGGCTCCTCCTCCCCTGTGCACCCACAGTGATCCTTTATGTACCAACTGCGACAAACCCCATGCAAGAGTGTATGTATGCAAGAGTGAAGTCATGCACATGAGGAAGAAAAACCTGTTCAGAAGGGCTGAACATTAGGTCAGTCTCAAGGGAAGCCCCACATAGAGAGTATGCATGAGAATTTAGTGTACAATGACACATATATTTCTATTTTTCCTGGAAATAACTGTGAGCTGGCCCAACCGTACATTAACTGAAAATGAAATTGCTAGGCTTAACATTTTAAAGATATGCAATAATAATAATAATAATAATAATATTTGTGTGTCACATTGTAGTTTTCACCATTTCTTACTTGTCTTTCTGGCAGATTGCATGCACATAGTCTTTGAACAAAACAGATCAAAGCTTTTATCTGGATATTAAGGTGCTGAATGAACAGCTTATTTATCATCAAAAGACACACAGCATCATAATGGCAATTCAGCAGAGTTCAGGCATTCTTATTGCATTGCACTCAATTGTGCTTATGTCAGAAACCCATTTTAAAAGTATCAGAAGTCACTAGAGTACTTTCTTCTTACAAAATTGTTCCATCACTAACACAGATACATTACCTGATGATCCATTCTAAGAAATGAAAACCACAGTACTCCAAATACATCTAACAAATTATAAACCATTTTAAAACTATTTTACTAATACTCTTGCTGGTGTCCTCTATCAGCTACAACACTTCCATGTTACCCCAGTTTATAGATTACTTTTCTCTGAAACTAGAGACGTACAATAACTACTCCTCAATGGCAGCTATTTCATTTGAAGGCAAAGTGTGCAAGGGGAGTGTTATTTAGCTTCAGGTGTTCTTGGAAGATACTGCTGTTAGCCTTTAGATACTGTTTTTAATTATGTAAACTGCCCTGGGTCCTTTTAAGGAAAAAGGTGGAATAATAAATAAATTTCAGGCTCCAATTAAAATATACAATGTTTTCAAGGTAGACACTGACAGCATTGCTCTAACACCTCCAAGGGTAACTGACTCATCTAACCTTATTGTTGCCAGGATGTTTATGCTATCCAAAATGTTAAATATTATAATTGTCCTTTTCTTTATTGCATTTCACTGCACCCAACCTTGATAGCAATACTAAACATATATATAAACCTGTGGTTCAAATGCTGTACTATATGCATCTTAAGACGTGGACTGTGTCCTCAAATGACTGTGTCAGAGCCTTTTCACACGACCCCTAAGATCCGCTGGCCACTTAAATTCAGACCAGAGATCTTGGGGGTTTGTCGCTGTTCCTGTGTTCCCACCCCCTCTGCACTCCTGGCTGCTGGCTGCGTGAGGGGAGGGAGAAAAAAAAGAAAGAAAAGAATGCCGGCTTACCTCCGTTCTGCCGGTCTCGCTCTGTTCCCGGCAGCATTCAGATCTGTTAAAGGGGCGGGGGGGCAAAAAAAACAACAAACAGAAGCGAGGAGAGCCCGACACCCACTACGTTAGATCCACATCAGGAATTTTTCACCCCCGGAGAGCAGGTACCTGAAAAGTGCGCTGGGACGCGCTTAGGTGGGCGTGGTCGCACTTAATTTTCTGTAAACTCCGGAGCTGGTGGGGAAACAATTTTAAGCTCCGGAGCTGGGAGCCATTTGCCACGTAGTTTAGGGGTTGTGTGAAAAGGCTCTCAAACAACACTTGCTAGGCTTTAAAGTACCACAAAACTGTTTTTGCTGCAACAAACTAATATAGCCAGGTCCTTAAAAACTTATTAATAACTTATTTTATTCATCACAAATAAGAAACATTTTTATTTCAAAAGGACCTTTGCTCATTTACAAAGACTTGAGAGACACACTATTTGAAGACTAGGTAACAAGAATTTTGAAGAAACAGAAGATCATGAAATATTTTTCTATGTTTGTTTTAGGCGGTTTGGAGAGCTAAGCAGACTGCAGAAACTAGATAGATAAAAACAACACAAGACCAAAGTATTTTATTATCTTGGACCACAACTCCCACAGTCCTTTACCATTGGCAATCTAGGCTTGGAATTCTGGGAGTTGCAGTCCAAAACATCTGGAGTGCTCAAGGTTCCCCACCACTGATATAGGGAGAATAACCCTTGAAGGAAGATGCATTTCTTGACCTAGACAAGTAGCTATTCATTCAGTGGTCACAATCCAAGAAAACTAAGAGTTGCTTTTCAGTCAGCGCAAGTGAGCCTGAATCTCTTTATGGGGAAAAGGCAGCATAAAAATTATATAAATATACAGTGTTACCTCTACTTACGAGTTTAATCCATTCTAAATGCATTCTAGTAAGTCAAACAACACATAAGTAGAGCAGCCATATATTTTAAAAAATCAAATAAATAAATAAATAAATAAATAAATAAATAAATAAATAAATAAATAAATAGAGCATACCACACCAAAAATGTGTAAGGCAGCAGTTAAAATTCCAATGGTTCTCTGCTCTTAAGTAGAGCCACTCATAAGTAGAGGCACCACTGTATAAAATAAATTGCAGAAGTTTGTCCTTGTTATGTGCTGTCAAGTTGTTTCCAAGATGTAGCAACCTTGACAGGATTAAAGTGGTATGTGAAATGTCCAAGGAGTGGTTCACCATTGTCTTGCTCCCAATGAGTCTCCACGGTCAACAAGGATTCAAACCCAAGTCTCCCAAGTTCTAATACAACACTCTATCCAACAGCCACACTGACTCTCGTGTTCTTATTACATTGAAGAAATTGCTCTTTCAAAGTTTTTCTATAATTATCTGAACACATTTAAAATAGTATTTTCTAATGCACTACTTATCAAAGTAGTCTTATCATTTGAAAATGTTATTTGAAATCTTTCCATCACCTGGTGTGCATATCTACCTAGCTGAAATTTTTTAGGATCTCCCAAGGTTAACTTAAGGAGTAAGGGAACAAGGTCTCATTTTGCATAAGAACTGAGCAGACTTTATATCAGCCATTCCGAGTTAGATACCCCACAGAAGTGTAGATTAGAAACCTGTTATTCAGAAGCCTTGCTGCTAAGACTTCAAACACTGATGTTTCTGACTATCTACATATTTTCTATTTAAAGAGACTGACCTCTCCTTTCCCAAATCTCCAACTGTAATTAAATAATCATTAGAATGCTGTTAAACTACTTGTATACAACTATTCACTGACACTGAAACGAGAGACAGCAATAAAGCTAATTAACTTATTCAAGTACAGTAGAATGAAGTCAGTACAAAATACAGTTTTCCAGAATAAAGACTGCCCTAAGCCTTGGTTTGTAAATAAACAAGTATATGGTCTTAAATATGCCTTCCGTAGAACAATCAAAGTAAAGGACAATCTCAATTCTTGGCCAACTTACAGCTACACAAAAAAATTACAGATATACAATAATTACCAGATATTTGCTCTGTACGCTTCTTAGTAATTTCCCCAAGGTTTGGGGACTTAAAAGTTGAAAATGACTGTGCTGGAGTTTTGGCATTTCTCATGTTTTGTGAGATCAATGAAAAAATTCTTAATAGGCCTCATTTTTCCACCTGTGCCCAGTAGAAATGCTTCTCTCCCTAGCGCAAGAAACAACTATCAAAACAAAGCATTTTACTGGCTGGCCGAAAAAATAGAAAAGCATATAATAGAAGTACTATCTTAAACAGCTGGTAGTAGTTATCATTTTAGAATGTTAACACCTCTCACCTGTAGGCAGAACTCGGAAGTTTACTTTTAAAGGAATGAACATAATGACATGCTGATACTAACTATACCTTAGCAACAGTTTTCTGTGTACCATTAAATCATACAGTATATAGGGTTGGTTGACCCAAATGAGGTTTTAACTGATCAATTTATATTTTGCATTTTAAATTGGGCAACAGTTCATTTCTTTCTTTGAAAACCAAGCCCTCAATGGTTTAATTAAAGCAAGTTGCTAATTACTCCAATCAATTCTCCTGGTGAGTATTTCTCACAAATTTTAAATAATGGCATTTTAGAAGATGTCACTGACATTTCCGGTTCACAGAAAAGCATTTCTGAGTACTCCAGCATGCCTTAAAAGGCTATTGGAGGCCCCAAAAGTGCTTTCAAGTGATCAGGAGGTTACTTCCTGTTTTCCGGAAGTCACATCCGGTTTGTGGGGAAGAAGCCCTTTGGGAGCCTCCAACGGGCCCAGGAAGGCCCTCGCAGGCCCGTTCAGGGCAGTGCCAGGCCATGGGTAAGTACAAGAGTCCCCAGCTAGGCCCCCCAGGCCCAACACGACCTGCATCTGCATATTGCGGATTTTCAATTATCACGGGTCAGGTCACTAACCCCCGTGACAGGCAGGGGGTTACTGTACTATTATAATATTAGATAATACAAGCAGTAGCTCAAGAAGACTGTAACATTCACTCAGGAGTAGATTATATCATACCCAAAAGGATGAACTCACAAATAGCTTTTAGCATAGGATTTTGTCATGCCTTCTTCAGCTTTTCTAGGTAGTTTTTAAAACCTGGAATTACTAGAGAAAACTAAATAGGATATTTTTAGAAAATAATAGTGCTATTAGCACTCTTAATATAGACTAGACATTTATTTATTTATTTTAGAGTATTCTATCCTGCCTTTCTCCTTGGAAAAGGACTGAAAGCAGCTTACAGTAATGAGGGATATACAGTTCAGTACAATTAAGACATGTTCAAGTATTGAGAACAGAGAATTGAGGAACATCTTACAGCATTAAAAGACAACATTACATTAAAGCTACAAGAGAATGCAAGCAGTTAAAAGGAGAGTAAAATCCCATATAAAGTTATGAGTGATGGAAACTAACATTGAAAACATAGTGTCAATGTAATCACACAAGGTTATAAGTGGTTATAAACACAAAGCCTATGTGATTCTATAGATTCATGTGAAAGACACAAATTAGGTAGACCATCATTCAGGGAAAGCTTGCCTGAAGAGGAAGTTCTTTGCCTGTTTCCAGAAAGACATCAGAGATGGGGCAGTCCTGGCCTCTAATGGGAGTGAGTTCCAGAGTCTGGGCACCACAGCCGAGAAGGCCCTTTCATGTGTTCCCACGTGACGTGCCTGTGAGAGTGGTGGGATGGAGA
>JAHTLZ010000275.1:26732977-26751113 GCA_023846285.1 Phrynocephalus versicolor
TGCAGTGGAATTTTTTATGGATTGCAGTGCTGATAAGCAATAGAAAGTAGAGTCACCATGCACTGTAAGAAACATTTTTTTTAAAAGGGAGTAAATTTAAAAGAGAAACAAGATGAAAAAATGAAGAAGGCTGCACACTTATGGTGGCAGTGGGTCAAAATGGTTACTAGAATGATGGCTAAAAGGAACTTCTATGATTCTGAAAAGAACAACTAGCTGTCTATATTTTGTAACTATTAATTCTGAAAATATTTGACAACTTGCTACCATTATCAAAACGATCCATAAATAGAAAGCAACATAGTTATGTTCATAAAAAGCATTGTCAAAAAGGAGTATAAACAAAAATACATTTATGGCATATGGGATATTATATAAACCCCCCAAACTCCATTGACCCCAGCAGCCCCCCTATATAATAATACAATCAACAGGATGATACTTTTTTTAAAGCCAACATTTAAAAATTCATGGGAGACTTTCTTAAAGGCTGCTTTATACGATCTGCTTTTACTAGTTTTGCAATTATCAGGAGGGATAGAGACTGGCACACCTCAATTGGAAGCTTATTACACAGAGTAATATCTGAGCTTTCTTAGTGAGTGCTAGATCCAGGAGTATCCCCAAATGGCACGCTCGGTCTTTTAGTTAAGTATGGAAAGTATAACCCCATCTAGAGCACATAAATTTTCCCCTAATCAGTCACACAATCCTAATAACAGCAAGATCTCTGTCTTATCTTGATTCAGTTTCAATGCATTGGCTTAGTCCATCATCAATTAAAGGCGATGCTCAAGAACCCAAACAGCATCTTCTAGAGATGGAAAAAGAGCTGTGTGTCGTTGTCATCATACTGGTGACAGTTAGCTCCATCTCTCCAAATAACGTCTCCAAGAGCTTCATATAGATGTTAAAAAGCATTGGGAAAATAAGTGATCATTATGGAATTCCATGATGGAAGTTCCAAGGTACTGAGACTGCATCCCCAAGCTGTACTGTCTGGGAAGGACTGGATCACAGAAGAACAAAGCCACCAGTCCCTAAACTTGACAGTGTTCCTAAAAAACAAGCAAACAAAGGCTCGTGTTGCAGTGGTTAAATGCCTGTACTGCAGCTAAAACTGTGTTCACGACATGGGGTTGAATCCCAGGTAGCTGGCTCATGGTTGACTCAGCCTTCCATCCTTCCAAGGTCGGTATAATGAGTAACCAGCCTGCAAGGGGGGGGGGGCAATGTGTAGCCTGCATACTGTAATTAAACTGTAAACCGCCCAGAGACTACTTGAAGTGGTATTGAACGGTATATAAGCAGAAAGAACAGAAACAGAAAGAATAAGAAGAAAGAACAGAAAAGGACCCCATGATCAATAGCATCAAAAGCCATAGAAAGATCCAGGAACTCCAACAGGGTTACACTCCACCAGTCAGCCTCATTTAGATCACCCTATTCTAGTATGATTCTCTTTCTGTTCTACTAATTATGTCCAATTTTACATTATCAGATGAAAGCCTATTATTTAATCCAACATTCTGTTGTCAGAGTGATCAACAAGTTGCTTACAGGACAGATGTGGGAAATTACTTTTAAAAAGTGATCATTTTTCACTATTACCCCTATGGCAATAGTGTACACACAGAAATGTGTGCACATTGGTTATTACTGTTTAAAATATTTAATTGTTTCATATTGTTATTATAGTTGCATACTCCCCTAAGGCTTTAGTTATGGATTATTTGGGGGGGGGGGTTGGAAAAATTGAAGAAAAAACATGTTTCTGTAGTTTTTCCAAAAGTTGTTCATTGTTCTTTTCCACACAAAAATTGGGAAAAAGTGAAGTGTGGATTGTGTTCTTTTACAATTATAAATAATATGTCTGTGCCATAGTAGTCAAACTATATAACAGGAAGACCTTAATTAAACACTTCTGAGACTTCTGTGGATTCAAAAGTTCTGGAAATTTTACATCTCTAGAACACGATGGGTAAAAATCAACTAAAAAACAAACTCAAATTTAAATGTTAAAAAATGTAAAAATATTCAAATTTTATATAAATTGTGGCCTAAATCAAGTTGATTAGAATAAAATCCACCTTGGAATTTTAACAGTATTTTTACCTTGCCTTTTTCCTTGGAAAAGGATCCAAGGCTGCTTACAGTAATGAGGGATAATATACAGTTTAGTACTATTAAGACATCTTCAAGTATTGAGAACAGGGAATTGAGGAACATCTAACAGCATTAAAAGACAACATTATATTAAAGCTATAGGAGAACACAAACAGTTAAAAGGAGAGTAAAATTCCATGTAAAGTTATGAGTGATGGAAACTAACACTGAAAACATAGTGTCAATGTAATCCCATAAGGTTATAATTGGTTATAAACACAAAGTCTATGTAATTCTATAGATTCATATGAAAGACACATAATAAGTAGTCCATCATTCAGGAAAAGATTGCCTGAAGAGAAAGGTCTCTGCCAGTTTCCATATATTTAAGACATATAAATGTCTTAAATTAATTAAATACAAGGTTTTTTTAAAAAAGAACAATTGAAAAAAGATCCAAAAAAAAAAGATCCAAAATTTACTTTTTTGTTTCCATATAAGAGAATGTTACGTTTTAGTTAATTCTACCAGGCATGGCTTCAAAACATACAACAAAACACTAGCCAGTTCACAATTTTATTATAACCTTTGTTTGACTTTTAGTGAGGTCATACCTGTAAAACAATGAGTAATTTGAAAATACAATTACATGTACTTGTAACTATTCTTCAGTAAGTTACAATGATCACTCAATGCAGCTAGATATTGATTACTGGGGGAAATGAGTTAATTACAAGAAATTTGCTATTTGTAATGAGTTACTTCAAAGGCATGCTATGGAAATCCCACAAGCAGGCCTTGAATACAGAAGATACTTTTTGTCTGTGCTCCTTAGCAAAGATGATAAAACAAATACAAAACGAATGACTGGCAGCTATTAACTTCAGAAGATTGACCAAAACTTTTTGTTTTTCCCTTGACTTTTGATTCTGCTGCACAAAAACTATCCTGTCCAGAATAAATTTCCATTAATCACAGGTGAGTTGGCTGAACAACCACTCACAGAAGCAGACCATTGTATCCAAAAGGTTTGGCAATAGTGAAATACCAAATGTTAAGTACATATCTCTTTCAATGCCCTTATTAATATGTTTGTGAAAACCCCAATGAGTAAAGCGCAATGAAGTTGTCCTGCTGACTGATTTTGTTTGTTAAAGTATCTGGGGAGGGGTCCCCCTCACTTCAGGTCCTCTTAAATTCTTCTCTGGAGAGTTGTGGGATCTTTCAGAGCAGGTTTTCATTGTGGGGTTGCCGTGGAGAAGAGAGAAGGCTGGTCCTCCTACAGCAGGCATGTCAAAACTTCGGCCCTCCAGATGTTTTGGACCGCAACTCCCACTGTCCTTTGTCATTGGCAATCTAAGCTTAGAATTCTGGGAGCTGTGGTCCAAAACATCAGGAGGCCGAAGTCTGGACATGCCTGTCCTACAGGAACAGACTTCTGTTCACACTGGTTCAATCCAAAGTTTCTAGTGGCACTTTAACAAGTTTGTTATGGCATAAGCATCTGTGAATTATAGAAGATTATAAATTCTACCCAAATATTTAACACTTGTTTCAAGCCACATCATTTGCATTGCACACATAAAGGGCTCTTGGACAGATCTTCCACTTATATAGAAGTGGAATTTGGCAAAAGGAGGAAGGTATACTTTCCCCTCCTCAGTGCAAACCCCAGAATACTCAAAACCCAGCTATGGAGACTGGAAAGCCCTCTAGAATTTGTCTTCCCAGCAAGATAATAGTGCTCGATAGTGACCAAAAATACTGACATTTTTGCGTGCATCTGATTGGATTTAGGCCAATGTTTGCATCTATGTTTATATACAGCTACCTTAGGTCCTTTTGGGGAGAAAGATGGGATATAAATATTATAAATAAATAAATGCAGGATTTTGTATGTGCCAAGATTACCACCACAATCAAACTCTGCTACATAGACTGGATGCCTCTACTGGGCAACTCCTAAACACAGACATTTAAACTTTTTCCATGTACTATATCTGTTGAGATTTTCAGTCATTCAGGTGAGGTTATCTGGGAGTTGAATCATGGCAACTCAACTTTTCTTGTGGTACTTTCAGACAGAAGAAGCTTCTTGGATAAGTAGCGAAATGAAAATAAGTCCATTTGCCATTACTCAACTCCCACATTCTTCCGTGCACCTAAATTCTACTTGGCTTCACCTGGAAGAAATATCAGAAAAGAAAGGAAGCAAACAAGAACTAGTATCCAGGGCCTTTAATAAACATAACACAATTTCTATATAGTGTCATGTATGCCAAAGGCAAAACCTTTTACCCAAAAGTGGCCTACAAGCTCTTCACAAACAATATTATCTCAATACTTGCTCTCTAAAAAGTGTCTCTCTACTGGGGCCATTGCTCATGCACATAGCATTATTATGCACCTGAAAAGCTAATGAATGGAAGAAATGATCTTGTTAACAACTGAAGCAAAAAAAATTAATAATAATAATAAACATGTAAAAGGGGGGAGGAGGAAGGCCTTAAGGTTACTCTCTCAGAGGGAACTGGTCTGCTATTCCTATGATCCACTGTAAAGGCCAGGCCTGGGGAATAAATGGGGCAACAGCAAAGAATGACATGGCAACCATACCCACAAGCCAGGAGAAAAGGAAAAAGGAAGGCAGGTTAAGAGAGATCAGCTCACTGGGGCGGAAAGTGGAAGCAGGAAGAGGATAGGGGAAACCAAAGAGGGTGAGAATCGCAATTTTCTTGCCAGCAACCCCCACCCACCCACCTGAGAAGAGGAGGCCTTCCAGCCCTGGCTTCCCACCACCACCACCGAGAGCCACCCAGGCCTCACCAAAGGATCTCAAGTGACAGAAGAAGAACGGCCGCCTCCTCCTCCTCCTCCTCCCTTTGAGGAAGAGGAAGGAAGGAAGGAAGGGGCTCTTTTCCTCACCCCTACCCCCCATCCCACCCCACCCCGCCGCCCTTTGAGAGAGGGGGAGGGCGACAGGTTGAGGCGACTCCTCGTCTTCTTCTTCCTCACCCCCTCCACTCCCGCCCCTGCCTCTCCTCTGAGCCCCACCACCACCACCACCACCAGGCCAGGGGGGCCACCAGGTGGCCCTCATTCCTTCCCCACAGCCGGCCCACCACCTCTTCCTTCCTCCGGAACGAGGAAAGGCCAAGTTCAGCCGCCGCCTCACAGCCAGTATCCCCACCCCCACCCCCAACACCCCCCCCGGCCGCCCCGCCCCCGCGCTAGGCGCGGCGCCCCCCCCTCCTCAACCAACCCCCCCCCCCCAAGCCCGTTCTCCCCCTCCCCCACCCCCACCCCTCCTCCTCCTCCTGCGCGCCTCCTCCTCCTCCTCCCTCGGCCACGTAACTCACCCCCAGAACCCGCAGGGGCAGCGGGGCGGCAAGCTAGGGGCTTTGCTGCGCTCGCTGCCGGTATCTCCCATGGCGGCGGCGGCGGCGGCACCGGGTCTCGGAGAAAAGGCTTGGCTCCAAGCGGAGGGTGGGGTGGGGGGTCCAGGCCGGGGCTCAAAACCGGGATGCCAGGCCGGTCAGCTGGAGGCGGGCGCTACCACTCCCCGGGTGGCAGGGTGGGTGGAAGAACTGAGGCGATGGCGGCGGCGGCGGCAGCAACGGCGTTCAAAACAGCGGCGGCGGCGGCGGCAAGGGCAGGCGGCCGCACCCCGTGGCGCTTGAGGTGACACTGAGCTGCGGGCGGCGGCGACCGGCGAGTTGTGACGGGCTCGCAACACGCCACCCCTGCGGGTAGCGCGCGCCCCCTGACCCAACAATGCCCTCGGCTCCTCCCCCTCGAGCGAGGACGGTGGTCTTGCCCGTCCGCAGGCTCGGCTGCGAGGGGAGCGTACCAACAGGAAGAAATAGGTAGAAGCTACTAAAGCGGGGAAGAAGGCCCGTGACTGACACGGCTAGTTCTCAGTACTGTTGGAACTACCCTAGCTTTAAATCTATATGCATTCCGAGACAAACGAGGACCGGAACACTTATCGGGGAAAGGCCAAATACCCCCTACGTCGTTCTCCGCCAGTGGTACATTCTGAAGAGATTAGGTCCCGGGGTGAGGCAGATGAAGCTCTGCGCATGCTTTAAAACAGTAGAAACCCGGAAGTAAGTGGGAAGTAAAGCCCTTCTTATGGGAGATTCCCTTTCCTGCGCTTATGGAATTCCCTGACTAGGCGGGAGCAACCGCGGGAATTCCTGTTGGGCTTCCCCTGCTGGCATTGTGTCCTCCTCCTCCTCCTCCTCCTTCCGTCCTCCTCTCAAGAATCATTTTTTATTTTAGAGGAAGAGTATGCTAATTCTTCATTTTCTGATGTTATACACGATCACCTTTGAATTTAGATAGAATTAATTCTGAGCGAATACCCATCGAACAGCACAGATAGCTTCCAGTGTAGAAGGGAGAGTTACAGAGCGTAAGATAAACGTCCCCACTATCCTCTTTTTGTACACCGTTGTCCAGTTTCTTTAAGCCGAAAAGGAAACAAAATCAGTGTTTTAGGGGAGACTGGCGGAAAGGTTTCTAATTTCATACTGTCATATTGCTGTAAAGGTACAAAAGCAACCCCCCTTTCTTTATATCGGCGTTCCTGTTTATTATAACGTTTGAAAGAGAAGGAAAAACAGGAACAAGATCTGACTTGCTACTGCATAGGCTGCAATATTTATAGTATGTAAAACAATCCTGTGCATGCTTCCTGAGAACTAGAATCCACATTCCAAAAATACCGGAAGTTAAGTTGTCAGGAAATAATCCTGTACCATTCTAAAGAAGTTTTTTTTCAAATTGCATAAAACTTCCATGGTTTAAAATCATGGCTAGAGAAAAGTAGTCTCTGAGAATAGTTAAAATTTGAAAAATGAGTGGATTGACCATAACAGCAGCAATTGTTGACTATTAATATCTGTAACAGGACAGAAAGTCATTCTTTACACTAACCCCAAATGACAGAAATTGATTGCTTGCTGAACTGCAGTTCTGCAATTTCATAATGGAATTTCCCATTAATATATCTTTGTTTTTATAAGTATTGTCACTTTTATATTTCCTAAACAGTGGACTGCAATATTCTATTGATATCTGAAAATGCCTTTCCTTAAACAAATTTTTTATCCAACTGGTTTTTCTTAGATATAGTGGCAGACAGAATTTGACCTTCAGCTGAAGTCTAGAATGGGGACTCCAAATGAACATGCAGATTCCCCACTGTGGTGGCGAAACAGCATACAAGCCCAGGATCAGTACCAAGGCTGGTTGGAACATGTTGGGGTGTAATGCAGATGAAACTGGTTGCTGCAGTATTCTTTCTTATTTTAAATAATGTTTTGTAATGAGATTGTGGCATGGTGAATATATATATATATTATATATATATCATGACAGATGTCCTTTTTATGGTTTATGTTAAAAATACATTCATTCATTCATTCATTCATTCATTCATTCATTCATTCATTCATTTATACCCTATCTTTCTCCTTGGAAAAAGACCCAAGGTAGCTTACAGTAAGGAGAGACAATATACAGTCCAATAGAATTAAGGCATATTCAAGTTCAAGAACAGGGAATTAAGGGGTATCTTACAGCATTACAAGGCAACATTTAAGCTAAAAGAGAATGCAAGCAGTTAAGAAAAGAGTATAAATTCCATGTAATAATCATGTATGGTAGACCATCTAAAAGTTATGAGGGATGGGAACTAACAATTGATAACATAGTGTCATTGTAATCACATAAGCAGAGATATAAACATAACGTTATAAGTGGTTATAAACACAAAGTCTGTATAGCCATGCACGGTAAATTCATATAAAAACATATCTACAAAAATAATAAGCATTTCCAAGGAAATGCACTGAATATTAGGGCAGCCAACCTGTTTTACTCATGTAAGTCATAACCATTTTATAATTAAAGTGAGCCAAGAATGCAAAACTGCCCATCCTCAAGTATTCTTTTTATTCTGGGTTGGCAGACATTTTTGGCCTTCTTCTAAGATATCAAAAATGTGGTAGCAATTAGAAAGTATGCAGCAAATGGGATATGCTAATATGCACAATTGTTAGAGATATGCTAATAATTGTGGGCTTACCAAATGAAGTAATATACAGAGCTGTCAAAAGTGGATAGCCCTCTCCACAATGAAACCATGAATTCCAGAATAAAAAATTACATACCTAGATACATAGAATGGCTTCTTTACTTACTGTATGCAGAATGCAGAAGAACAGCACTGGCAAGCAGAAAGCAGACCCCACACCTGTGGGGAAATGCTAGGAAGAAGAAGAGTACTGGCGAGCAGAAAAAAATAGAGAATTGCTGCTTTTTGTTCTGTGCCTTGAAAACAACAATAAAGTAAACAAGCAGAGGTACCTTTGTTTGTCCCCATAATTTTCTTTGCTGAAAATTAATTTGCTTAATTTCTGCATATGAACCACAGGAGTAGATAAACCCTGTAGTTATTTAAATGTCAAGATACCTCCTGATGCCTTCTAATAATGGGTAAGAGAAAAGATGTACCATACGTCAATAAAGCAGAAAATGTATTGCACATTCTGACATACAAATACAATGAAGTCACAATGAAATCCTATAAAGAATTTTGCAGCATCCTTAAGACTAATGGATTTTACTTGACATGAGCTTGTGGGTTGTAGCTTTTAGATAAATGAAATCCAGCCTCACTAGACAAACATTTATGCAAGCATGGCGAAGAAGGGAATATAAAATGTGGTGGAAACTGAAAAAGCCCTTCTTGTTGTTAGTTGACTTGAGGTGACAGATCCATATCTTAATGGTGGTTAATAAAAGGTAATCCAAAGTCATTGATGAGTAATAAATATATCCAGGTTTAGATAAACATATCCACAATTTATAAAAGTTTGTCTATACGTTTATTATGTAAATGCTGATGCCCTCAGACCATAATTAATTCAATTTATATAAAGCAGAGAAAAGTTTTCTTTCTAAAATGCTTGGTAATAGTAGAATATGCTTTATATTTGGTCCAGGGTTTGTGATTGGATTGGGAACAGGGAAAAGATATAAAAAATACAGAGGCAATTATCCAAATAGTAAAATATACAGCAGTTGGGAAATAAGACAGACAAACCTGCATGGATAAGCTGATACATATATTTATCAAGATTTTTTTTAAAACCTGTCTAAGCCAAGAAAGATAAAATTGAACCTCAATGTATTCTGGTTCATGGTATGCTGGGTAAAATTATAAGAGGAAGAAGACCTCATGTCATTCAGCTTGGTAACACCAGTGTAGAAATGGAATGTTCCTGTCCCAGTGGTCTCTGTTGTTCCAGAGGTTTCCAGAAACAGCACAGTTTAATGATGAAGTATCAGAGGATGAAGAGAGTGCAGTAGATGTGAGGACATTTGTCAAAGAGAAAGGCAGAGGTAGAAAAGATTGTAGCAAAAGCACAGCCAGCATTTCAAGGCTCTTTAAGTGCTAATTTGAAATATTTGGACACTAGAGAGAGTCTGGTTAGGAGATATAAATTATCTGTGTACTATCTGGTGAGGTTCCTGGAACCATTGACAAATAGACTACTGATTACCTTGCCTTTGCCTATTCTCTTGTGTGAAAGTGACTGAACTACCTGAAGTGAACTGACAGCATTACCCATGGACAGTATACTGTATATATCCTACACAGCCAAGGTGCTTGCTGTATAACACAAAACAGTTTTTGTTCCATTTGGAATCTATTTTGGAAGTTTTCTTTCAAAGATGACGATCTGAAGATCAAAGACAAAGCAACAAGGGAGAGTGAAGTTTTTTAAGATATACCGTTTCTAGTGTCATTTGGTTCTTGGTAGACCATGAACTGTTCATGTTCAAAAATAGAGTAAAGCTGAAGAACGCTAAAGGAGCTATAGTACCAAAATGAAATTTAAATAACATTCCTGAAGAATTTGAATCATGTAAATAACACATTTTCATCATTAAACTCAATTGACGACTACCCAGAAGAACTGTAGATTGAAAAGCTGCTATTAACAAAGAAGACTAAATTGAGTGTTGCTGTAGAAAAGTCATATTGATGACTGATGAACATCTGAAATCTGTTATTGGCAGATGCAAGACAGTAACTGAACATACAGTATCATTGATATAGTAGACATATGTATGTCTTTGACTCTGATGTGACAGAGGCCACATTTTATCTGAAACCTAGGAGACAGGATTACTAATGTTTCACCTGGCATTGCATGGTCCTTGTTAAGAAAACTACATTAAGATGTTATATTTGTATAACTTGGCTATGAAAAACACAGCATATAGACAACTGAAAAATACATCTGTTGAATTTTGATATCAAAGTTTAAAAGATACACTCTAATTAAAAGGAGATATCAAACATTTTTGTTCCAGTTATCAATCAATAGATAATTGTGGCCTAATAGTCAGGTTACATAAAAGTTTAACACCATTACTAGACAGACATGTTTTTTCTTTATATTTTTGGGTTGCTGTGCATGGTTATCCCTTTGCTGTGTTCTTAATGGATTTTTCTTCTATATTTGCGTGTTCTTTGTAGCTCTACTGTTACCTTTTAATGTTCTAAGATGCCTCTTTTAATTCCCTGTTCTTAACTTGACTATGTCTTAAATGTTCTAGAATCATAGAGTTGGAAGAGACCTCAAGGGCCATCCCGTCCAACCCCCTGCCATGCAGGAACTCCCATCACAGTATTTCCGACAGATGGCCATCCAGCCTCTGCTTAAAAACCTCCAAAGAAGGAGATTCCCTCACCCTCCGTGGAAGCATATTCCGCTGCCGAACAGCTCTAACCATCATGAAGTTCTTTCTAATGTTTAAATGGAATCTCTTTTCCTGTAGTTTGAGACCATTGCCCCGAGTCTTAGACTCTGAAGCCATGGAAAACAAACCTGTTCCCTCTTCAATATGACATCCTTTCAAATATTTAAACATAGCTAGCATATCCCCCCTCAGCCTTCTTTTTGAAAGGCTAAATATTCCCAGTTCCCTAAGCCATTCCTTGTAAGACATCTGTTCCAGATCTTTAACTATCCTGGTCGCCCTCCTCTGTACCCACTCGAGGTTGTCAACATCCTTTTACAATTGAGTCTCACAGAACTGAAGACAGTACTCCAGGTGGGGTCTGACCAGAGCAGACCCCACCTGGAGGGGCTGCTCTGCTTCTGGGCTGTATATTGCCCCTCATTATTGTAAGCCACCTTGGGCCCTTTTCTAAGGAGAAAGGTGTGGTAAAATATTCAAAATAATAAATAAATTAATTAATTAATAGGACTCAATTGGCTCCTCAGCCTGATCTATATCCAAAGAAGAACATACCAATATAGACCTGATTTGGTCTATGCCAGTGGTTCCCAACCTTCCTAATGCCGTGACCCTTTAATACAGTTCCTCACGTTGTGGTGACCCCTTGCCCTGCTTGGAAGAGGCCACAAGCCCCATTTGGCAGGCCACTGCTGCAGGTGCCATAGAGAACTTCCCTCTATCTACAGGCATCATCAGCTAATTGCAGCCGCCGGTGCCACTGACTGACAGCCCCTCCAACCTATCCAGCTGTAACTCACTCTTCTCTCCCTTCTTCGCCCTCCCCCTCCAGACCCAAGCCATTTGTGCCTTTTTCTTCAGTGGCTCATGGCGACCCCTGTGAAATGGTCATTCGACACCCCCAGGGGTCCCGACCCCCAGGTTGGGATCCACTGGTCTATGCTGTCTCAGTGATCCTCTGATCAAATCCATGCCCATGTCAGTACATCAGCATGGCATTTCTGAATATCCAGAAGCTTCCTCCCCATTTATTCAAATACTGTAGAGAAATGCAAGCAGCTACAGAGTCATGGTGGGGATACACTATGATGAATTTTGGGGACATACTAGTCCTTAAAAAGAGGAAATTGCATGCAAAATTGCCAGCATTCACCTTTTCAGGTATAGTGGTCAACCATTTAACAGGAATGCTTGTTCCCTTTCTTTTCTCTCCCCCCCCCCCCCCCCGCCCCAACATACTACTGACACACTTCAGGGATTGATGTTCTTTGTACTGGAGTTTAGGTTGCAGGGTTTAGACAGCATTGTTTTGAGCTATTGATTGCCTGCCAATCCCCCTGCGTGTATTCTGATTGTGCTATCTAATATTTGAGGTAGTTGTATTATATTTCAAGAAGTCTGACAGTGGTATAGTGGTATCATCACAGAGCCCCAACAAAAAAAAATCAAAGGAGCAGGGGGAGAAGAAAGACAGACTCTAACAAACTAAAACTGAGATTCTAAACTGATCACTGAAAACCCATGCAGGAACATAAGCATCTACTACTGCATAGG
Organism: Phrynocephalus versicolor; assembly: GCA_023846285.1. Taxonomy (NCBI): domain Eukaryota; kingdom Metazoa; phylum Chordata; class Lepidosauria; order Squamata; family Agamidae; genus Phrynocephalus; species Phrynocephalus versicolor. The sequence goes on from JAHTLZ010000275.1 coordinate 26,745,419, forward strand.
CACATGCATGTTGAGGAGTAAGCAGGCAGCAGCTCAAGAGCAATGATAAATTGTGGATTCAGATTCATGCACTTGTAATTGAAAAGGTGGTAGCAGTCTTACCTAGTTCTAGCTCACTAAGTTGGAGATGTCAGGAGCCATGGCTGATCCTTTCATCTTTAGAGAACAAAGGAAATGTGTCTTCTTGAGGAAGAGAAGAAAGATGTGAGAAGGAAATAAATGATATTGGGAACCCTAGAAATAGCAGTCAAAGGTTGATGCCAGGTTAGAATGGGTCAGAGCAGATAAAGGACAATCTAGGAAACCAGGCGAGGTCCTCACTTTTCTTTTGCCCACACAAAGACATACATCTTTTTAAGTGTTCACTGAATTGCACCCCATCAAATCCAATAATCCTTTTCTCAACAAACATACATTCTTTCTACACGTTTAATCTTCTCTTCACCTGTCAGATATTGCCCAACAGTTTGATCAGCACCTTGGTTGTTGTCTCTTCAGTTTAAAGTTTAAAAAGAGAATTTGAAAATACATTATATTAGGTGAGTGCGTAGGCACCACATCTACCAACACCGTGCATTATCCTACCAGTATTTGATTTCACCACACAGCTGAACCTCACACTGTAAAAATGGTTAGAAGAGGATATATAGCCAATGACTTCCCTCAGATAGCTTTCTCTACAGAGTGATTAGGAGGTACAGAACAAGTTCTTTGACTCCACTGGAGATTGAAGCTACTTCACATGCTACTTCTGTGTCTTCTTAATTAGATATAGACATTTTCTTTTTGATTTTTCCTTCTTTAACTGAAAGCATGTAAAAACCTGGACAAGTGTTGAAGGTATATATTTGTTTCATAAACTGCTACATCTGAAGGAAATGTTAGAGAAGGTTGGGGTTTAATATTGCAAGTTGCAACAAAATGGCTAACTATTTGACTTGTCACGTTATATGCTTTGAAGAAATACAGTTTGCCCCTATTATATATTTGCCTCTACTACGTATTTTATCATTTAATGGTTGTCGCATTATAATGGCATCACTTGCTATTCTTTGACATTATGATTGTTGCTATTATTTTCCATTCAATGTATCATTGCAATATATTATTTTTAGTTTTTAATAGAATCTATGATTTTTCATCATTGTGTCTGCTAGTGGAACATTTTTATACAATATTTGTTTAAATTTTGATTATATGTTACCTTAATTGTTATTCCCCATAAATGCTTTTGAGTTCAACAGTGGGAATAAACTACCCCCTTTTTCAACACACACAAATATAAACAGCAGATGCCTTCAGAAATACAGCTGCAATTCCAAATCTCTGAAAATCTACTCTGTCCAAAGTGAGTAACACCAAAGCAGCTGAAGAAATTCTTCCTTTTGGAACCACTGTGATCTAGAAAGCAACACAACAAATAGGCACCACTTATAGCTAATTTGCATAAGAGTTCCTTTGGCAAATTAGTATTAGTATTAGTATGACCAAGAAGAGTCTCATAGCTCAGCATTCTCCAACTGCTGATCTGGAGATGTTAAATATATGGAAGTAGTTGTCAGTATTAAATGACATTTACATCAATATATCTGGAGATTTCCAATTAAAAAGTGAAGGCTGCTGAAGTAGAAATGTTCTTCCCTTTTTGTGTTCATCTGACTGCACAGGATTACTCTGATTGGCATCCACTGATTCTGTTTATTGTTGGACTTCTGGCTATCTGGTGCATCTTTTGAATAGAGGATTTTGCTTTCCTTATTTTCACATAATAATCTGATTCCCTGTGTTTCGTTTAATGCTTGGAGCAGCTGCTTCCTTACGTTAAGTCCACTTGCATTCTGAGATGGTAATGCAGTTAAAAAGGAGCAATCAGTCACCCTTGCTACTGGAGTGTGCAAAGAGAAAAGGCAGCCCTAATGAATCATGTTCTCTCTCATCCCCAGACTTGGTGTGGAAGTCCATCCTGTTAATCTTTATGTATTCCAAAAATCTATCTGCCCTTTAGGGTTGGTTGGGTTCAGCATCAGACTGAAACCAATACACTTAAAATAATCAGATATGGGCTCAAAGTGCAAAGACTTGGGTTAATATAAGGGTTGGGGAGGTAGAAAGCTATACAGTATTATGATTTTAAATGGGCCTTTTAAAAAAAATCCACTCCATTTATTAGTTTCTGTTGACTAGAGAATCAATGTCTCTTATCAGATATGTTGCTTATAAGAAATTTGAATGGGATTACATGTATAAATACCATTTTATCCTTCAGAGTGTACATATCAGCTGCATACATACAGTGCACTTCTAAGGGAACCATTCCTATAAAGAGTCCAATTTTATTAGTGCTACTTCAACTCCTGCTTTGAGTTGGCAATCTGTGTTTATGTTTACAGTTTTTGAAGCCATAGAGATTCAACGATGGCAAACTAGCAGAACACATTTTCTCAATGTTTGGCACAGTAAGCTATGCTGTTAATGTTCCTAGCTGTAACTAAGAGCATACTTGCACATGGATTATATTCTGGGAGAAATAAGAAGTCTTTTGGCACACTAAAAGACTATCAAAGACTGTCTATCTTCATTAACATAAAATATGCTGTTTTGATGTTCATTCGCTTTTGGAGTGATAAGGTCAGTGTCCAGATTGTACATTATTTTACTGTTCAGTCACTTGCGATACTTCAGATCCCTCAGCTTTTCATTATAATTCTTTAAGTTCACCCCATGCCATCCTGCATAATTTTAGACAGAACTGATTGCCAAAGAGTCACAATTTCAACACGCAGCACATGTTCATGCAATAGGGAGATTATAAAAATTGTAAACCAGCCTTTTCAGAATATAGTCACAGCCAACCATATATGGCTTGCCTGACACTGTTGATAGACAGGGTAGTATGCTATAAATAAGTAAGTAGTCCACAAATTCAGTGATAAGGCTAAGGGAACACAAAGCCTGAAGCAAAAAAATCACATGTAACCAGTAAAATTGCTCTATTCAGAAGCAATTCAAACCAATATGTGTTGATAACAACTTTTATATAAGTATTTGTCACCAGTGCCTGTCTCTCTGGGTTGTGTTGTAATGTCTGGTCCTCTCTAATTGCTTTACTGTCAATAGAAAAATGTATGTAATTCCTGACTTATAAAACTGCTACATTTAATGGCAGTTTAACACTTCTATTTCTCTTTCTTCAACTCCAATAATTAAAATATGTCTTGTTCAATATTTTTTCCGATGTGCTACCTGCATCCAGATTTTCAAAAATGTTCATACTATGAGAGAAACCTGTTTTGAGGATGAAAACTAAAAGTCAGGGAGTGTTGAAAGTGATTACTTCAATCAGATGGAGAGTCTCTCTCTAACAGATTAAAATGCTATGAGTGGTTTCCTCATTTTATGGTAATTTAACCCTTCAAATAGAAAGGAAGATCTGTAACACTTATGGTCCACTCCACCTGCCCTCTTCGAGGGTTGCCTTTGCATACATCAAATGGCAGTGATTTCTGAACCAAAATAAACAAAAGAGAAAGAGGCTGATTATGAAGAGGCACAACTTTCTCTAGAGGATATGGTAGGAAAACATACATCCAGATAGCATTGCTTCCTTGATGAAAAGCAAAAAAAAAAATGTATCTGACTCCACCCCCTCCCACTTCTGAGTCAATTCCACGTATTTTTCTCTTCGGCGTCAAAAAGTTATTCTAAAAAGGAGGATAAAAACTTTACATTTTTATTTTGTTGTGTGATCTTTCAAGCATATTGTAGAAGGGGGAACAAGGACTCTCCAGATTTTGTTCTACTCTAATTCCCATGATCCTTTCCCTGCCTGGCCAGTGGGAGGAGGATGGGAGTAGTAATGCAAAAGAACATCTGGAAAGCCATATAATCTTCACCCTTGCCTTCATTCCTTCAGTCTAGTGAGTGCATAGCAAAGTTTTGAAAAGAAGAGGAAAAAAGAACAAAAAGGGTGAGGGACATTGTAAAAATGTACTTGATGATCATGGTAGCAGACTGTAATATGTTTGAGTGGGTGAATAATATTTAGCTTTTCCATTTATGTCGATTAAAACCACTATTAAAGTATCAACTCTTTAATAGGGCTTGACATTAATATGTTTTCACCTTCTACATACAACACTTAAAATATTGACGACATATCTACTTCTAATACATTAGTTCTGAGTTAAGGTGTAGTCATTACAACTGAAAAAGTTCCCAGGTCCTTATCATTTATTTATTTTTGCTATTAAGGGTGTCTATGTTATTTGTAGTTCTGTGGCCAAACAATCGTAATGCCCATTTAGTAAATGTCAAAAACCATATTCTCAAACAAGTTACAGAATTACATTGAACGTGTTTGACATTTGTCCATAAGCTATAGACTGCTTTTCATTCTAATACAAATGGGCGTAACAATTTCTCTGTCTTAAACTATACTCCAGCTGATCTTTTGTAGCTAAAGCCAGTATATTTTTTCAGTGCAAACTTAAGCCTTAAATCAAATATTGAAGTCACTGATTAACTGAGAATTTATTTTTCCACTGAACTGATTTGATAGAAAATGTACTTCTGGTACTATGTGTTATATTCTACTTCTAAATCAAGTGTGATGCTTTCAGTTAAGAGACAATATAAAAGAGCTGGAGTTCTTCTTTGAGAATATCTGTCAGCTCCAGATTTTCAGAAACTGTGTGTGCCTCAGAACAAATAATAGTGTTAAGAGCTGTTTTAAACACACTTAGACAGATTGTGTTTACAGTATTTTGCAATTCCCAAAAGGACAGCAATGGGGACTGTGACTTTAACAAATGTGAGAGTTTGAGAATGCCCTTGTCCACATTAAAGACTTGACCAGTCTTTTTACGTGTAAGGTTTAGACAAAGAAAGACGCTTGCATATGTATGAGTCAGAATATTGACTAAAACAGCACACATTTCATTTGATATGTGTGCACAAGCTGCGCTGCTGATCTCTTTATACTGATGATAGTATACAGTTTGTCAGCTGCCAAGCATCACCTAATATATATGGCGGCATGGATGTGGCCTCTTCTGGATTGCTACCGACACCCTGGGTGTTGGCAGAAGACTGTGGTCATGAGTCAGCTGCAGCTTGTGGGGATTGCTCTCATACCTCTTTCTCATTTCAGCCTCACCCACAACCTGGCCTTAGGCTTTGTTTCTTGGCAAAGAAACAGCTTTTGATGGCAAATGCCAGCGAGGTACAAGCAAAGATTAAGACTAAACGGTTGCTGCCCCTCTGCCTAGCACAACAACACTCAAACAGAAAAATTAGCAGTTTTACGAGATTTTGATCAGGTAAAGATTTTCTGTCATTTATCTTCATGCTCTCACCCCAAAAAATCTTCTCTGGCCAAATGTCAGTGGATTCGATTGAGCAAAACAAGGATGATATGTAGAAGCACTATGCCTAGCTCTTCCCTGGTAGCTCAGCTGGTCCCACTCCCCTGGCCCACTCCAGGCAAGCTGCTCTGAATTTTAAAACTGAATGTAATGAGAGCTAAAGCTTTTCCTAGTGGAGGTGTGATAGAAAGACTTCATTTTCTCATCGCCTGCAGAGCTCAGAGTGGATTTTGGGCCAGATGGTGTGGTATATAAATCAAATCAAACCAACCAACAAATAGGGTGGTAGTAGTAGTAGTAGTAGTAGTAGTAGTAGTAGTAGTAGTAGTAGT
>JAHTLZ010000275.1:26758517-26774849 GCA_023846285.1 Phrynocephalus versicolor
TATCTATCTATCTATCTATCTATCTATCTATCTATCTATCTATCTATAGTGAAAAACAGAAAGTAAAGGCATTCTTTTAAAGTAGTCATTCACATAAATGGGTTCTAAATTAACTGCAGCAATTTTGAAGGCATCCTTGTCGACTCTGTGAACTGCTAAAAAAAGACTGAAAAGAAGAGGAAATTGGAGGAAAATGAACAGTAGCAACAGGCCTACTCAGTAGGCTATATAATACTGAGATGATTACAGACTTCTTATAAAAGCTAATACAGTATATACTGATCCAGTTAAAGGGATTTAAAAAGGGATATTACCAGAAGTCAATTACAGGTGGAAACTGCTATGATGCAAAGAATTGCTGATGTCATAAAAGGGACACAGTGACTAAAAGAGCATGGTGTCATTCAAGAAACAGATCAGTGCCTCCAAATAACCAACTTTGCCAAGATTAAAATGTTGATGTTCTTGCTTATTTTTCCCCTTAGAAAACATAAGAAGACAATGTTTTGTTGCACTGAAAAGAGAACAGAGGAGAAAAAACATTTTCTACACAATATATAATTTAGTTGATCCCCATGAGCTTAAATCGTGCTTAAGAGATCAGTATGAATGAAAATTGGATTATACATTTATTATAAATAAAGTAATGTGGATATTGCTATTTAAAAAGGATAATTAAATACAGATAAAAGAACATATACTCCCTTATCTCTTTTGATATGAAAAAAATGTAGACTGTAGTGCTTTCGGCTTTAAATTGGATGAGTAGGAATACCCCCAGGTGGTCCTAAAATTATCTATTCTACTTCCCTATAATATTTTAATGTAAAAGGAACATTAAAATACAGCACTAAGCCATATAATGGGCATTGGAATGAATGGGCATTAGAATGAATGGGCATCTGGTCTGCTTTTATATGGCATCATTTATGTTTCTGTCCGACCATCCTTTATGTTTTAGTTAAATAAATCAGTATTCTAATGTGTTTTAAAGAGGCAGACTTTATTTCTATTACAGTGTATTTTGTAGCTCAATCACTGTTCATTGCAGTACTATGCTGGTTGTGCAGTTAAGATGTGCCTCTCTCTCACCCATATAAAGATGTAAGAAGAGTGAGAGAGCAGAAGGCAGTAAAAGGGTGACACATGATAAAGGGGGTGGAAGTAGTGAAGGAGTATGTTGCAAGGGACAATCAAGACCAAATGTCACACTTTCAGATATTGGATTTAGGTGTATGCAAATGGGCTGAGAGAAGCAGATTTCTCAGTTCATTGCATAGCATCCCATTCAGACCCCAAGGAATAGAAAAAGACCATTAAGTGTCATTGGAAACCAAGACCAAGATCATTCACACTCTTGTATTTCCGGTTATCAAGTTTGGGTGTGGAAGGTGGACAGTTAAGAAAGCTTGCAGGAAATGTTTGAAATATGGTACTGGAGGAGAGCTTTTCAGGCAGCCTGGACGGCCAGAAAGACAAACAAGTGGGCCCTAGGGCAAATCAAGTCTGAATTATCTCTCTGTAGGAAAACATGTTACAACGAGGCTGTCCTGCTTTGGACACATCACGAAAAGGCAGGATTCTCCAGGAAAGACCATAACGGTGAGAGAGGATGAAGCCAGCAGGAAAAGAGGAAGATCAAATGTGAGATGGATTGAATCCCTAAAGGAAACCACAGGTTTGAATTTGCAAGAACTGAGCAGAGGTATTGAGGACAGGACATTTTGAAAATCACTCATTCATAGGGTCATTGCAAGTCATAGGCAACTTGATGGCACATAGGCCACTACCATCAGAACCTGGAGGTAACATAATGGCCCAAATTCTTTTGTGTAGCATAGTAAATTACACTAAGGTAGAGCTGTTGAACTAGCTGGGATTTAATGCATCAGCTCCTCCACAAGTTCCATTCATTTAAATGTGTCAACTCTGCTCGTAACTTACTTTAGCATAATAAGTTAGAGTAAGACTATTTGAATCAGTGGAACTTACAGAGGAGCTGAGTCACAAAATCCCTGTTGATTTAATGGTCCACTCTTATGCCATTTACTATGTCAAGCAACAAGATTTGACCACTGTAAGAAACAACATTGCTGGCAATGCTATTTGTAGAGTCTAGTGTTTTGCCTGTGTACCACATTTGGACGAACTGCAAATCCCAAAATGAATTGGACAGATTTGAACTAACCTGTATGAGGTCCAGACTGAAAAAGGTTGAGCAGATTTGGTTCTGGAACAAAAGTGAATTAAATTTACAAATTGATTTAGATCCAGGGTGCTAACTAATCAGATGGATCACAATTTTTTCAGCCCACCCATATTTTTAAAGTCAATTTTAAACATGCCCAGTACCCAAACCCTGAAGCTAGCAGTCTGAAATTTGGGAGATTAATTTCCGTCTTCAAGGTCTTTCATGCTTCCAAAAATTGTGTGCAAAAACATAAAAGGGTTAGCTATTTTGATTTTCAATCGAGTGAATTTACAAATTTATGGATCGACTTGACATCCTACATTGCAAATCACATTGCATGGAGGCATGAATTGCTCCATAACAAGACATTCTGAAGCTCCAAATTGACCCTAAGACCAAATTTGTGGATTCATACACAGCCATAAATAAATAAAGATAGATAGATAGATAGATAGATAGATAGATAGATAGATAGATAGATAGATAGATAGATAGATAGATTAGATAGATATGGCTGTGTATAAAATGCACATGTGGGTGTGTGAGTGGGTGTAAAGAACCTCAATAATTTGCATCCATTTCCTGTACAACAACAGCTGCTAGCTCCATTTTTTTCATGTAAAACTAAATGCTTGTGTTTTATTTCTTCTTGTTAGTTTCTGGGTACCATTCTCTCCCTCTTGGGTCATTTTAAGGGCAGTTTCCCTACTTTAGATGGATGTTGTCCAGCAAACAAATAGAAAAGTAAAAAGCTAAGAAGCAACAAAACAAGCCACTGCACGAGTATTTGGAAAGCTATCTGCAACTATTTACTTCTTGATGAGGTTATAAATAGTTACAAAGTGAATTAATTAAACAATTAACCATCCAAGCTCCTAGTAGCACTTGCATGAGTGAGAATATCTTGGGCATAAATCTCTTAATAAATGAATACTGAAGGGTCTATCCAGACCCAATGAATTTTAAGGATAAAGTTCTTACGTTTTGGAAGAGGTAGCCGACATGTTAGTCTGCGTAAGAATTCCAGGCAAAAATAAACAAAACAAAAGACAAAAACTTGTGGCAACTTAAAGACTAACTACAGTGGTACCTTGTATAAAGGAATTAATTTGTTTAAAACGAAATTCTGTTAAGCAAATTTTCCTTTATACAAATTTCCCATAGGAATGCATTGAAAATGGAGTAATCCCTAATTGTGACCATTTTTATGTTGTATGGATTTTGGGGCTAGAAAGATTTTGGGCTAGAAAAAAACACAAATAATGGGCCAGAATGTGGACTCTCCTCCTCGCATTACAATTTCTGCAAAAGAACTGGAAGTTGTCCATGACTTTGTGTATCTTGGCTCAACTATCTCAGATACACTCTCACTAGAGTCTGAGCTGAATAAATGTATAGGTAAAGCAGCAACTATGTTTTCCAGACTAACAAAGAGAGTATGGCTCAATAAGAAGCTGACAGAACATACAAAGATACAGGTCTATAAAGCTTGCGTACTGAGTACACTTTTGTATTGCAGCGAGTCTTGGACCATCCATGCTCAACAGGAAAGAAAGCTTAATACCTTCCATATGCGCTGTCTTAGGCGAATATTCAACATTACCTGGCACGACAAAGTTCCAAATAGCATAGTCCTGAATCGAGCTGGAATCCCTAGCATGTACACTTTATTGAAACAGCGATGCCTACGCTGGCTTTGACACGTTGTGAGAATGGATGACGGTCGGATCCCAAAAGATCTTCTATATGGAGAACTAATGAAGGGAAAGCGCCCCAGAGGGAGACCACAGCTGCGGTATAAGGATATCTGTAAGATGGACCTGAAGGCCTTGGGAGTGGACCTCAACAGTTGGGAAACCCTGACCTCTGATCACACTGTCTGGAGGCAAGAGATACAGCATGGTCTACATAAATTTGAAGAGGCATTTGTCCAGCAGGCAGAGGAAAAGAGGCAGGCACGGAAAGAACGAAACTTGAGGACCAGGCAAGAAACAGAATATATCTGCCCCCAGTGCGGTAGAGACTGCCATTCCCAAATTGGTCTATTTAGTCACACTAGGTGTTTTTAGGATCTCTACTCCAGGCATGATACCATAGTCTTTCGAGACTGAAGGATGCCAATGAATGATGGATTCACCCCATAGGCGATTCTGTTGAGCAAATTTCTCCTATTTCCAGATTTTTTTATGTTGTACAGATTTTATTTTATACAAACTGTTTGCTATATGAGGGTCCACTGTATTACATTGTATTATATAAGTATTATATTTTTAACTTCTGAAATTGCTTGTCTCCATACAGTTTGTTTTCTTATCATCTTGACTGTCTCAGAATCATGTCTGAGACAATTACTTATACTAAAAATACAGAGTCACTAAGGCTCTTGGCAGCTGAGTCTAGAGGACAGGGAACAGGGTACTTTGTAAGAACTGGGGCCTGGTAAACTCTTTCAGCCATCTGTGTGTGCCTGGTCTCACAGCTATAACTTTTCCCTAGAAACTAGCTCCATTGAGTTTAGTGCTGCTTACTTTCTGAGTAGCAAAACATAGGATTGCACAGGAAGGAGATAAGAAAGGTAGATGGTTCAATAGTCTGCGTCAGCAAGCCCATTCTTATACTCTTGGAAGTAGGCTCAAGAAGATTTATACTGGTACAATAAAATGTTTCCTGATCTTCAGACTTCAGGTTCTGAGCTATTAATGTTTTCTATCTTTAAAAAAAGTAAAATACAAAATAAAATACAGTCTCTTGTTAGGGGAGAGACCAAATTGTATAATAATGTCATCTTGAGGAATAAAAAAAGAGAAGCTCAAAGCTGCAGGAGGAGCTAATTTAAATGAGCTGGACAAGTGCACCAGAACAGGGCTCAAGTCAGTGGCTGGCTTTGAATCAAATCCTGCAAAGGAGCAGGGGTGGAGAGGGATATTTATTTATTTATTTATTTATTTATTTATTTATTTATTTATTTATTTATTTAATTTATTTGACTTCTATACTGCCCCATTTAGGCTGAGACACTACTCTAGGTGGCTAATATAATTATGACAACAATGAAAAGAAATATAGAGAAGTAAGTAAATTACCGCCCAGTCAGCTTGACTTCAATTCCTGGCAAGATCCTAGAACAAATTATTAAGCAGACAGTCTGTAATTATTTAACTAGCAATGCTGTCATTATATTACTTACATTTTCATTTTAAGTAAACAATGAAAAGAAATATAGTAAAGTATAGTAAATTATCACCCAGTCAGCTTGCTTCAGTTCCTGGCAAGATCCTAGAACAAATTATTAAGCAGACAATCTGTAATTATTTAACTATCAATCCTGTCATTCCGAGAAGTCAACACGGTTTCTTAAAAACAAGTCATGCCAGACCAATTTTGATCTCTTTCTTTGATAGAACTACAGGCCTGGTGGATGAGGGGGAACACTGTGGATATTGCTTATCTAGATTTCAGTAAGGCCTTCGATAAGGTTCCCCGTGGTATACTTACAAAGAAGTTAGTGGAATGTGGGATAGATAGTGCCACTGTTAGATGGATTTGCAGTTGGTTGACTGATCACACCCAAAGGCGGATCATTAATGGCTTCTCTTCAGCTTGGAGAGACATGACGACTGGGGTGCCCCAGGGTACTGTTCTGGGTCCAGTGTTATTCAATATCTTTATTAATTATTTGGAGGAAGGAATAGAGAGTATGCTGATCAATTTTGCAGATGATACCAAATTGGGAGGGGTTGTTAATTCCCTATATAGGATGAAAATTCAAAATGATCTTGACAGATTAGAGTGCTGGGCCAAAGCTAATGGAATGGGGTTCAGCTGAGGGAAATGTAGGGTGGTGCATCTAGGTAAAAAGAATGAATTGCACAGATATAGGATGGGAGACACCTGGCTGGAAAATAGTAGCTGTGAAAGGGATCTGGGAGTTTTGGTGGACCACAAATTAAACATGATTCAGCAGTGCGATGCGGTGGCCTAGAAAGCCAATTTGATTCTTGGTTGCATCAACAGAAGCATAGTGTCTAGACAAGGAAAGTGATAGTACCGCTCTATTCTGCTCTGGTCAGACCCCACCTGGAGTACTGTGTCGAGTTCTGCACACCTCAGATTAAAATGGATGTTGAGAACCTTGAACAGGTCCAGAGGAGGGCAACCAAGATGACTGAGGGTCTGGAAGAAATGTCTTATGAGGGACGGCTTAGGGAGCTGAGAATGTTTAGCCTTATAGAAAGAAGGCTGAGGGGGGATATGATATCTATGTTTAAATATTTGAAAGGCTGTCACATTGAAGAGGGATCTGCCTTGTTTTCCCTGGCTTCAGAGACTAGGATGCAGGGCAATGGTTTCAAACTACTGGAAAAGAGATTCAATTTAAATATTAAGAAGAACTTCATGACAGCTAAAGCTGTTTGGCAGTGGAATATGCTGCCACAGAGGGTGGTGGAATCTCCTTCATTGGAGATTTTTAAGCAGAGGCTGGATGGCCATATGTCAGGAGTCCTGTGATGTGGAGTTCCTGCATGGCAGGAGGTTGGACTGGATGGCCCTTGAGGTCTCTTCCAACTCTATGATTTTATGATTCTAAGTCAAACCAACAAACAATATGGAAATTAACAACCTGGTTATCATCGAATAATAGATGGACAGGCAACACAATCTGACAGCTTTCATGAGAGGATGCTCTGAGAAGTTTCGGTGAAGAAAATCATTTTCAGTTGTCTCTTAAAGGTTGTGAGGGAAGGGGGCAGGCACAGCTTGACCAAGAATCCTATTTCAATGGGATGGTGCCACAACAGAGAAGGCCTGATTTCTGATGGAAGTCTTTCTGCTTTTCTTCAGAGTGGCAATCCACAGGAGCAAGGCCTGTGAGGCTCTGGTGGTGCAGGTTGATGTTTTTGGGGAAAGGACGCTCCATCAAGAGAATATTTTGTGAAAAGCTTGTGCCTGGCTGGATCACAGCATAGAAACATTACTTTTTTGGGACAACTCCCAGAATCCCCTTGCCAGCTGTGAACAAGATCATTTAGCACTGCTATATTATGTCTGTGAAGATTCTCAGTCATCCAGGTGAGGCAATCCGGAAGTCATGGCAACTGGACTTCATTTCTTAAGAGATCGAAATGTTTCGCTACTCATCCAAGCAGCTCTGTCAATTTGAGGAAAGTTAGTGGTGAGGCCTCCAATCTATAGTTCACCTTGATTTGACATAACCCTTGACTCAATAGGTGCATTAGGTGGACAGTGACCTGAATAGGCTTGTTAGATGGACAATATCCTGAATAGGCTCATTAGATATACAATGGCCTAGGTGTGTTGAAAGTCCCACCTATTCAACCCTTCCCAACACTTACAGGTAGCTGGGAAGAGGGGTCAGGGAAGCCATTCATGTGTGTATTGAAAGCCCTTCCCCCTCAAAAGAGGTGGGGGACTCAGGTACAATCTCTCTGCTACTTATTATGATGCCCTTTCAGCCCACAGAAAGGGCTCTGAGTGCTCCCTTTGGAAGCCATGCCATAGGTTCGCCAACACTGTAATAAGTGTTGGGACGGGTTGCATAGGTGGGACTTTCACACACCCCAGGCCATTGTATATCTAATGAGCCTATTCAGGCCATTGTCTACCTAACAAGCCTATTCCGGTCAGGGTGGTGTGAAATCAAGGTGAACTATAAATTGGAGGCCTCACCACTAACTTTCCTCAGACTGATGAAACTACTTGGATGAGTAGCAAGCTGATTCTTATCTCACAAGAAAATAAGTCCAGTTGCCATGACTCAACTTCCAGACGGCTATATTATGTTGAAGGATCTTGTTTTCAGTTCTTTTACGACATTTGGAAATGGTGTTTTAAAACTGGCTTGAGTATGTCTAATGCTTACCCCAGTCCAACCACCCCTTGTGGAAGATCAGAGCTTGGCAACTTTACTTTTGGTGGAGCCATGCAGCCCAGAGCATTATGCCACCTAAGAATTTTGGGGACAGCAATCCCTCCCTCTCCAAAATAATCCCTAAATGTTTCAAAGCGGTGTGGGTGGCAGATAAACTTGGCAGAAGGACATTTTCACAAGACGGATTTCTTTGGTTAGGACAACAGCGAGGGCAGTTTGATCTCAGGAAATGCTTTCATATATAAAGGACAGGTGGCTTTTTGCAGGGTCCAGTAAGTCAGCATGAGATACCCTGCTCAGTGTCACCACACATGCTACCTTCAAAGCTCTTATGCCTCTTGATGTAAATGCTGAAGTCTGCTGGGTCTCACAGCAGGCAGAGTTGCAGCAGAGTGGAATTTGTATTTTGAATGAGCCACTGAAGTGAAAATTTGATTCCATTCCTGAAAAATATTTACCAGGATTAATTAAATTTGAGCTTTGTGCAAAGGCTCAACCTTTCCATTGTATCCTAACCAGTTTTCTGCTACCTTGGAGAGAATGAACCATCTTTTCTCTTCTGGGTCCTTGCCAAAGAAAGATTATTTTGTTGTCTGACTTAACTGTCATGCTGCCAGCAACTGACTTTTCTAGGGACTGCGTTTCATCAGTTTGTGGTCTGTGCACATTTGGGTTTATAAATATTCACTCAGCTATATGTGCAGTTTCTAAACACAGGGAATGACAGGTCTACCCATAAAAGTGCTTTTCATAATAACAGAAGAGCTTAGCGTTCCGTTCTTGGTAATGCTCATCTTCTCTCATGGGCAAACAGCCCTGGCAAATCCTTTCCTTCCAAGTGGGTGCCTTTTGTGTACTAAAATGCTGCCATTATTTGCATCTAAATGTGCTTAAAATCAGTCCTGCAGGACAGTTTCAATCAACGTTGTTCAATATATTCCACCTAAATGACTCCAGAGTGTAAATAAAATTAAATCAACGGTGCTGTGTTTGTCTCCTGTTACAAATGCAATAGGCTTGAAATGATAGTGTCGGTTAAATGGGACAAAGATGACACAATGGAAAAATGGCATTAAGGCGGCTGCTCTAGGTCTGGTACTTGGTCTGAAAGAGCCACAGAGGAGTGTGAGAAAGTCATCTGCCTATCTCGACACAGCAGAATTAGCAACATCCCACTTTCCTCTGTAAGCTGATATTGTTTCCCTAATTCTGTAGGTTGCCTTTTGAAACCAGACGTTCTTGGTGTAGCGTTGGGTTGAATGTTACTTTCCCCCAAACAATAGAACCTTAATAGGATTAGCATAATCGAAGCCTCTGTTATCCAGACTTTGGTTCTTGGAACTGCCACTCTCTGCCACCGATCCAGAGAACTATGAGACAAGCAGACACCGCTTCACTGGAGCTGTGCATCCAAAGATGTGATCGTGGCTGCCAAAGCTGACAGCACCGATTGTAGACCCACAGTGTAATGCCCCTTTCTGCAAAGGATGGATTAATGCTGTGGTTCTCAACCTGTGGGTCTCCAGATGTTCCTGGACTGCAACTCCCAGAAATCCTGTCCGGCTCAGCAAGTGATAAAGACTTCTGGAAGTTGCAGTCCAGGAACATCTGGAGACCCACAGGTTGAGAACCACTGGATTAGTGTCTCTAGGGTTCTGATCTCATTTGTAGAATCCTTCCCATGAACAACTACACTGCTTTTGGAGATGAAACTGATATCAGGCAAGGTCAGAACAGCCCTACAGTAGAACTTAAGCCAACAAAGAGAAACTGTGGGACCCCATGCTGTACTTTGGCTGATGAAATGGCTTCGGTCAGCATGGCTAGGAAGAAGGGAGTCCCACCCTTCTTCCTAGCCATTTTCGTTGGTTTGTTTATTTGTTTTTTGTTTTTACTCACTTTGCACCATTTTGAAAGCATTTCCGCGCACGGGCGTCCCCCAACACCCCAGACCAGAGGGAAAACACTAAAAAAAATTGATGCTGGCAGAGACACAGTATAGACTAGGTACACAGGGAGGCTGCAAAGGCAGCGGCTGGCATTGCCCAGGGCGCAAGGCAGCTGCAGAGTGACTGTACTGTGGGGCAGGGGAGGGTACTCACTGAGAGGTACGCATACAGATGCACACACACACAGGGAGGCTGCAAGACTGAAGCTAGAGAAATTTCTTCTTTCTCTCCCCTAAGAGCCAGGCTGCAGCCAGCAGGAACACAGAGACACACACCTGCCTGGCTAACGCGTCACAGAGACAGCAATCCCACCCTAACTGCCACCGCAGACTGCAAGGAGGACCGGGGCTGCCAGAGCTTTTTATGTCCTCTGTGGCTGCCAGACTGCCCAGTCTGCAACCTGGGCGTGCTATTGGTTGAAGTTGCCACACACACACACACACACACACACACACACACAAACTCAGCCACTTCATAAAGTAAACACAAGGAGGCTGAACCTTCTCCCAGGAAACTCCTTGTCTTTTAAAATGATTTTCAGAAAAGGGATTTCTCTTCCACAAGATTGAGTGTGAATGTTCATAATTTTTTTGAGAGAATTTTTTTCCACAGTACTGGTAATGATTTTTAAAAAATCCCTCACATGCAACAAAGTACTTGGGATCAGGGCTTTGGATCAGCGAAATATATTTTATGTTGTGTTTTCTGTGCATCAACTCCAGTTTTCATGTTTCGGTACAAGCTCTGGGATCTGGGTAAAACTTGGAAAGGAGTGAAGTCTAGAGGCAAGCTACGTCTTGGGTGGAATTTACAGGAACAGAAGTGGACCAGTATTTAAAATCAGGGAATAGATGTGGCTTACATCATTTGCAGTGCCATTTAATCAGATACAAGAATGCAAGGTTGTCAAATACAGGTGAGTAAGAACTTTGGGAGCAGCTGTAATCCAAAGCAGGCAACACAGGCTTAAAGGGATCCATGGTCTTGGGTGTAATTATCACGGCTTTTGTAGAGTACAAGACCCAGGGTTTGTTTTTTTTTAATATGGATTTTTATACCGCCCATCTGGCAGCGAGGCCACTTTGGATGGTTAACAACAAATTCCCCACCCACAGTGGCCACCATGCTGCATTATGGGAACTGTAGCCCTAAAGGGAGTTTCTAAGATGCTGAGAATGAAAGCCGAACAGCTATTTATTTTATTGCATAAAACCCATCTGAAGAAAGCTTGAGCCATCATGTATAGCCTCTGCTATGAAAAGTCTTCGGTGAATTGGCCAGGCACGGGTGGGTGGGACAAAGTAGGCATATGGTGGGCTACACTCACATATTCATTCTTCATATTCTGTTTGCTAGCAGCATCTCTTGTCAGAAGGCTGGGTGCCCTCCTGGCTACCATTGCTCTGGGTTGGCAGGACCTTTCAGCCCCTTGACCATCAATTCAAACCAAACCATCACAGTAAGTCCACAGCAAGGATACTATTTGATCGCGTGCTAAACAGGAAGAGAAGCAAATTCTGATCCCAGCTGACCACGCCCCTCGAACAGCAGTTTCAGCGAAGTTTCTTAAACCACCGCCAGGGGCTGGATTTAGAAACTTCGCTCGGAAGTGCTTACTTGTTTGCTTCTGTTGCAAAGACAGGACATTGAAAATACACAGTAAATTCAGTTTCTCCCCTTTCTCCCCGGCTTAAAAGACGGAGCCTTGGAAACTGGAGCCAGAAAGTAGGACAAAATGCGTAGTACACAGGTTAGAGCAGGACAAGAATAGGAAGGTACAACGCAGAGGAGAAGACACCAAGTGCTCATTAAAAACCACGTGACCACTCCCGGAAAAAATAGGCAGGAAATTTAAAAATGAAGGAAACCCAGGTATGACCACGGTCTTTGTCACCTTTCTCTACCACCCTCCAACTATAGTTCACTAAGTCATGGTAATTCCTCCTCTTGGTGGCTTTGAAAAATCTGGTTACTTCTATTGATTCTAACTGAACGGTCACAGAAATTATTTTAAATTGTTTTCTGCTCTGAAATATGAAAACTGCTGAGTGTGAAATGTCTCTCGGCTGGTGGCCTCTAGCAGGGGCCTCTCGAAAATGACGTACATCTTCCACCAGGCTCCATGTGGGCTGCTCAGAGCTGAGCTGAAATGAGAGAGATGGCATCCAAATAGAACATAAAACACTCTGGGAAATAATTAAGGATGTTTCTGTCCCATGAATCTGATGAGATCTTTCAAGTTCTTTCTTCTCCTCCCCATAGTTCTATAGAATATGTCCAAGGAATTGCTGTCTGTTGCACATGAATCCCAAATGAAACGAGACATACCTTGCAAAACCAGTCTGTCCCTCTGTGTGTGATTGGAGCAGATTGCTAATGTCATTTCTGCCAGAATCATGCAGCTATAATAGGCACATAATGGCCAAATCAATCTCGCGGTGCAAATCTATAGCAATGGGCAGAATTGCACCAGGATGAATCTTTTCCCTTTCTGTCTGTTTTTTAGTTTTCTGCCCCTTCACATTGGTAGACAGAGATTTATAGTTTCCATTCTGTTATTTGCAAAAAGCACTCCGTAGTGAAATTTCTTTGGAATGTTATTTTTCTGTCTTGTGTTGCCACAACAACAATTGGTTTGAAGAGGGGGCAGCAAAGATACAAAAGATGTCAGCAGAAGATTCTTCTTCTTCTCTTGGTACTACAAGCAGAATGCTTTAGTCAAGTTAACATAGGTTATGATTATGAAAAGGAGTGTCTGAATGCAGGGACAGGTATGCTCTCTTTCTGAATGCATGTCTTCTTAATGAAAAAGCTCTATGGCCCCACATCAGCATTTGCTGTCGGATCTGTCCTGAAATCCATACTTTAGAAAAGATTTTCATTGGCTGAAAATCTCTTGCTTAATGTAGGAAGACCTTCCTGAATACCTTCTTGGGTTGGCTTAAAAACATTTCAATCTACCATTTTTAATCTTAGTTAAAATTAATTTTATTCCATTTTGTACATGACAGATTTGGGGGATTAGGAAATGAAGGGCGAAATAAAACACACAATATCCTGCAACATTATTTATTAATAATTGTGTGATTACATTAACGAAGAAAACCATCTGAGGGTGATGCCTTCAACAGGAATGGCTGAAAGCTTTTCTGGGAACGGGAGCCAAAAATGCACTTTTCATAGTTCTGGTTATAGGCAAAGGGTGAAGATCCTAATGCTATTCCAGCCCCCCCTTTTTTTCTGCCAAGCCAATGCTCTCCATCCCGGTGCTCAGGCCAGACTCTGCTGCTCCTGAGCTGCATCTGTCACCATTTCCTCTCTGACTAGTCTTTGAGCTCTGAGGTCCTGCTGCTGGAGGAGGGTGCAAGGCAGGGCTAGGCAGGGTGTTGATGAAAGCTTGAGGGAGTTACAGAGGATTCATCCTGAGCTGGAGCTGATCTCCTGTTTCTGTTTCCCTTTTGACCAAGCTAAGGATTGAAAGGTCTGAACTCTGAAGTCATAATAAACGGTGCCTCTGACCATACACGGAGAGAGCCCTTACCTCCTTAAAACCAGAGAACCGTGAAGGTGGAAGGGGCCTCTAAAGCCTTTGAGTCCAACCCCCTGCTCAAGGCAAGGATCCAAGTCAAAGTAGATCCAATATATGGTTGTCCCATTTTCTCCTGAAGGCCTCCAGCGTTAGAGCCGTCCTCACCCATAAGTGGCCACTCCAGGCAAGGACATTCCCCTAATCAGAAGGTGCCATGCAGGTTTGAGCACTCACACGGTAGAACCTTTCATGAGCCAACCACGACATATATAATGAAGCACATACAGCTCCACGATGAGGAATCCCCTTTTAAATGGCCCACCTCTTCTATCAACTACTTGTTCCCAATGCCCCAGAATAAAGAGACACATTGGGGCCACAGTACAACTCAGACACCGGTCACCCCACCCTTCTCCTCCAGAAAGAGAGACTCAGCATTTTCTCAGAGCTGAGTTCTACATCTATCAGAACTCCTAATGGCAGTAGCACTCTGTCCATGCTCAGAGGCAGTCATTGGCAATCAACTCCTTCCCCCTCCCCCATGCAGCTCATTGGGGGAGGGGAGAACATGGATGTCGTTTCACTGCCTCCCCCCTTTCTCAGCAGCGTCTGTGTTACCACCACACTTTCAGGGTTCTAAAATGGCCACCCGGGCCAAGCTTCGCTGTCATAGGTCAACAGAGGTGCCTTTAAGCAGATTGGGGCCAGAGCTTCCTTCATCCGCTTGCCTGCTGTGTGTGTGTGTCTGAGTGGATCCTCAGCCCAGCCCAATCCAGCCCAGCCTGGATCAGCTGTCTTCCTACTCCTCAGCATCCTTTCTCTGTTCCCTCCCTGTCTCTGTTGCCATTCTTGGGGTGGTGGAGGAGGAGGAGCATCTCTCATTTCCTTCTCTCTCCTCTTCCATTTCCCCATCTTCTTCTTTTTCCTCCTCCTCCTCCTCCTCCTTCAACCTCCTTTGCCTCTGAATTGCTGATACTGCATAGCCAAGGCAATGCCGAAACTTCGGCCCTCCAGATGTTTTGGACCGCAACTCCCACAGTCCTTTGTCATTGGCAATCTAAGCTTAGAATTCTGGGAGTTGTGGTCCAAAACATCAGGAGGGCCAAAGTTTGGACATGCCTGGCATAGCCCCAGTGCCGCCGCCCCCCCCACCAGCCTCACCAACCCCTGTGCCTCACCCCTTTAAATGAACCCCACTTTGCCCAGTGCAGGAGCTTTCTCCTGGCCAGGTGGACAATGGAAAGAAGGGGACCAGAGGCAGCAGCCCTTGCAGGTTGTGCTTGTGTCTTCTTATCCTCCTGTCCCAGGGCAGTAGTGGAGGGGATGGGAGTTGCCAACTCAGGTCGGCCTTGCCCAGCCCCAGGCACTCAGCTGCTCAGCTCCCTCTCTCTTCTGTCTCAGCCATGGCCTGGAACTCTACCTCTTCCCAGATATCATTTTGGCACCCTTCTCAGCATGCCCACCCCCAGGGCACATGCCCCCTTTCCCCCATTGAGGCACTGGAGTATAACTCCCATCAGCCTTAATCAATGGTAAAGGATGATGGGATTTGTGGAGAGCCATGTGTTCTCCATCCCTCCCCTATAAGTATTACATGTATTCAGATTTGGTCTAATTAGACAACATCCAGAAAGAAGTGGATGAAAATACCCTCTGATTGTAAGAAGAGCAATAACAGCAGCAGCAGCAGTAGCAACAACAGATACATCTTCTACTTCTGATCTCTTCTTCTCAGGCATATATATCCTATCAAGAGAACGTATTTTCTTCAGATACCTCCAAAATGCAGCTATGTCTAGTGCTTCAGAAAGGTTGCAG
This sequence comes from Phrynocephalus versicolor, assembly GCA_023846285.1. Taxonomy (NCBI): domain Eukaryota; kingdom Metazoa; phylum Chordata; class Lepidosauria; order Squamata; family Agamidae; genus Phrynocephalus; species Phrynocephalus versicolor. The sequence continues at coordinate 26,773,895 of JAHTLZ010000275.1, forward strand.
TGTAGGTGAAAGCACTGCTGATGTGATGATCAATACCAACAAAAGTAGAGTTTATTTTAGGTGGATGATCTTTTCCCCCAGGATCTTTACATTTATTCTTTTTTCTTTTAAAAGTGTCTTGTTAAAAAGCATATTGCTCGTCTTAAAAAAAATTAGGAATTTGAGACAGGCAGCAAAACAGTCCAGGATTGGTTTGCAATTTTTTATCATCATCATCATTATTATCATCGTCATCTCATCATAATCATCATCATCATAATCAGCAGCAGCAGCTAACTATGCTGGATTTTGTATTACAAATCACTAGTCAAACACTTCCCAAGCTTTTAGGACAGGCATGCCCAAACTTCAGCCCTCCAGATTGGAAGTACGGGCTTGGAATTCTGGGAGTTGTGGTCCAAAACATCAGGAGGGCCGAAGTTTGGACATGCCTGGTTTAGGACTATGTGATGTATCGGCAAATTATGTGAGCAGATCCCAGTAAGGTGGCTTTCTGCAGCTGACTGATGGTGACTTCGTCAACTCCAATTTCTTCTAAATACTTGCTTAGCTCTGTAGGCACCATGCCCAGTGTGCCAATTACCACTGGGACCAACTGTACCAGTTTATGGCAGAGTCTCTGAAGTTTAATTTTCAGATCCTGATATCGGGTGATTTTTTCAAGTTGTTTCTTGGTGACTCTACTATCACCTGGTATAGCAACATCAATGATCCACACTTTTTTCTTCTCCACAATCACAATATCCGGGGTATTATGCTCCAAAACCCTGTCCATCTGTATTCGGAAGTCCCAAAGTAATTTTGCATGCTCATTTTCAGTCACTTTTTCAAGCTTATGATCCCACCAGTTCTTTGCTACGGGCAGATGATATTATTATTATTATTATTATTATTATTATTATTATTATTATTATTATTATTATTATTATTATTATTATTATTATTATTATTATTA
>JAHTLZ010000275.1:26774859-26786548 GCA_023846285.1 Phrynocephalus versicolor
TATTATTATTATTATTATTATTATTATTATTATTATTATTATTATTAAAGCAGGCAAGACCCAACAGCTAAGACAGAGCTGCTGAAAAAATGTAACTCAGCTGTGCTTCAACGGTGGAGAGGCCATGGCACTGTGCAAGAAGACTGACTGAATCATGGATGATCAGGTCATCTTTGTCACTAAATCCCTCAGCCAAGTGGCAGAGTGTCTGCCCAAACTGTGTTGCTACTCACTGCAAAAGGTATCGCCTCCTTGTCCTGTTACAGCCAACAAGTTCCAGCACCACCATGCCCCAAGCTCCAGATTTTTAAGCACCTGAGACAGCACTCCAAATGGAATGCCCACCTTCTGTTCAGCTCAAGGTACGTAGAATGCACATCCAGTCAAATCACTGTACTGTCTGTGAACAGAATGGTAAAGCAAATAATAACAGGGGATCTTGAGACAGCTGGCATTTTCTTTTCACTTCTTTTCAACAAAGCAAGTGACTGTGCTGCATATGGCAACCACATCCAGGTTTTCCAAAGCTTAATTTTTGGGACCACCGCTCTCACAATCGCCCAGCCACCATAGTCATGCCCAGCTACCTGGGAGATTCTGGAAGTTAGAGTCCAAAAATGTCACTTAACAATACCGTACTCTGGCTATATTCTGCGTAGCACAGAAACGGGACTCAAGACAGAAAAGGTAGAATATCACTAAAGTGCTTAATCACCCAGGAGGTCATCTGGCATACTGCAGCTGCCTAACTTCTTTACTTGGCAGCAAGGCAGTAAAAGGGCTCTGGATGGGAACTAGTTGCCACGCAGCATACCTTGTTCTAGTTCACAGCCACAGCTCCCTTTCAAAGTCATCTCTGAGTGCACACAACATCCACATGGAACGCCACTCCTTTGTCACATCAATCCCTGGTTGCTCTATAAATCGGCCCACCCAATTTTCTTCACAAACTTCCATACTCATGTTTCCTCACTCTGTCTTTGTCTCTCTCTGGGTGCCCTCTCAGTTACTTGATTTACCTACCATAATGGCCTCTCACCATCTATTTCTTGCCATGAGGATTAGTTGTTGTTTATTAGGATGCAGCCAATCTTTGATGTTAAGCAGCCAAGAAACCCATCTTCCCCCTCTTCTCTATGTACCCTCACTCTTCCCCTCAATTATGTACTGCAGTGTATTAGATTTGGCATGATGAATTATGTGTTCAAGACATGAGAGTTTGTATTTCTTCATACAGGTAATCATATCTTATTTATTTTGTTGTTTTCCTGTCTGATGAAATATCTCTTCATTCTTTATTCCATCATACCATGGGATGTGAAGGATTCTTCCATACACTTCAAATGCATTTGTTTTCCTACTAGGCATCTTCTTCTCAGTAATCCAAATCTCAGATCCATTCAGGAATTCTGATTTATATAACATTCTAATGTCTTCTGTCACAAAGATATATGAAGTTAATTGTACAGCATTTTCATTCAACATCAAAAAATTGTTCTAGTTAGCTCAGTTCTTCACTTATATACTGTATATACTGCAGACCATGTATCTGTTAATTAAGTGCCACAGAGGGTGGTAGTCTCCTTCTTTGGAGGTTTTTAAGCAGAGGCTGAATGGCCACCTGTCAGAAATACTATGATGGGGGTTCCTGCAAGGCAGGGGATTGGACTGGATGGCCCTTGAGGTCTCTTCCACCTCTATGAATCTGTGATTCTAAGTGCAAAATCCTTTTGGCAAAGTTTTTATGTGAACTGGACACCCCCTTCTGCCCCAGGGAAGCTTTTTGGAACCTTGGGATAAAAAGGAGTGCTTTTGATAATAAAAAATTGCCACCGTTTTGCTGCCACCTGGATTGGGCTCCTTCTAGGCAACAGGAGTTGATGATTTATTATTATTATTATTATTATTAAAGGCTCGCCTTCCTCATCTTGAGGCTCCCAAAGTCTTCGCCAGGGCAAAAGGAGCCTTGGAAACCGAGAAAGGGAATGGGAGGCTTTAAGCTAATTTAAATTATTTCCCACGTCTTGAATTTGTTTATGGCATTGGAACAGAATTTTGGCCAATTTTTCTACTGATGTCACCCCTACTTAATGCCACTGATGTTAAGCATCAACCCTTGAGACTTCACAAAAGTGGAAAACCTGCAAATAGCTAGCCTAAGATATGATTCTGGATCTTTTCTCATCCTTTGGAACAGGCATGGGCAACTCTGGCAGGTAAAGGACATTTCTCTGCCCTGGATACTGCAGGCTACATGACTCCAAAATGCAGCTTTAAGCAGAAATTAAAACCAGAATTGATTTGAAGTTCCCTTCTGGTTTTCAAAAGCACGTGTACACAGAGATCATTGTTGTGATCAACAGATCATATAACACATGCACATCTCCAGAACAATTCTGAGTGGCCAGAGCAGAAGGAGTTGTCTATGAGTGGTTCTGAGCTGACAAAAACATACAGGGAGACTGCATGTGCCACAAGTGTCCTGGTTTAAAGGATTCTGCTTCTGGCTCCCCTTCTCCTCCATCTCCATTTTAAGCAGGTTCCCAAACTCAGCTCAGCCTTTAAGCTTCTAAATTCTAATAGATGGCAGGATAGAGTTCTCTCCTTGAAAGGCTGTTCTCTGCAAACTCATTTATTAAGATGAACACCCATTGTAAAAAAACAGGGACCAGAGGCTCTGGAGTAGCCCAGAAACACCTAGAACCTAGCTCGTACGACTAAAAAGCCAGTCACATCACCTGTTCACAACCTTCCCTGCAAGGATACTATGTATTGTATTTCTATCTAAATGAGATTTCCCCCTAAAACTGAAATTAAATACTGTATATGGAAATATTCTGCAGATGTGATCTCTTTGCCCTCCTTTTTGGAGATGGTTAAGTGGCCACCCTAAGGCAGCGACTCTCATCTCCAGAGCTGGTCATATACCATATGCACCATCATCTCCCATGTCTTATGGCAACAACAGGTGGCCACGATGGGAATGGATGGTTACTTTCCAAACAGGAGAGATGAAATGCATTCTCAGCATAGCAGTGCTCCAGCAGTGCTAAACAATAGGTTGAAAGTGCCTCTTTTTCTACTGGTGTGTTTGGCTCAGGCCCCAGATCCATTTCCTATTGTGCTCTACAAAACATTTTTATATTGTTTTATTAAAACAATATAAAAAATGAGCCACCAGGGCTGAGGGAGAGAGAGCGAGAGAGCAAGAGAGAACTACATGATGCTCAGGAGGGATATTTGCATTTGAGTTCTGATCTTCTTCATATTGATTCTTGCTAGTTTATGAAATTATTGATAATTTTAAAAAACAGGAAACAGAACCCTCTGATTATAGGAACTAGGCAACTGTTTTGGTTGCTCTGGGTTTAAACCATGTTGGATATCTCCGTAATAACACGGTTGTTCTTTTGGCCCCTCCTATCCAGTTACTCTGTCAAAATGCCCTGCCTTCCACAGAAAGTGTAAAATTAGCGAAGAAGCAGTGTTTTCCCCATTGTACACTCTCATGATAATAAAACACAGCATCTGAATAATGTTTTTATAAAAAATGGGTTTCCCCGGAATTGCCTTTCCTTTAGTTTTTATTTAAATATCACAACTCTAACTCTCACAGCTTTATAGAAAGTTCTGGCCATGAGAAAATGAACATGTATTCACCATCAGCTAATGAATAATCTCAGCATAAATGAGACCCTGAACAGATTGTCTGGTAGTTCACCAGATTAGTGTGCAATTGTTAAAAATGTTCCTCCATCACCACCAACAACAAATAAATAAATTTTAAAAATGAAGAGCCCCAATCAATACAGTTATATGAAAAATATGTGTGTGTGTGTGTTGTGTCGTTTCAGTCGTTACCGACTCTTCGTGACTCCATATCCATGGAGTTTTCGTGGCAGGAATAGTGGAGTGGTTTGCCAGTTCCTACTCCAGGCGCCTAGAGCAAATATATATATCAGTATAAAAAGAGAACTCTCTTCTCATGACTCAGTGACATTTTCACCCACTTAGAAAAAAGTCCCCTTGCCATATCCACAATCTATATGTAAATGGCCACATGTGAATAATGCACACACATGTATTTTACACATGCCAAGTATCCTTGTGCTGAAAGGCCACACCCAATCATAGATCCCCAAGTGCCCACACAGGCTGTGAAATACATGTTTGTAGCACATGGTTAGCAACTTCTATCTCTCTGGATGTTAGGCAGTTGCTTCTGTCAGCCTTAGTCGGCATACACCATGGTGCAAGATGCTAGCCGTTGCACTCCAGTCACTTCTACAGGGCCACAAACTGACCTGTGGTATTATCGTCACCCACCTAAGTTGAAATTAATACCTTGTCATTCGGACATCCTGAAGAGATTGTTCAATGAGTTAGATATCTAGTTGGGAGTCTAATTCCCTACTGTGTCTCCTGAGAGAAGAGCCAGCCTGTCTAGCTCTGGGCAAACATCACAGTCTCTGACCACCTTTAAGAAGGGACTGGCAAACCCCTTCTGAGTATCTAGAAAACTCTAGAAAGAGTCATAAGTCAGAATCAACTTGATGGCACACAATTGTGGTTATTAGTTTTTAAACAAAAATGCTACTGCTGATCCAGCTGCCTTTGCCATTGGGTTCTTTGCTCTCCGCCTGACTTCACTTGCCTGCTCTCCTAAGTCTCTGCCGCTACCACTGTTGGGAAATTATTTATGTATTTATTTATTTTTATATTTGTATACTGCACCAATTTCCCAAGGTGAACACTGGGCGGTTTACATAAAATTATATTGCACACAATCTGAAAACAATTTGTAAAAAAAAAATCACATCTACTTTAGCGCTGTATCACTTAGTTGCTTAGTCAAGTATTCAAACATTTTTTTCCATGCACTGAGTGCCATTCGTAACTTTACAGGGGACTTTCTTGGCAGTGACACAAGATGATCCATGACAAGTAGGTACACACTGTGTGACCTGCGGGTGGGCTTTTGGAAATGGAACAACAGAAATAAACATGGTTTAAGTTATGAGTGTGGTTGCCAACAATGGTATAACACACGGAGAGAACTTCAAAACACCAGAATAAATATTTGTTCCAAGGGAATGCAAACTGCAATACCACATGACTGCCATGTGACTCGGAGGTGATTTAACTGGATTATACTTACAATGACATATTCTGAACTGTTCGTTATAATATAGCTGCACCCTAAAAGGAACTGTTTCCTTGGTAATGAGATGTACAATACAATAGAGGTAGAAAGCTAGATTCAATGTTTGACAGCTGATCTATCCATTATGCAGAACAGTATGTTAGAATCTTGCCCTATAATACCTTAGCCTGGGATACATTATTATATTTTTGAATGTTGAATGAGAAAATACTTGGTTGCTGTCATCCATCCTCAATAGAATATGACATATAGCTAGTTTATATAGCAAAGATTAGGAATGCGTTCTGATGCGGGAATGAATTCCAATATTGGAGGGTTATTTCAGCAGTGGGTGGGGCCAGTGATAAAGCAAAAGCAAAAAGCAAGCATTCTCCTTAGATACCACTCCATAATGCTTAAAGCAGCCCGCTGTGACGAGTTTGCTGTCCACTTTGAGGAAAAAATCGCTGAGATTCGCAAGGAATTGGACTCCACTATTGGTGCAGAATCAAGGGATGTGTCCAGTGTACCGTGCTTAGGTCCAGTATTATTGGATGAGTTTCAATTATTGAGACCCGAGGATGTGGACAGGGTGCTTGGATCTGTCCGTGCTACCACTACACTGCTCGACCCTTGCCCTTCTTGGCTAATTGAAAGATCTGCCAGGGGAGTTCGCACCTGGGTCCAGGAGGTTGTTAATGCCTCCTGGGTATCATCAGCAATATGCTGATTTTCCACCAATTTTCCACCAATCCAGGTGAGGCGGTTTCTGTGCTGAACTCATGTCTGGGCCAGATAATGGACTGGATGAGGGTTAACAAATTGAAACTCAATCCAGATAAGATGGAAGTGCTATTAGTGGGTGCTTCGCCAGACAGGTTAGAGGGCCACTTCCCTGTTCTGGACGGGGTTGCACTCCCCCTAAGGGACAGGGTCCGCAGCTTGGGGGTGCTCCTGGACCCCAGTCTAACTGGAAGCCCAGGTGGACTTGGTGCCCAGGGGTGCCTTTCTCCAGCTGCGGAAAATATATCAGCTACGCCCCTACCTGGATGAACGGAGCCTCATGACAGTTACACATGCACTGGTAACATCCCGTATTGATTACTGCAATGCGCTCTACATGGGGCTGCCTTTGAAGACGGTTCGGCGATTGCAACTGGTTCAGAATCATGCGGCGTGGCTAGTAAGTGGTGGGGCTGCTAGGGATCACATTACGCCGATTCTACGTAGCCTACATTGGTTACCAGTTGCTGCCCAAGCCCAATTCAAAGTGCTTGTTTTGACATATAAAGCCCTAAATGGCTTAGGACCTAGATACCTGAAGGACGACCGCCTCCTTCCATATGAACCTACCCGGCAATTAAGATCAAGCCAGGGGGCCCTCTTGAAAGAGCCATCCCTGAAGGAGGTAAGAGGGATGGCTTGCAGACACAGGGCCTTCTCGGCAGCTGCCCCCAAGCTATGGAATGCCCTCCTAAGTGAGATCTGCCTGGCGCCAACACTGATGACATTTCTGCGCCAGGTAAAAACCTTCCTGTTCCAGAATTTTTTTAATTGATACAATTTAGATTGTGGGTCTTCTGATGGCAATTTTAGTGTGATGATTTTAGTATAAGGTTTTTATTATTGTTTTAATTATTTATTGTTGTTTGATGTTTTTAACTGTTTTAATTCTTTGATTGGAAGCCGCCCAGAGACCATTGGGTTGTGGGCGGCGTATAAGTTGTAAAAATAAATAAATAAATAAATAAATAAAGCACTCTTTGGGTAGTTTACAGTTTAATTATGCAGGCTTCACATTGCCTTCACCCTGCCTTGCCCAGCAAACTGGGTACTCATTTTATCAACTTCAGAAGGATGGAAGGCTGAGTGTATCTTGAGCTGGCTACCTGGGGTTTAACCCCGGGTGTTGTGCACATTTTCGGCTTCAGTACAGAAATTTAGCCACTGCGCCACAAGGGTACAGGACAATGCCAAAGAAAAATAGGCAGATCCGGGTCTAAAGCTTATTAATTTCCTTTAGCACACAAGCCGCCAGGCCTGCAAAACCTCCCCAGTCTGCAAACCCGAGCTCTCATTCCAAGCAAATCATTTTTGCTGAACCCAAGATCCAAGGTGCTATCCGTGCAACAGAGTTTGCAGAGCAGCAAATCAGGACTAAATTCAATGCAAAGCTTTCCTAGACTGAAGCAGACTGCTAAAAGGAACTCTTGATTTACTAGATTAATACAGGCTATGTGTGTGAGGAAAACCTTTTGCAAATAGGATTGGAATCTCTGTGGGCCAAATTAGGGTTGCCTTCCCTGGCTATACAGTGTTCCCTTTCTGCTATACCAGGCCAACCCCAAGCCAATCTCTCTCCCGCTTCCACAACAACTGGTAAATGACTGTGAAGATTCTCAGTCATCCAGGTGAGTTTATCTGGAAGTTGAGTCATGGCTACTGGACTTCTTTTTTTGAGAGATAGAAACGTTTCGCTGTTCATCCAAACAGCTTCATCAGTCTGAATACAGCTAGTGCAAGTCCTCCATCTTATAGTCAGCTTTGACCTCTTGTTGTCCGGCTTCATATAAAACACAGTGAAGTGACATGGCTGAGGATAGGAGTTCTTCAGCAGCTGCGCATGCAGTGGCACACATAGGGTCATGACAGGGGCAGGCAACCTGTCCCTCTGGCCAGTGAGCCATCTCACGGGGACAATGGGAGATTTTCTGACCGTACTCTATTGACAAGCGAGCAAACAATCTGGCTGCTCCTGGTGCAGCAAAATGAGGCACATTGCCTGTGGTTCTTCTCCTGGTCAGAGTATTTTTGCACTTTTGGTAACCCAGGAGATATAAATCTCTTATCTCGCTTGCAAACACTGCCATTATTTTTTACATGTGACATTTGGTAATGTAGCAAGGGGGAACACAACCCCCCTTTCTGGTTTGCAGAGATGAATAGCTCCCTGCCATTTCTCTTTTGTATCCACTGCTGAGCTATTTGAAAAGAGCAAGAGATAAGTAGCCTTATGACCACCGCAGATTAACAGACTTTGAGGCGCCAAATGCAGGCAATTGCTGCCGGACTGTTGAATTTCCGTTTATACAGACCTTTCTGTGCAAAGAGCCCAGTGGATAATATGCCCTGTGTGAGGTGAACATAAGGTTTTGAAGGCCTAGAAACAAAAAAAGGGAATGCTCTTTTATCCAAAAGCAAAGTACCTCTCCTACAGCCCCCATTAGAGTTCAGTGTGAGGAAAGCAAGTGAGTCTTTCAGACTGCCAAAAAGAAAAGACCATGGCCTAAGAGAGATTATTGCAGAAAGCTAACTGCAGAAAGGCAGGGAGCAAGACCTGCCCACCCCCATCCCTCAGAGCAAGGCGGCCACTCAAACGGTGGTGTTCCAGAGGGGGTGGTATTTCCTTGCTGGTAATCCTGCCCTTCCATATCCTGACACAGAGACTGCTGACTCCTCTTGAACTGTGACATTAGCAGAGATGTTGACAGGTCTTGGGGCCTGATTTCCAAGTCTAAGTCTTTAGTACCAAGCCCCCAAGTCCGAGTCTCTCTTAAAAAACAAGATTTTTTCACCAGATGAAAGGGACAGGAAGGTGGTTTTTGAGTCACAAGTTGTCACTGAAATCAAACAACCCAACCCAAATTGAGTCTCAGTTGAGCCACTGGTGTGACTTAAGTCGGACTTGACAGTGAGTCCTGTGACCTTAGTCCCCAACCCTGGGCATTATAGTTGAGAAGTAGCCAAGTGCTTCCTTAAGAAATGGCCTCTCTTCCAAATGCCTTGCTCTGAGGAGTCTTCAGCAAAAGGCATTATGGGCAAGAGGAATGAGAAGCTTAGCTGTTTATGACATGATGGACAATCTCTGCAGGCACCATGACCCACCTTGTCCTCCTTTGGAAAGGGCAAGGCATTAGGATCATGACGAGATGGAGAGAGGAGTGAGAGAAAATGGAGGTTGGCGGTGGTGAAGCCCATTGGATCTACAGTAGCAACAGCAGTAGCAAGGGTGGGTACTTTCCTGCCCCCTCAGGTGATGGGATCAGAGCTTGGCAATAAATCATTAATTTTAATTCATTAAGGCTGATCCTTTAATTTTTTTTTGCTTAAAAGGCCAGACTCTGACTAATTTAACATTTTAACTTAATTAAGTAACTTAATTGTAATGTTAATGAGGTTTTCTGTCATTAACCGCTGTTAATCATCACTGTGCTCTCCTCCTAAGAGGTCATAAGTGGGCAGCTTCTCCTTCCTTGTTCCAGGTTTACTTGAAATGCTCGTAAATTTGAACTGAAAAGGGTAGGCATGGGGTTGGGTCACACCAGGCTAGGGTTGAGAAAGGTCTTTCAGCAGTCTAGATTGAAAAGTTAGCTGGGAAGATGAAATTTGGGGAGCTGTGCTCCAATTCTGTTTAGCTGTGATTTGATTTGGACTGTAATATGAGTCATGAACACAAGATGTTAGCACAGGCATGTCCAAAGTCAGGCCCGGGGGCCAAATGCAGCCCGTTTACAAATTTTGACTGGCCCGTGGCCTCTTCTCCTTGCCGGCTCAGCCTGTCATGCATCCCCGCCAGCTGGCCCTTCTCCATACCGGATGGAGGCATCAGTTTGCAGTTTTATGTTTTGCCTGCCCTCCTTGTCTCCGTCCACTGCCACCCAGCCGCCTTCCCAGCCTACCTGCCCCCGGCTCCATTGCTGCAGCATCCTCCCTGCCTCCTTGCATGTTATAGAGACTTGTCCAATGTCTGGCTCAGGGGTCAAATGCAGCTGAATGTTTGCCCCCCACACATTTTCACCTCACCAAATCTGGCCCTCCTTGCAAAAAATTTGGACACCCCTGTGTTAGCACATGCTATATATTTGAGAGAATACTCCTTGATAAAAATGTTTTAAGTATAAGGCCTAGATAGTTATTTTGGATGAACACAATATAACACATGGCTTGTATCTAAACATTTCTTTTACTTAAAAAAAAAAAACCTCTTGTGAAATTGCAGCAGAATAATGTCCATATCTACTCACAGATAAGCATCAGTGGACTCAATGGGACTTTGTTTTAAGTAAGTAGGCATCAGATTGCAGCCCACAATTCTGGTCAGTTCATGTCTGTAGATCATCCAACAGAGAAAATGTTGCTTTTCTAGGCTAACCTTTGCAGTAGAGATGAGCATGAACCGAAAAAGAACCAGGAAGTTCATAAAGAATCACTGGTTTGTTGGTTTGGGTCAGTACAGATTCATCAATAGCGACAAACCAAAATGAACCAAACCAACAGATTTTTAAAGCAATTTTTGGTTCATTTGTTTCATTTGCTCATTTTCTCCCCCTTTGTCTCCAACAGCCTACTCCAGTCAATCAGAAACACTAGGAAGGACCTAGAGCAGTGATTTCCAAACTTTAGCCCTCCAGATGTTTTGGACCACAACTCCCACAGTCCTTTGTCATTGGCAATACAAGCTTGGAATTTTGGGAGCTGTGGTCCAAAACATATGGAAGGCCGAAGTTTGGACATCCCTGACCTAGAGACTACTAGACTGGCAGTCGAGACAGCTAAAAAGGGGGCTCAAAGGGCTTAGGAGGAGTTGCTTGTTCTTATTCAGAAGACCAGTTTGCAGGAGCCATTTTCACTGCAGGCCACCTCCTGAAGAGCAACACCCTGTGTCAGGTTACTGAGCACGAAACACTGCTGAAATGTTCCTCAAGCCAGTTACTAAAGGGCACTGGTGGGGCCTGCTCTGAGGGTGTATAACTTACACTTCTGAAATCCAAACTTCACCAAGCATGGAACAGGTGTATAGGAGAGCCACAAGAAGGTTCTCTGTGATTTTGGTGTCTCAAGGCGGCTGGGGGCCCATTCTAGGGCTCCCAAACCTCTGAACCAAAATTAACTGATTTGTACTTTGTTTCCCCCCCCCACCACCACCACCAAAGTTGTGGAAGATCATGGTCTGTAGATGTCAACAAACCACAAAACCACAATGAATCACCACCTTTACTTTGCACACATTGTCAGTCTAGGTTTTTGGAACTAAAGAGGGGACTAGAAAAGAAAAGCAAGGCTTATGATAATTAGGAAGGCACACTTAAATATATATGGCGAGAACAGATCTGTTGTAGAACATGATTATCTACATATTTTGTGATTTCAGCTCCGTAAATAACTGTAAGAGTCTTCGTTCATTTTTAAGTTCATGTTAGTTGACAAGTTTAAAGCATTACTGTTGGAGAAAACACTGAAAAGGAACTGGCATATCCTTTCCTTTGACTGTCAGTTTAGTTTTTTAGAATCAGGGATCAAATAAAGATAAAAAAAGATATCAGGGTTATATGGGGACCAAGGAGACACTAACTCAATATATTTGTGGTGTACAACACCAAAATTAAACACAACAGCAGCATTTTTAATAGCCTTCGCAAGGTTAAAAAATATTAAACAAATATGTAGTAATGTATTTGTTTTATCTTGTAAAAATATAGTTCCCATTTCCGAATCTGTGCAAGAAACAGAAGAGAACAACGGCACTGCCCTCCTCCCTTACATCAA
>JAHTLZ010000275.1:26787048-26830283 GCA_023846285.1 Phrynocephalus versicolor
GTCTGTGGTCTCCCAATGTTTTTTTGGCGTGTGTAAGTGTGCTCCATCACACTTTGCTTCAAGATCACACTTTGCTTCAAGAAGAAAGAAGCCAGAACACCAGCCTGAAGATGACGAGTGAGACCTCGTCGAAACGTCGCCAAAGTAACCAGATTTCTACACGGGAAGAAACCCGAATCCACCCTAACATGCATATATATATATATATATATATATATATATATATATGGTCAATGCAGATTACAAAGATATGCATGTTGGCAAGGTGGAAAGAAGAGAAAGAAAGCTTATGCAGACCAGTGACAAAATGTAACTGTTCTAAGACAAGCCGCCTATGCTTTAAGACCGCAAGCCTTCTTCAACTTGACAGCTTCCATACCCTTGTCAGCCTACAATTGTATTATTTTATTTATAGTCCAGTCATAAAAGTACCAGGTGGGGGAAACAACTTTAAAATGATGAGAAGTGTCCTGTCAAAGGAGCCAATAATAAATGTGTTTCTAGGGGTCAACGGTGACAACTCACTTCCTATTCTCTCTGTGTTATCAAAAGCAGAAGAGAGAAAGAAAAGAAAGGGCAGCTCTTGTAGCACTTGAAATTACTTCACTGTGAGCTTTCATGAATCAAAATCCACTTCTATGGACATTAGGAGTGCAGATTTGAAATGGGGTAGGGGATCTCCCTGCTCAGTTTGATCAGTGTTCAGCTGTGTGGTGTGGCAGGGAAGAGCCAGCCGGACGGTGTCCAGGATTGGCACACTGCCACAGCCACCAGAGCCATGCACTGAGCAGGGAATGGTGAGTGGACCAGCCGGTTCCATAGGGAGGGAATGGGTCACTGCAGCACCTGTCATGCTGTAATCATAGTCATCTACGAATACAAAGCTCCATGTCTAGCACAGATCTGTGTCTTCTACTGTGCAGTAATACCTCAGATAAAGAATGCCTCTGATAACAAATTTTATAAGGCTGCCTCGGATAACAAATGTTCCCTATTGGCTGCCTCGGGTAAGCAATGTCTATAATGCCTTGCAAAAAAATGTACCCAGGATGTATTGTACCCCCTGTAGTTTGTGGAGGGGTGGGAGGAGTTAGAGAGGGTTTTTTTTTTTTTGCATGGTTTTGTGAGCCATTCTGGACATGTTTTGCTGAGGGATTTGTGCCTTTCAAACTTGAAAAGGTAGGGAACTAGCTTTTATTAATCTTTGCACTGCTTTTCTTTGTATTTTTGGCAGGGAACAGGCTGGGGTAGTCATGCTGCTTTCTTATGTCCATGTTTGCAATCTTTTCCATTGTTCTGCAGCAAGAACAGGCTGGATTTCTCTTGCTGCTTATGTTTGTCTGTTTGCATTTTTCCCCATTGCACCTTGGGTAGGAATAGGGTGGGGCAGTCTTGCTAGTTTCCCCTCTCCATGTTTGCATTGCACTGCAGGGGAGGTGTTGTGGAGGGGGTGTTCCAGCACTGCAGGCCTTTAAAGTGCACTTTATAAAGAGGTCTGGAACCCCGCCCCCAGCTTTTTGCTTTTTCTCAGACCTCTAGAACGAATTAATCATTTTCCCATTCATTTCAATGGGAAACTGCGTTCAGATAAGAAATTTTTCGGATAACAATTTGCCTCTGAGAACGAATTAAATTTGTTCTCAGAGGCACTACTGTATATCTATTCCACCTTGCTTAGATTCACATCCAGGTGATGGTACAGGTAATAGGCAAAAGGACAGCTTATTAGTACAGGAATGAGGTCATCAAGTCTTAATTAGTACATCTTAGCCAAGCTGATAAGGTAGGACTACTAGTTCAATAACTCTTTCTTAGCATTCCTGCAACAGTCAAATCTGTGAACTGCCCCGTCCACTAGTCATGGTGACTGGGGGATACTAGGAGCAATTGTCCAAAGAAGTCGGCTTCCTTATTTTTTTATTTTTTTAAAGAAGCTTGGTTTTCTAAGGTTCTGAGTCAAAGAGCCAACCTCCATAGAGAGGAGCAGCATTCTGCAGCAGAGAGTTAACTTCCTGACTAGAGATGGGCATGAAACGAACAATTTTTGTTTCCGTTTTTGTTTTTTCATTACGTAACAAAACGACAAACTATTTTTTTCTCTAAAATAAAACGAAATGAACAGAAACACCGGAAATTTTGTCATGCATTTCGTTTTCGTTACGGCAATACAAGTGATCTGCTTTAAATGCTAAAAAAACACAAAAATTGAAATAAATGGTAACAAAATGGTAACGAAACAAACGAAAACGAAAATGATTTTTTTTTGCAAAAATTCACGAAAAACGGAAACGAACCGAAACGGACCCCTAAATGACAAACGACAAACGAAACACCATTTTTTTGATTCGTGCCCATCTCTATTCCTGTCTCATGGAGGATGGCGAGGGCATGGAGGGCCACTGCATTCCTCTGCTCTTTCCCTCTTCACAGGTGGAGTGTACACATGGTTTAATTGTATAAAGAAGGCTGTTGTACCGGACCTATCCTAAATGGGCATGGTGATGAAGGAACTTGGATCTCCCATAGCGGCTCGGCCCTTGGGACACTGCAACACACATGGGACACAACAGTGAGACAGGTTATTCAGGTGTTTCTTGTTTAGCTGAGGGGGCTCCTAAAATAACTTGGGACATCCGGGTGCTTAATCTCACTAGACAGAGGTGAAAGGGGCTGTTCAAAGGATTCATATACCCTGCATTCTCTCCTAGCCTCTGTCTTATGTTCTAACTGATTACCCATTTTGGACAGCTGAATGAACATCCAAGCCGCTGAGAGAAAAGCTGACCAGGTGAAGAGAGTCAGGGAAATGTGTGTGGAGGCAGAGCCACCTGCGTCCTTGAGAAGCAGGTTGGGACATGCTCTGTCATCACTTTGGAAAACATATAAAGTGCTTGCACAGCTTGCTCAAGGGTGGTCGGAATGCCAATGCAACATCTGCCATCCCTGATTCCCTGCTGGAACAGGAGTAATGGCACTTAAGTCATGCCAGGCCAGTGATACTAATGATGCTTTGCCATCCTCTGGAACCTTCTAATTACAATTTTGTAAAAAAAAAAATCCATTTGATACAGAATGAATTTCAGTTATCACTGGACTGCAGGGAAGTTGTAACTGCATGTATACCTCTGTGCTAGAGGTAAAGAAACAAGATAATAAATTCCCTTGTAAGGACCTTCCAGACTATCAGGTTAGAGTGCAACAGAAGTTTCCTTTTGAATTTGGGTGCATCAAATTCAAAGCATTCCTTAAAATGGCTCTTCTCTTGGTGGGATGGCCCTTCCATGACATAATGCGATCATTCTTCTGCAAATGGAAGAGCTGTTTGGAGTACTTCTTGGATGTTGCCCTGTGACATCACTGATACTAAGCAACAAATCCTCCCTCCCTCCCTTTATCACTGGACGCTGGAACACACTGAGATTGAAACAAGACTTGTCCTGCTACGCAGTAGCATAAAGCAGTCGCCTCCGGGTAGCATTAAACATTAGGGATGTGAAGAAACAATTTCAATATTCTCATCTCAACCTGCATAAGCTCAACCTGTCTCCAACAAAGAAGCTGTGAGACTAAATGCACATGTCTGCATGCACACACGCTTATGCAAACACACACACACACACACACACATTTTAGCAACCATAGCAGCATGAGGTGATTGACTATAACAATGCAACCAATGTATCCGATACAATCCAACGTTGTGTGTGTGTGTGTGTGTGTGTGTGTGTGTGTCGCATAATTTGTGTTAATCATTCCTTCAAATTCAAACATCTTAACCGACGCTGCCCATACCAATCTTGCTGTCTCACAGTAGAGCAGAAAAATGCTGGCTTTTATGTGAGAAGGAGACAAGGAGTAGTAGGCTACACACATTGACTTACCTTGTTGCAATTCATGATGATCATACAAGTGGATGTTTGGATAGTATGGAAAGACTGTTTACAAGTGTTGACCTTTGGATGACAATGTGTCCTTAGCCTGCACTGTGTGCCTAAAAGATTGGTGGG
Organism: Phrynocephalus versicolor; assembly: GCA_023846285.1. Classification (NCBI taxonomy): domain Eukaryota; kingdom Metazoa; phylum Chordata; class Lepidosauria; order Squamata; family Agamidae; genus Phrynocephalus; species Phrynocephalus versicolor. Next base: position 26,791,056 of record JAHTLZ010000275.1, read on the forward strand.
GAAAGTGGCAATACAACCTTCCTGACTTCTCTGTGAGTCCATCTGAATGTGAAAACCAATGATGGATAGTTTCATTGGTTCCAAATCCATAGTTGGTTATGAGGAACAGGATTTTTTTTTCCTGCTGCCAAACTCAGATTATGGAACTCTTTGCCCTATGTAAGTTTACTTTACTGTATCCTTATTAATCTTCTGCTACAGCTTTACTACTTTTTCCTTCTTGTTCCACTCTTGCTTGGAATGCTGGAATGTCACAATAGCTTATTTGACCTTGGATGATGCAGCCATAAGCAATGATGCTGTGCTGCATCCGAATCAGTCCCCCAGGGTTCTACAGGCCACAGGACTGAAAGAAAGGCCTCCCCTGTAGGTCTTACAATTGTGCAGGCTTATATGGGCATATATGGTCCCTTTGGCAGCCCGGATGCAGGTCATCTAGGGTTTACACAGTCTCTTTTAGTCCCAAAGTCCGAGGCCCTATTAAAAACAAGCTTTTTCACCATAAAAAGGTCAAGAAGGTATTTTCATTTTGGATCTGATTCTGTATACTTAGGGCTGCCTCCTCTTAACTAAAAAAGGGTAGCTGTGTGCTCCAAATAAAATAAAAGTGATACCTTTATAGACCACTAAAAGTTGTCATACATAAAACAAGATTTTGTGGATTAATAATTACCACAAACTCAGGTTTCGTAACATTTTAAACACGCCTATTACTGATTGTATTGACTTTTGTTGTTGTTGTTCAGTTGTTCAGTTGTGTCCGACTCTTCATGACCCCATGGACCACAGCTCGCCAGGCCTTCCTATCTTCCACTGTCTCCCAGAGTTTGGTCAAAGCCATGTTGGTTGCATCGATGACACAGTCCAACCATCTCATTCTCTGTTGTCCTCTTTTCCTTTTGCCTTCGATCTTTCCCAACATCAGGGACTTTTCCAAGGAGTCCTCTCTTCTCATGAGGTGGCCAAAGTACTGGAGCCTCAGCTTCAAAATCTGTCCTTCCAGTGAACATTCGGGGTTGATTTCTTTCAAGATGGATAGGTTTGATCTCCTTGCAGTCCAGGGCGACTCTCAAGACTCTCCTTCAGCACCACAGCTCAAAAGCATAGATTCTGCAGTGATCAGCCTTCTTTATAGTCCAGCTTTCACTTCCATACATCACTACTGGAAAAACCATAGCTTTTACTATCCTGACCTTAGTTGGCAAAGTGATGTCTCTACTCTTTAGGATGCTATCTAGGTTTGCCATTGCTTTCCTCCCAAGAAGCAGGTGTCTTTTTATTTCATTGCTGCAGTCGCCATCTGCAGTGATCAAGGAGCCCAAGAAAATAAACTCTGTCATTGCCTCCATTTCTTCCCCTTCTATTTGCCAGGAGGTGATGGGACTGGTGGCCATGATCTTAGTTTTTTTGATGTTGAGCTTTAGCCCATTTTTTTCACTCTCCTCTTTCACCCTCATTAAGAGGTTCTTTAATTCCTCCTCACTTTCTGCTATCAGAGTAGTATCATCTGCGTATCTGAGATTGTTGATACTTCTTCCGGCAATCTAAATTCCGGCTTGTGATTCATCCAGACCTGCCTTTCACATGGTGTACTCTGCATATAAGTTAAATAAGCAAGGTGACAGTATACAGCCTTGTCGCACTCCTTTCCCAATTTTAAACCAGTCAGTTGTTCCATATCCAGTTCTGACGGTTGCTGCTTGTCCCACATATAGATTTCTTAGGAGACAGATAAGGTGGTCAGGCACTCCCATTTTTTAAGGACTTGCCATAGTTTGTTGTGGTCCACACAGTCAAAGGCTTTGGCATAGTCAATGAAGCAGAAGTAGATGTTTTTCTGGAACTCTCTGGCTTTCTCCATAACCCAGCGCATGTTGGCGATTTGATCTCTAGTTCCTCTGCCCCTTCGAAATCCAGCTTGCACTTCTGGAAGTTCTCTTTCCACATACTGCTGAAGCCTGCCTTGTAGAATTTTGAGCATAACCTTGCTAGCGTGTGAAATGAGTGAAATTGTGCGATAGTTGGAGCATTCTTTGGTGTTGCCTTTCTTTGGGATTGGGATATAGACCGATCTTTTCCAGTCCTCTGGCCACTGCTGGGTTTTCCAAATTTGCTGGCATTATTGCGTTCAGCACCTTTACAGCATCCTCTTTTATGATTTTAAAGAGTTCAATTGGAATGCCGTCACCTCCACTGGCCTTGTTGTTTGCAATGCTTTCTAAGGCCCACTTGACTTCACTTTCCAGGATGTCTGGCTCCAGGTCAGCAACTACGCTATCTTGGTTATCAGGGACATCCAGATCTTTCTGATATAATTCCTCTGTATATTCTTGCCATCTCTTCTTGATCTCTTCTGCTTCAATTAGGTCCCTACCATTTTTGTCCTTTATCATATCCATCTTTGCACGAAATGCCCCTTTAATATCTCCAATTTTCTTAAATAGATCTCTGGTTTTTCCTTTTCCTCTATTTCTTTGCACTGTTCGTTCAAGAAGGCCACCCTGTCTCTCCTCGCTATTCTTTGGAAGTCTGCATTCAATTTTCTGTATCTTTTCCTTTCTCCCTTGCATTTTGCGTCCCTTCTCTCCTCCGCTATTTGAAGGGCCTCGTTGGACAACCACTTTGCTTTCTTGCATTCTCTTTTCTTTGGAATAGTTTTCATTGCAGCCTCCTGTACAATGTTACAAGCCTCCATCCATAGTTCTTCAGGTGTTCTGTCCACCAGATCTAGTTCTTTAAATCTATTATATTTACAGATCTTCATCGATGAGTAAGGCCATATGGTCAGCCTAACAGAGATATTGTTGATAAATTCTCCACAGACTGTGGAGTTTTACAACCTCTTTGTATAGGAAACCTTTTGGCTTCTTACTTAAGGCAGTTCCACATTGCTTAGCCTTACAGTCCTCCTTCCTCTCTGATATTTTTGTTGGCATGATTTTTAGTTTAGTTATTTGCCAGGTTTCTATGTTTGTTGGCTTTTAAATGTTTTAAGGGCTTTTGTTGCACAAGCAAAAGTGTGATATGTGTATTTAAAATAATTGAACCACTAAATTGTCCATTTCTATTTAGAACTCTGGGTAGGCTCTCAGTGGGCTCCTGCATTTACGATGTGTGTGAGCAACTTCTGGCCTTTGAGGTGTTGTTCAGCTGTCTTTGGCCTCTGCCAGCATGGCCCATGTCACAGGTGGCATTCACTCAAGGAAACTGTTTGTTGGTTAATCATATCCTCTACAAATCCATTAATCAATCAACAAATTCAAATACATCATTACTTGTGCCCTTGTAAGAAACCTAAGGGATGAGAAACATTTGATTATTTTTAAACTAATAGAATACGTCATCCAATAGGCTGGGACTGCAGCAATTTTGTCTGTGGGAATCTGAGAGATGTAATTTATTTTTTTCAAAGCAAACTGTACTGTTTCTATACTGCCCTATAGCACTTAAAGCATACTTCAGGTGGTTTATGATTTAATCATGCAGGCTACAGACTGAGCTGGACATTCAGTTTACCAGCCAAAGACAGATGGAAGGCTGAGTTAACCCTGAGCCAACCTGATCCCACTGGGATGAAACTCAGGTTGTGAGCAAAGTTTTGACCACAGTACTGTAGTCTAACCCTTGCAACACAAGGCTTCTTGAGCTAGCAAGTTCACATTTGCTATGGGGTTCTGTGAGTTATAATCCATCTCCCCATCTCTGACATCTATGTGGTACCTGTGTGGTACTTATTAGACTGAGGTGCATGTTTTTTGTAGTCTACTATTTTCTCTGTTACAACAGATAAAGTTGATTGAATCGAGCCTCAGCCTTCTGCACACTTATTAGGAAGTAAGCCTCACAAGGACCAGGCCTACCATAAAAGAAAGTGAGGCAATAACTTCCTGTCACGGAGAGAAGGGAAGCAGAGCAGTAACAAGATGCTGAAAGACAAAGCCTCAGTTAACAGCCCCTGTGCTATGAGGTGGATGATGTTTCCCCCTCATTAGCCCTGAAGGAAGATTTGACAGCCATCTGGTCAACTTTTTAGGTGGAATTAGCCAAGGAGGTGGGGAGGCAAACTTATCCCATCCTTAGGCAGCAAAATATCTTGGGCTGCCCCAAGGCCCTATTGAAAACAGTGGCATTTATTCCTGAGTTGATTGGATGGCACGCCTTTAGCTGACTATTAAACCCACTAAAATGTGCAGTGTTTTTATCAAACGATACAGCTTTATTAGACTGCAGACACCAAACAGTAGTATTTCTACTTTTAAAACCCCTGAACATAAATAGTCATGCCCTCTTCAAGCCTGTCTCTCCCAATTTGAAATATCGCCATCATTTAAAATGTTTAAGGTATCAGAAATAGTTTTTCCCAAATTTACAGTCTTCTATTTTTGTTGTTGCTGGTGGTGGTGTTTGCATTAGCTCCGACACAAAAGAGAAAAGAAAGATAGCAGGCGACATCCTCCGTGCCCTGGGTTGGCGCCATAAATACACTGCCAAACTAAGAAGGCAAGCTGAAATTGCTCCACACCACACGTCTTCCTTTTCTGAACACTTGTTTCACACCACACACTCTTTTTCATAAACTATTGGTATGCAGAAATATCAGAGAAGGCATCGCCGAGAGTGTGTTTGGCTGCTAGAAAACTCTAGATGTGAGCCACGCAGGCAGCACTGTGCGAACAGCTGAGGGACAAAATGGCGGTGGGGGGGGGTTGCTGGCTCCTGTGCAACTCGTATTGGCAGAGTTTTATGAGCTCAGAGCCATCAGATCTGTTATATTTCACTCCCTAAAAGCCCGGCCGTATGCCTTTGTTGCGTCCCTGCCAACTGCCCCAGGATAATTTAATTTTGCCAGCGAATTCACACTTTCTCCAGAAACTGCTTGCAGTCACTGGCAGACAATTAAGGTTTTATAAATAACCACAGCCAAACTCTCTGTGTATGTGTGCTTTATTCCAAAAGCAAACACATCCCAGTCTTGCTGCATTGTCCTCAGAGGCGGTTATGGGAATGCTTTGGAAGCCAATTCTCCATGCACTTTTTTTTGCACCTGTATTTTTTTTAAAAGGTGCAACCTTTTCAAAATGTGAACAATCCCTTCAGATGTAAATATTGATACTATATTAGCATTCAGAAGCTGATGCTCCGACATATTGAAAACACCTTGGGCTCACATTGCACACTGGCTAACTGGATGAACCCATTCACATCTACTTTTGTACCGTCTCACATGAACTGTTGATATTTATTTATTTTATTTGTGAGTATTTTTACCCCACCTTTCTCCTTGGAAAATGACCCAAGGTGGCTTACAGTGTGGAGGCACAATACATAGTCCAGTACAATTAAGGCATAATCAAGTTTAAGAACAGGGAATTAAGGGAACTGAGGGGTATCTTACAGCATAAGGAGACAACATTAATGCTAAAAGAGAACGCGAGCAGTTAAGAAAAGAGTATACATTCCATGTAATCATGTATGGTAGACCATCTAATAGTTATTATTGATGGGAACTAACAATTGATAACATACAGTAGTGTCAATGTAATCCCACAAGGAGAGATACCGGCATAACGTATAAGTGGTTATTATAAACACAAAGTCTGTGTAGCTGTGCATGGTAGTCCATCATTCAGGGAAAGCTTGTTTGAAGAGAAAGGTCTTTGCCTGTTTCCTGAAAGACAACAGAGATGAGGCAGTTCTGGCCTCTAGTGGGAGGGAGTTCCAGAGTCTGGGCATAGCACCCAAGAAAGCCCTTTCATGTGTTCCCTCAAGACGTACCTGTGAAGGTTTCGGGATGGAGAGAAAGGCCTCTCCTGATTACCTTAGCACTTTAGCTGGTTCATACTGTGAGATTCGATCTTTGAGGTAGCTAGGACCCAGGTGGAATAGTGATAGACAGTAATGTCAGCTGGATGGAAAGGTGACATAACAAGGTATGTGACAATTTTCTTTCAGTTCATTTTCAGAAGGTTTTTTTCCAGCATTCATAATTTATTTTTTTGTTCTGGAGAGTGCGGAAGTAGCCAAGACAACCTGTCAGATTCATCTATCCAGGCCTAGGGTTTGAAACATCTAACAATTAAAATATGCTGTTGAAATCTCAGTTCATTCAGCCATGTTGGTGTTGCTAAATCGGGGTGGCCACCTCATTTTTCTGAGAAAAGGGAAAGATAATATATAACCCTCACCATTGGATTTGGACTGGATGGCCTAAAGTAAAATGCCGCATTGTGTAGTCATTCAAGTGTTGGACTAGAACTCAGGAAACCTAGGTTCAACTACCTGCCTGCCCATGAAAACTCACTGGGGGGTGGCAATGGCAATTGTAAATCACTCTTAAATACAGTATCTTATATCCCTTGAAAAACTGATTAGGATTATCACTCCTCAGAAGTAACTTGATGGCATACAACATAATAAGGATCCCACAGCAGATTCTTCAACCACTTCTTTAAAGACCAGATGTGACTTACATTTAATATATATATATAAATAGATGCTATGATTCAGGACACCAGAGTGACATGGTAATTTTAGACCATAGACTTTAGTGGACTTACATAAATTTTCATCTCTTTAGTTGGCAGCTAGCAGTGAAGTATGTGATTCTGATTTTATGGCATCAAATCACCCTAGGCTTTAGTTTGGACCTTAAAGCTGCTTTCCAAGGTGCTTAAGAATACTCTTTTTTAAAAAAGTTCAGGACATTGGATAACTCCTAGCAAAGTTGAAGCTAAAATCCAGAATAAATTCATCACCCTGTGTCACCTGCTCCCATTTGGCAACACATATCAGTCCACTTCCTTCAAACAGGGTAATGCTAGTTCTGCTCTGTTTAGTGGGGATGGTGGCATTATTCTGCTAAGTGAAGCCCTAAAATACTGCCCTCTAAATCCTGCCTTGACAACACAGCTGTTTCAGAGGATGGAATCCTGAAGCTCAGCATGGACTCAACATGAAAACTGCAAAGCACTATATCTCAGAGAGTAAGACAAGATGATGGTGTGTGTAGTCATGATAAACAACCACTTATTGTTTCTTTGTGTTTATGACTGCCATTGTGTTATTTGTAGTTTAAACAAACAAACAAACAAACAAGAGCTGGGACTCATGGAGGCGTCAGATTCATTAATATTTTTCACTGAATCACTAATACCAAGGGATGGCTTTTATGTTTTAGTGCACCACTCCAGATGCTATACTATATACACAGTTCCAAATCTCCCTGAAAGTCAAAAGTGTTTAGACTGTATATGAGGGGGGTGCAAGTGAATACCCCTAGCAAGCTTTCTGGCCCAAGCACACAACTGGGAAGGAGGGCAACTTTTCTCAGGATCAGACTGACGCAGCTGTAGCAGAGACAGGTCCTTCATGAGAAGCAGCTGGAGAAGACAGGGCTAAAGAGAATAAAAGAGCAAAACTGGTAAGGTATCCATAGTTGATATTCACCTGCCTGTTATGTAAGTCTGATGGATAGTAAGTGGTAATGATAACATATATGGTGTGCACACAATATTTGCAAAATTCCATTCTTGTCAAACCTTTGGTTTTTTGCCCCAAGGAAACAAACCAAAGAAGAATTTGATAGCCCAGCAATATCCCTTGCCTCCTGCTGAAAACAAGACAAAGAGTTTTTGTTTTCTTGAAAGCCTCTGTATTCCACACGGAACATTTTCCCTTTGAAAAGCAAAACACAGAGGCTGGCTCAGCAAGAATACAAGGGCTGGTGGATGATAAGAAAGATGCAAACAGTTCATTTCAAGGCTTTAAGTGGAGGTGTGCAAAGGTAGTCAAGTGCTCAAGTGAAAAGCTACTTCTGGTTTTGAGGAGAAGCCCCTCCTGAGTCTAGGACGGGGGCATCAGTGTGGTGTAGTGGGTAATTGTAAGAGATTAGGGTTCAGGAAACCTGGGTATGGTTCTCTATTGGCAGTGGATGGAACTGGTAAGACGACTCCTGAAACATCTCCCTTACCTTGAAAGCATGCTCGAGGCCAATGTAAGTAATTTCTGACATAACAGCATGAAACAAGTCTAGAAAAGTCTGGGATGAAATATGTGACAAAATTACCCACCAGGGTGATCACATATGTTAGGGGCCCTTTTCAGAGTTTCCTTTTTAAATCATATTTTGAAGTATCCACGGGGGTCAGGCAGACAAATGGATTAGGTGTAGCCTTTCAAGGCCCACATACACACATCTGCTGGATCTTTGGAAGTTGTCCATTCTGCTTTACTTTTTCAACTGTCCCTAAGAGATAGGAGCAGTCCTCCCAGGTGTGCACTAGAGATGGGCACGACTCAAAAAAAATTTTTTTGTTTTTCGTTTGTCGTTTTAGGGTCCGTTTCGGTTCGTTTTCATTTTTTGGGGTTTTTTGCGCATTTTTCATTTTTGTTTTTGTTACGAAATGAAACAAAAAAACAAAACGAAAATGAAAATTTTTCGTTTTCGTTAGCATTCTTTTCGTGGGAATGTGTCTGCCATAACGAAAACGAAAAACAGGGCAAAATTTTTCGTTTCATTTTCTGGAAAATTTTCGTTTTCGTTTTCATTGCGTAACGGAAACGAAAAACAAAAATGAAAATTTTGCTGAGTCGTGCCCATCTCTAATGTGCACAATTAATTTGTGCAGATTGCTGCATTTGGCACAATACCTCCTTGCCATAGTGAGGATGCTTCACTGAATCCTTGCTCGTAGGGAGAAGACACTGAAACTTCATCTCACCTTCCATCTCTAATGATATGTGAAAGGGTAGTCACAGACAGGGCAGACTTCAACTAGAGAAGCACATGCAGGCAACAGCAGGTTGCACAACTGGTTGCACCTGTTTGAAACTTGTGTATGGAAGTACCTAATACCTTTTTGTGGATGTTAGAGATGGGCACGACTCAAAAAAATAATTTTTCGTTTTTTGTTTGTCGTTTTGGGTTCCGTTTCAGTTCGTTTTCGTTTTTTGGGGTTTTTTGCGCATTTTTGTTTTTGTTTTCGTTGCAAAACGAAACAAAAAAACAAAACAAAAACGACAATTTTTCGTTTTCGTTAGCATTCTTTTCGTTGGAATGTGTCTGCCATAATGAAAATGAAAAACAGGGCAAAAATTTTCATTTCGTTTTCGTTTTCGTTTTGTTTTCTGGAAAATTTTCGTTTTCGTTTTCGTTGCGTAACAGAAACGAAAATTTCACTGAGTCGTGCCCATCTCTAGTGGATGTTGTTTTTCCCCTGCCACTAGGATGTAGCTTCATCCCCCATGAGCTGGGATGCCCCCTGATTGCCTGGTGGATAGTGCTGGGAGGTCGCAACCATATCTTCAAATGACCCAAGTGTCCCCCACTAGATGTCTCTGCGCACCTCCATGAATCCAAGGGCTCACACAGTGGTAATCACACAGGTACATACTGTATGTGTGTGTGTGTGTGTATGACCCTATGAATGGTGCAACTACAAGATAAACTGTGTGTCTACTTACATAATGCCAGCTGCCTAGGTGTAAGGACCAGCACATCTCCAACTGGAAGCAGATTTCATCCAGTATTTTAAATCATAGTTTGGAGAAGTTAGTTATTTGTGTAATTGGTTTTATATGTTGCCTTTTTCCTCATATGGGACTCAATGCAGCTTACAATCAATTAAAACAACAGAATAAACACAGTTTAAAAGAGAGTGATGCATATATTAATAAAAACAAATACCAGTAAATAAATAGCACTACTAAAACCATCATTTAAAAACATTTAGAAACATACACATATCAATTCAGAGTATCAGCCTCTATTTGTCCATGTTAGTTAAAGACATGCCTAAAAAGAAAATCTCTTATTGGACTATCCAGGAGTAGACATGGGCATGACTCGGCGAAATCCTCGTTTCCGTTCTCGTTCGTCGTTCTCATTACGTAACGAGGAATGAGAACGACAATTACTCCGCTCCAGCTCGAATCCGACCCGATAAAGATAAATTGGGTCTGATTTGTCGTTGTCGTTCATGGCATTGCGGCGCCGGTGATCGCGTGATGCCAAGCTGCACAGCACAGAAAAAAAGTTTTAAAAATTAAAAAAAAATCCCGATTCCTGGCCATAAAAGCAGGCGAAAATATGCCTGCCTCAGTGAGGGCACCTACCAGAGAGGGGTGGTTTCTGGAGGCGGAGTCCCCGGCCTTCCCCCCTCTCTTGTCCTGGGCTGCTGGTACCAGGCTGGGGGGGCATCCTCGCCATCTCTCTCCATTTGCCATGCGGTGGTGGGGGGATCCAAAATGCCAACCGCAATTTTTCTTTTGAAATCGTGCTCCAAAAAGCCACCAAAGCACCACAGAAACATGTGAAAATTAGGTATTTTAAATGCCTGATTTTTTATAGTAGCCGCAGTGGGTTTTTCTTGCAATAAAATGTCTCCATTGATTTTATTTTATTTTATTTTTATTTTTTTACACCTGCACAGGCGCAATGATGGGCTGGCCATGGGATGGGATGGGACCATGCAAATTTTTGGAGCCATTGCACCAATCGCGTGGCCAGGTTTTGACTGAGACTTCTTGGTGTGCCAGAGAGGGCATTAAAAGCCCACAAACCCGAACCCGAACCCTAATCCTAACCCTAACCCTAACCCAAACGCCAGTACGCTGTCCTTCTTAGTGGGTCAGAGGCACCCAGAGGTGCAGCCCAATAACCCACCCTAACCTTAAACGTAACCCTAACCCTAGCCCTTACCCTAACCCCACCAACCCTAATGCAGATCTGTACGCAACTACACTTCCCTTCTTAGTGAGTCAAAGTGGGCGCCTTGCAGAGCCCACTCTCACTATCCCATTCCCAATCCCTAACCTGTACACGGGTATGCTAGTATGCTGCCCTTCTTAGTGAGTGAGTCAGAGGCACCCAGAGAGAGGTGCCTATGCCACTTACCCCCCCCCACCCAAACATATGTAAAAAATAAATATGTGGTGGCTCCGTGAAACGCTTCCCTTCCCTTCTTAGTGGGTCAGACGTCAGAGACACCCAGAGAGGTGCCTCCCAGAGCCCACTTACCCCAACCCTAACCCTAACCCCAACCCACAAATGACCAAATGACAAGCGGAATGACAAATTTTTGAAAATTATCGCGACAAACGGAAACGACCCGAAACGGGCCTGTCCTGACAAATGACAACTCAAAACGTCATTTTTTCTGGTCGTGCCCATCTCTATCCAGGAGTTGACTCATGGCAACTGGACTTCTTTTCTTGTGAGATCAAAACGTTCCACTACTCATCCAATTAGCTTCATCAGTCTGACAAATAACCTCACCTGGATGACTGAGAATTTCCACAGACATTCTGACTATTAGAAGAAAGACAAGATGGAGGGGGCAACATTGGTTCATGGAGAAGAGGATTCCATATCCCGGGAGCAGCCATTGAAAACACCCTCTTGTTTCCTGATCAAACGAGCGAGTGATGGTGATGGGGCCAAGACAAGTCTTCCGAGAGGGCCTTAAAACCCAAGTAAGTTCATATTCAGTGTTACAGCCCTCCTGAGAGCTGTGTAGAGTTTTGTAGGTCATAAAGCCCACCTTGAATTGTAATAGGGGAGTTATATGTTCCTTGTAAAAAAAAAAAAGATCAATCAGCAGAATGACTGCAGCATTTTGAACCAGCTGCAGATCTTTTAAAGGCAGTACTATGTCGAATGTGTCATAGTAATCCAGGAAGGATGTCACCAAGGCATCTGCCACTGTAGCTAGCTCAGACATCTCAAGGAATGGGCACAGCTGTTGCACAAAGTGCAAATGGACTCTTGGGCATCAGTAATTCAGGATCAGGGCAGAGGCGTAGCAAGGATTTGGAGCGCCTGGTGACAAAGTTTGTTTTTGCACCCCTACTGCTGCCACCCCCCCACAGCATCGCACCCACCAAGAAACAGGGGCCCAATCCTGTGGGCATTGGGCAGGGGTGTGGGGAGCGTTGGGGGCAGATGGTAAATGGGCATTTGTGTGTGTGTCCATGCGTGGTAGTGCGCACACACCTTACACTTCTGCAGTGGCCTGAAGCAAGCTGAGGGGGGGAGGAGGAGGAGGAGGAGGAGGAGGAGAAGCCACCACGCTCATGGCACACCTGCCTGCCTGCCTGCTTCACTGGTTGCCTGGCACACGGCAACAGAGGCGGCACAGGGGTTCCCATTCGCCAAGCCTTAGCCAGGGAAAAGGAGGACTGCTGGCAGGAGGGTGCACGAATTCCTCCTCCTGCTTTCCCTCCAGGTGCACACAGATTGCTGTGCCCCGGGGCAAATGCACCCTTCCGAGCTCCCCCCCCCCACACACCAGATATGCTCTTGGCTCAGGGCTGAAGTGAGAGCACAACCATTGTTTCTTAGTCTACTGTTGTCGTCTCACTACTACATGTTATTTAGGAGTTTTGCAAGTTCTAGTGCAAAAACTAAGCTTTTTCACACCCTGTTTTTCATGATATCAATTCACATGTTCAGTGATCCATCATCAATTGCACTGTAACTCTGTGTGTGTGTGTGTGTGTGTGTGTGTGTGTGTGTGTGAGAGAGAGAGAGAGAGAGAGAGAGAGAGAAGATGTTTTTTATTTTTTATTTTTGTTAACCAAGTCAATCCACAATAGAAAAAGATAGAATCACACCGTAGTATACCAGAATAGTGTGTGATATAGTTAAAGATCATCTGTCCTTACGATTAGCCATTATGGCAGCACAAAGGAAAAACCCACACAAAACTTATTAAATACAGCAAATGCAGATTAGCATTTGCTCTTAGGCTCAATTAGTTTCTGCCTGCTGTGTGCAAGAGGGATGAACTGATAATTCTAAGAAAACAAATTTAAAAAGCCCCCTTCTCGATGAACAAGAATAGAATCACAAGCTTTGTAAATATAAAACATAATCTACTCAGAATTTGCTCAATTTCAAACTCACGAATTGAAAAAATTTAAACAAATAATGTCATCCCCTTAAAAAATTATAACCGCAATGGTTTGTTTAGCACTTCTACAATGTCATCTCAGGTAGCCATAGTAGAAACATTATGCAATGCTGAAAGAAAGCAATTTTGATGTATTCTGATAGTTAAAAGGCTCTGGAAGTCAGGGTGCAACGAGCTACTAAATTTATAGTTGTTTCGTTTTGTTCATGTATAGAGCAGTGGAATGCTTTCTGTATAGAAAACCATCCAATGTATGTTCATTTTTACTGCTGTATCTGCATCTGTGTAAATCTGTGACGGTGAATGTGGTCTCTCAAATGTTGTTGAACTTCTACTGTTTCTCGCTATTGACTATGCTCACTAGGAAGGATGTGAGTTGGAGTCAAGCCACATCTAGAGGTCCCCCCTTCATTCATACTTGTTATGTGTAAACATAGCCCTGCCCTGAAACAACCACTCAATCGCATTAGTGCTAGGAAGCACAATTTATAAGCATTCCAGCCCAACAGGGATGTAGAGGCTGCTTGTGATCCATCAACTACTATAATTTCTTGTTGATTTAAGGGGTGTCCAAATACGATGAAAGTCCCCGATGAGGCATTTCTCAACCAGTGGTAATTCTTTAGCATGGATATCTTTGCTCTGGAGGTGTTGTGTTTAGTATTATCGAGAGTCATGGCACAGTAGTTAAACTGCTGTACTGCAACTATAACTGTGCTCACAACCTGGGGTTCAATCCCAGGTAGTCGGCTCTAGTCGGCTCATGGTTTACTCAGTCTTCCATCCTCCCGAGGTTGGTAACATTAGTACCCAGTCCACTAGAGGGGCAATGTGTAGCCTGCATAATTCAACTCTGCACCACCCAGAGAGTGCTTTAAGCCCTATGGGGCAGTATATAAGCAGACCGCTTTGCTTTTTCGCTTTGGTGGCTGTTGTCAATAACATCCTCATGCACTACGCCTCTTCCATGAACTCAGTTTGCAGGCTGTTTCTGAGTTCTTGGAAGGAGTCAGGAGTGAGTTTGCATTGCTTGCAGAATCCAGGGAAGCCCAAGGGGCAAGGATCAAAGTGTAGCTCCATAGGAGAGCATGTGGTTTGCATGCAGAATGTCCTAGGTTCAATGTCTGCTTTTTCCGGGAAAGGCTGGAGAAAACACTCCCCCTGCCCAAACTGGAGAGCCATTCGCATGAAAAGAATCCTTGACAAAAACATCGAGTTAGAACATGAGCCTGTCTTGGCACAAGACACAGCCCAACGTTTCTGCGAGATAAATTTGGACACTTTTTGTCTGTTTTCTTTGCAAGGTACAGGACGTCCCTCCTGAGCGGAGCCTGAGAATTGCTTGTTGAAATGCAAACACACCTGGCCATGGCAGTTATTTTGTCGCCCTGCGATATGCATAAGAATGAGCCGTTGTTCAATTATAACAAAGCCTGCTGATAAAGGAAGAGTAGCGATTGGGAGGGAAGTCTCTGTCCTCCAAGGGAAGCTACTGTGTTTGACTGAGCCCGGGACATCCCCTGTAGAGGAACTTCTGTTTGGTTTTGATCGGCAGAAAAGAGAGCTTGTGTTTGCGGCAGCTGCTGATTTCACAGAACTTGATGGCAATAGGAAAAGGCGTCTTCTCACATGTTTTCCTTTGCTCCGTAAGCGTCCCTTATAAATGGCTGCAGTGGGGGAATTGAGGCAAAGGGCTCTGTCAGAGATAGTAATAAGTGATTAGCTGAGGCTATTCAAGTTTCATTTGACAGGATTAAGACTCCTCACTCCTCATGCATGTAAGGACGAAATGTCTTAAGCTGCACTTCTGAAAGCGCACATTGCATGTTTCTTCCAGGATTAATCCCAAGCGAGGAAGATCTCATTTCATTTTACATTCTTCATATTGTGTATGAATGATACTTTTTGGGTGGATTCTCTCATGAGGCATCCAGATCAAGAAGAGACATGGGGTGGTGCGATCGCTCACAGAAGTCTCCAAGAAGCTTGGAAGGCTCTGCCTAAGTCTGTGTCCACTGGCCTTTTCCACCAACTACATTTTATACATACTTAATGGGACTATGTCTGAGTGTATTTTAACAGAAGTGGTCGAAAAGCTTCCCCAAAAAAACACTTAAAACTGCCCGAGGTCTTGGTGGATCGCTGAACAAGCCAATTTTATTTTACAAGGCCATTCATATACATAAATCATATTCTAATAAAACAAAACCACGTGAAAATACAATTATATTAATTTTCTCCTCCCCTGCATGACTATTTGAAGATCTAACCAGTTTTCCTCCATTTACAAAGCCCCGTTCCCCTTCCAAAACTGTACTGATTCTTGTTAAGATGCATAACCCTTATTATATTATTGTATGCGCCACAGAGTGGGCCCTGTTGGTGTAAGAAGGCCTGGAGCGAGCTCTGAGACCCTCTTCCTGGCATTTTCTCCTGAGTTCCTTCCCATCTCTGTTGGCTAGTTGGTCTACTGATGTTGCACAGGCAGAACATAGAAACATCTTCATGCTAAGCTAGTAGAGATGTCTCTAAAAGTGCCTCTGGCTAGAACAGAGGTTATGCCTGCTAGGGATGAAAGAAAATAGGCACCAAGTTGATAGTTTTGTAGGTAACAAGCAAACTCTCACACACATACACAATCTAACTTCTTCTCTTCCTCCCACGAGAAAGCCTTGAGAGACTTCTCTTCCTTTAGAACTGCTGCTTCATAGCAAATCTGGCAGACTCTGGCTAATAACCCTAGTGATGTTATGATGCAGTCCTAGTCAAAAAGCCCTTGACTTTTTAGCATTACAGTTGTCCCCTGCCTGTTGTGGCCTCCTGCACTTAGCCCAGGCTCGGTGCTCCCCGAACAGGCCTCCAATGGGCTTCCTGGGCCTGTCAGATGCCCCAGAAGTGGTTTCCAGTGAACTGGAAGTCACTTCTGAAAAACCAGAAGCCTGTTGGAGGCCTGTTCGGGGCAGTGCCAAGCCTAAGGTAAGTGTAGGAGCTCCCCAGCCCCCTCCCAGGCCTGACCCAAACCAACATCCACATAACATGGATTTCCCTTTATTGTGGGTCAGGTTGGGTCCCTAACCCCCCCCCAATAAATGGGGGATTACTGTATCAAAGGCTAGTCAGTCTCACAACCAAGCACAGCTATTATCACTGTTATAGAGTTTGTAAGAGAAAGAATAAAAACATACCCACTTACGGTTATTTTCATTTACAGGCTTGTGTATGTTTCTTTCTCAACTGCTCTCATACACGGCCACTCGCTGAACAGATCAACAGCAGACATCTGCTTCCAACAGAGGAAAGAGAGATGGAAAGTTGGAAGGTATTTTGGGTCAGTTTTGAATAGATAGACAATCAATTTCATCCCAGAAAAGTCCCTCGCAGTCACAAAAAAGCCCAGATAGCAAGTGAGGCTGCATACAAAAGCCCAACAATTAATATTCTACATCTCCATAGAACTCAAGTTAGAATAATGACCTCCCCGTATTAGTTTCACAGCTAGAGATAGATACGAATTAGAGAAACAGTGATTCATTGTGATTTGTAATTCATCAATCTTGACAAATCATGAATCACAGATTTATGTTTTTTTGGGGGAAATAGACAAATCGAGTGATTGGCTCATCTCCAAACCTATAGATTGTCCCCCTAGTACCCGGAGACACTGAAATCACAAAGAAGCTTCCCCTACAACTCCTTGGGTTTCAGATGTCAGAATTTTTCACCCCCAGGAAAGCATCATAGGCTACAGATGGCAAGGGTGCTCAAAGGGGGCAAAAGAGGATTGAGAAATCAATGAATCAAAAAGGAGTAAAAATTCACTACTTTGTATGCATCAGGGATGGTGCTTTGAACAAATATGAAGCAACAAATTTTGGATGAATGGGTGATTTTCTACAAATATCGTGCTTCAGTATTTGATACGTGCCCATCTCTACTCACAGTGTGTCCCTACGGTTAGCGAAAGGCCATGTTCAGCCAGAGATCATAACTGAATGGAGATGTGAACTCCCTACGCATGCCCTAACTGTCTAACCCAGGCATGTCCAAAGTCAGGCCCGGGGGCCCAATGCAGCCTGTTTTCAAATTTCAAGTGGCCCCCCACCTTTTCTCCCTGTCAGGTCAGCCTGTCACGCATCCCTGCCAGCTGGCCTCTCCCCATACCAGATGGAGATGTCAGCTTGCAGTTTTATGGTTTGCCAGCCCTCCCTACCTCCGTCTGTTTCCCCAGCCATCTGCCCTGCCTACCCATCCTCGGTTCCACTGCTGCAGCGTCCTCCCTGCCTCCTTGCATGTCTTAGACGGTTGTCCAAAGTCCAGCCCGGGAGCAAAATGCGGTTGAATGGCCGGCCCCCATACATTTTCACCTCACCAAATCTGGCCCTCCATGCAAAAAGTTTGGACACCCCTGGTCTAACCACTACCCCCACTTTCTGTTTTGGATGTTTACATACAATTTCTTTTTATTTTTCTCCTTTTCTCCTTTTCTTCTCTTTTTCTTCTGATTGCTTTTGTTGCATTTCTGCCTTGTTTAACTCCCTGAGAGACACCAGGACACTCATGCTTTCTCTCTCTCTCTCTCTCTCTCTCTTTTTCATCTGTTTCTTTTTTTAAGCTATGGAAATCAGTTCATCGACTCTCGTGTGAGCTGGAGAAGCTATTTGTTTGTTAGCCTCAGTTTCCTATTTGCAATGCAGGTCAATGATATATGCCTTGGAGAACATTTGTGAGAAGAAGCGAGAACAAAATCAAAACCACACATACATACCGCACCGAGTGTGCTCTGAGCAGCCTTCCCCAAACTAGTGCCCTCCATATGGGTTGAACTACAAACACCATAATCCCAAGCAGTGCTGATTGGAGATACTGGAAATGGCAGCACTTACAGGGCTACACAAGGGAAGACTGCAATAAGAAAATTGGAAGAAAGCAACCCTGCATGTGTGCTTTAAATAGAACACTAGCTTTGACAGTGAATTTCAATTTTGACCCGTTTAGTTGAAATGCTCCGGTCTTCTTAGTCAGAATCCCTGTTGCTGTCAGTGGCCAATGACACAGTGACTTTTAAGAAGCTGCTGCTGACTGCAGGCTGTCTGGTTGGTATTGACTCCCCATAAAGTAAAGCTTACAATTGTGTTTCTAAAGAACTAGCACAAAGTGATATGAGATTAAAATAAATGGGAGCATTAAGTGCTCCCCTGAGTCAATAGTACTGACACTTAATGGCCAAAGATGTACAGAAGATAGCATTGGCAGTAGCCTCGGTTTTATCCGAGCCCTTTAGACAGGCTTGCAGCAAGATTAATTTGCTGACAACCTCCATTGCTTTTTCCCTAGTAACTAGGACAGGGGGAGCATGGGGTTGGATGGGAGAGAAGCACAGGGGAGGGGGTGCATCTTAAATTATTTCATTGTTACCTTCGTGAGCGAGGGGCCAGGCATGGCTCTAACAAGTGATCCTCTCAGTCTGCTGTCAGCAGTGGCTTTGATGAGATGTGTTGTTTATCTGTAAGCCAGATGTTCCCACATGGCAAGGTTACTAATGCAACATTAAGAAGCTGAATCTCAGAAATGCTAATGGTTGTGGCAGGGGCGGAAAAAGGCCTCTCACCTTTTTTTGCCACTTTGTTTTTCTTAGACTGGAGTCCAAGCCATGACTTCCATTATCTCTTTATTTATATTTCCTCCTTGGCTGCAAGAGTACTTTGCCGACAATAAACAACCCCGAGCCCTGGTGATGCATTTGTAAAGCAAACAAGTAACATTGTCCCTTTATCATTTTAGAGATGGGTATTTGATTCCATTCCTGGACAGTCTGCTCTGCAAAGGAGCCCATCAGGACACATTCTCTTTTTTTCCATTTATAATTTTACATGCTCTGTCTGTTCTCCATTGTGGCTGGACCTGAACCTAGATTCCCCCTGATCTTAGACTGGGTTTAAAACCATTGAAAGTGGTGTTCCTCCTCTCATTTCAACAGCACGCCATTGATTAAATGAATTCCTTCATTGGTTACAAATGATACCAAGTAGACATGGGCACGACTTGACGAAATTCTCGTTTCCGTTTCCGTTACTCGTTTCCGTTACGCAACGGAAACGGTAATGACAATTACTCCCCCAGAACTTTAACTCGAACCGACAAAAGAAAAATTGGGTCTGATTTGTCGTTGTCATTCCTGGCATCGCAGCGATCGCGCGATGCCAAGCGGCACAGAAAAAAAGTTTTAAAAATTAAAAAAACCCGATTCCTGGCCAAAAAAGCAGGCGAAAATATGCCTGCCTGAGGGCACCTACCAGAGGGGTGGTTTCTTCCCCCCTCCTGTCCTGCTGGTACCAGGCTGGGAGGGGGCATCCTCGGCGTCTCCATTTGCCATGCGGTGCGGGGAGATCCAAAATGGCGACCACATTTTTTTTTTAAATCGTGGTCCAAAAACCCACCAAAGCACCACAGAAACATGCAAAAATTAGCTATTTTAAATGCTTGAATTTTTACAGTAGCAGCAGTGGGTTTTTCTTGCAATAAAACGTCTCCATTGATTTTATTTTATTTTATTTTATTTTTATTTTTTTACACCTGCGCACACGCAATGATGGGCGGGCCATGGGATGGGACCATGCAATTTTTTGGAGCCATTCCACCAATCGCATGGCCAGGTTTTGCTGATGCTGAGACTTGCTGGCACCAGGCTGGGAGGGGGCATCCTCGGCGTCTCCGTTTGCCATGCGGTGCGGGGGGATCCAAAATGGCGACCGCAATATTTTTTTTTAATCGTGGTCCAAAAACCCACCAAAGCACCACAGAAACATGTGAAAATTAGGTATTTTAACTGCCTGATTTTTATAGTAGCAGCAGTGGGTTTTTCTTGCAACAAAACGTCTCCATTTATTTTATTTTATTTTATTTTTATTTTTTTACACCTGCACATGCGCAATGATGGGCTGGCCATGGGATGGGACCATGCAAATTTTTGGAGCCATTCCACCAATCGCATGGCTAGGTTTTGCTGAGACTTCTGGATGTGCCAGAGAGGGCATTAAAAGCTCACCAACCCTAATCCTAATCCTAATCCTAACCCTAACCCTAACCCATACGCCAGTACACTGTGTTCTTAGTTGGCCAGAGGCACCCAGAGGTACAGCCCACTAACCCACCCTAACCTTAACCGTTACCCTAAGCCTAGCCCTTACCCCCTAACCCCATGCTCTGGAAACTGGAAGTCAAGTCGTGTTAGATTGCAGCGGTAATGACAAATGACAAACGACACGACAAAATGACAAATTTTTGAAAAATTCACGAAAAACGGAAACGAGCCGAAACGGACCCGTCCCGAAAAATGACAACTCAAAAAAATTTTTTTCCTGGTTGTGCCCATCTCTAATACCAAGTTGCCCCATATGGCACATGTAAGGCTGTGCTGCTTTTCAAAAGTGTTGCCTTTTGGAAAACAACAGGGTGATGGGCTGCTTGCAAGGCCCATAGGTGGAGCTTTATGCTTAGCCAGAAACAAACAGGATTATGATAAATTATTTAGAAAAGCTAGCAGTGTTCTACAGGTTATCCAAGAAGTGGGTGACCAAGGTGGTAGAGAAGAACAGTTGAAAGAGCTGGGTAAAAACTGAGATGTGATGTGATAGCCACCTGTTATATGGAAGATGAATCAATGTGCTCAAATTACAAGAGAGATTTTGACTAGGCATTGGGAGGAACTTTGTGACCCAAAACCTGTTCAACCACAGAACATACTAGTTTGGAAGGTATTGAGCTCTCTTTCAGTGGAGGTCTTTGAGCACCATCTGTCTGTCTGTCTATCAGGGCTGGAGTAGTGTGGTTGGTCTAGATGACCCTTGAGATCCCTTCCATGTCTATGATTAAGTACTGAAGACTAACAGTGCTGTATATCTCCTCCCCCAGGATGTTATTTTAGACTGCATTAAGTTAAGTATAATTTCCAAATCCTGTGCCTTGTGGGAACAGTTGCAACCCTCAATTCAGCCCTGGTTAGGCCTCATCTTGAGTATTGTGTCAAGTTCTGGAGTCTGGACACCACACTTTTAAGAAAGATGCTGACAGATTGGAACAAGTTCAGAGGAGGGTGACAAGGATGATTGGGGGCTGGAAACCAAGCCCTCTGAAGAAAGACTGTAAGAATTGGGCATATTTAACCTAGACTAGAGAAAAGAAGACTAGGGGTGACATGATAGCATTTTCCATATATCTGAAGGGCTGTCATGCAGAGGAGGGGCAGGATCTGATCTTGAACATCCCAGAGTGCAGGATGCACAACAATGGGCTCAAGTTAAGAGAACCCAGCTTTCAGCTGAATATCTGGGGGTGGGGATTCCTGTTAGAGCAATACTGCAATGGGACCAATTGCTCGGAGAGGTGGCGAGTGCCCGAGTACTGGAGTTATTCAAGAGAAATTTGGACAACACCTTACGGATATCCTTGCATCTCTATTCCTGCATGGAGTGAAGGGTTGGATTTGATGGCCTTGTAGGCCCCTTCCAACTTCACTATTCTCTTTTACTATATTCTATTCTAGAAATGGGCACGAAACGAACAATGTTTCATTTCCATTTTCGTTTTTTTGTTTCATTACGTAACAAAATGACAAATGAATTTTGTCTCTAAAATGAAACGAAACAAACAGAAAGGCCGGAAATTTTGTCGTGCGCTTCGTTTCCGTTACTGCAATATGAGTGAATTGCTTAAAATCCTTAAAAAAATCACAAAAATTTGAAATAAATGGTAACGAAATGGTAACGAAATGAACAAAAACAAAAACAATTTTTTTGCAAAAGTTCGTGAAAAACGGAAATGAAACGAAATGGACCCTCCAAAGGACAAACAACAAACGAAATGCCATTTTTTAATCCGTGCCCATCTCTATTCTATTCTATTCTATATTTGTCAGTGTGGAAGATAAAGGATCTTCATAAATTCAGTAAAGTGTTTTGGTCTGGTAGTTGTGAGTTTTTCAGGCTGTTTGGCCGTGTTCTGGAAGTTTTTCTTTCTAACGTTTTGCCAGACTCTGTGGCTGGCATCTTCAGCGGGCAAGGAGCTCAGGGAACAAGGTTTCTCTCTGTGCTCTGGGTTATAGAGTGGTTTATATATTTTTTGTTTGGGAGTTTTTTTAAAAAAAAACAATTGTATGTTTGTTTATGGCCGATTGGAATTTTATAGGCACGGCATGTGCAGGCCACGGACATTTCTTGCAGGGATGAATCCCATCAGTTTTGTCTATCTGTGTTCAATGTGCATGCTCAATCAATGTGCTGTGTATGTTCTCTATCCTGCGTCAGCAGAAAATGATGAACTGAGAAGAGCACGTGGCGAAAGTAAGTGGCTATCATATTTAATTTGCAAATTAACTGCATTTTGAGGAAAGATGTGGATTAATAGACAAACATGTGGAGGACGCTTGGCATACAGAGCAGAAAGCATGAAGGAAGGCAAGACATCAATACATCTTTAATCAATGGGATGATTTGCATAATAACTGTTCTAGCTCATTGCAAAAGATGAATCATAATAATGTTCAAAATGCCACCAACACATTTGAAACAATAATTAACAATAATTAATTGCCTTAACAAGCTGGCATAGCAGAGAATAAAATGTCAGCTCCCATTTGCAGCCATAGAGTTGAACATGGAGGGCCTATTCTCTCGTTACCGTTTTTTAGTCTTTTACTCCCTTGGTGCAAATGAGCTCTCTGTGTGGAAGGCAGCAGAAGGAGGTAGAGAGAGTTGGCAGCAGGACACCAAAGAGTCCAGCACCACAGTTCAGTTTGTATGTGTTTTCTTGAGGGAGGAAAAAACTACAGGTTGCTCTCTGGCCCTACATCCCTGTTCCATCTCATGCAGGTTCTCCACCTCATATATTGAGCAAGAACTAGTTAAGAGGCAGTCACTCTTGGCCAAAAGAAAACACAAGAAGGTGCTGACTTGTTTAAAATGTGCACATGCTGCTTTTACACGAATAAAGGTCAATTTAGAAATAGGTGTGTGTGTGTGTGTGTTGTGTGTGTTGTGTAGTTACAGTCATGAACAACTCTTCATGATCCCATGTCCATGGAGTTTTCTTGGCAAGAATACTGGAGTGGTTTGCCAGTTCCTATTCCAGGCGCCTACAGCATCTGGTATTCCCTGGTGGTCACCCATCCAAAATACTAAGCAGGGCCAACCCTGCTTAGCTTCCGAAATCAGGCGAGATTGGATGTGCTTAGGGCATTACTACAGTTTGAATAGAAATGCAGTACTTGTCACTAATATGGAGGAAGACTAGTGCAGGAGGTGGGGTGGGGTGGGGTTGGGCTTTCCATCTTCTCCATCTACCAGCCAGGTGCTAACTGTAGAGAGGCAACCTCAAGGCTTCTCCTCTCCTTACTTATAATTCTTTACTCCACTCTCGAACCTGACAGCACTTCAAACAATGGATGCCTTCAGGGACAGGACTGCCCCCAGTGAAATAGACCAAAAGGGCATCTGAGCATCCATAATAATGCTAAGCATTATGTTTTGTTCCATATACAGTTCCTTTCCCACCAGTTAATGCACAAGGGATGGATTCCCTAATTGCTTGTGAAAGTTGAAAGTAGCCTTGATCTAAAAAGAGAATGGGCTCCTCAACTTGGAGTTGTTACCTTCCCCAAGGAGGGTGTCACAGAGTGTTTTCTGGGAGGGGGTGCCACAGTTATGTTTAGTTGCAATTATTTTTTATCATATTAAAAATTGGATATACAATGCTGTTTAATCTGGAAGTTGAGTCATGGCAACTGGACTTCTTTTCTGGTGAGATCAGTAACTGGCAGACAGATTGTGCCTGAGTCCCCCATCCCCATTGTGAGAGGGGTTTTCAATGCACAAGTTCTCATGAGAAAAGAAGTCCAGTTGCTATGACTCAGCTTCCGGATAACCTCACCTGGATGATTGAGAATCTTCACAGACACAATGCAGTTTCATTTTAATCCTCTTGCCCCACAGATAGATACATTTCATCTGAACTGGAATCACAGGCACCCTAGAGATCTGAGGAAGTGGGCTCATCCAAGATGCTATTTTAAAAAAAATAGCAGTTGGTTTTTAAGGTGCCACATCATGTCTATCTTTGCTATTTTTTCTTTTTCTTTTTCTTTTTCTTAATATGCTAGAGTTCTTAGTTATTTCTGAACTCCTTGGGGTGGATTTTCCTTCTGTGCATGTGCATGTGCAAGTTTTTAAAATTGTTGTTGATTTTACATTTTGGAGGGTGTGGGTGGAAACTAAGGTCCTATTTGGACCTCCAAGGGCCACAGACATCCATAAAATAGAAGAGATAGAAAATGCCTTGAAATTGAGGGCTTTTCAGCCGCTTTTGTTCCCACGGAGAAGCTGTGTGTGAGTGAGAAGGCTAGAAAATATTTTTCTTGCTCATGTGGGGACACTTGCAGCATACAATAAAGTCTCCTCTTCAGACTCATTAGTATGGACATGAGCAAAGTGAGGACACAGGCAGGTGGGGAGGGAGCATTTCTTTTCTCGGTGTTCTGTTCTCCTCTGTCAACATCAGAGTGATTTGATTCCAGTAATATTACCAGCCCAGGCCATGTTTTTCCTTTCCCAGGGGAGGAGGGAGGATTAGAGAGTTTGATTACAAGTACACTGACAGCAACAATTCCTCCTCAAAATGTTCCTCTATTTTCCCTCTCTTAGGTAGGAAAGCAGTGACTTGCCCCAAACCCTATTTCTGCTATACATAGTCATGTCATTGCATGCATATATAGTCATGGGCTTAATCCTAATCCTTCATGACATTTATTTCAGGAATACAGAAAAAAATAATCTCTCTTCATGATTCCCCTCATTGTTGCAGGAAGGCTCATAAGTATGACAGATGAGCTTGGTAATATTTACCTTGTAGTACTCTGTTAGAAACAAGCTTCTTCAGAAGGATATGGGAGGACTTCTATAAGGGCTGAACACTGACCTCTTCAGTTACAGGATCTTCTGTTCCCCAGTGGTTAGACCTAGATAGCTCAAGATGATGACACCGATTTTAAACTGTTGGGGAACTAATGGGGCACCTTCAAGGAGGTTATGTTTTTCATACTGACAGAAGTAAGCTCTACTTTAGAGACACCAGTTAGACCACCGAAGGCATCAACATGGTTAGCACTTTTCATTTAAGGCGGCAAAAAATATGCAAGAGGGTGACTTTTGCTACAGCAAGGTATCTCTTTACATGTTTTACCTTCTTTTAAACACGGTTATGTATTTGTCTGTTTTATATCTCGCGCGCCAAGGCTGATTGCAAAATAATTTAAAAATATTCAGTTTGCAAAACTATGCTGCATAGACAGCAGGGGAGACAGTACAACCCAAGGGCAGCATTGACACAAGCCACATGGGTGCTGCTAAAGTTCCAAAGTAGCCTCCATTTGGAATTTACAAGTAGGACAAGCATGCTCTTGCTCCCTGCTTCCAGCACGAGCATACACAAACTGTGAGGTTGCACTGACGGCTATATCACACCTAGTTTTGTGTGTGCAAGCACATAGACAGTTGGCAGTAGTTAGCCCCATTAACCATTTGCACCATTGCTGTGGCCCTTGATGGCTTTCTTAGAAATGGCTCTGCTTAAGTCCTCTATTGCCATGAGGAAAGGTGAGTGGAGAAGAGTAACCTGCATAGTGCAAGAGGAAAGCAGGAACCATCCAAGCAGCCACTTCATTGGTATCCTCACATCACAGGCGGCCTTTAATTAGCCGCTCAGAAGGGAAGAAAATTGATTCTGCCTGTATTTGTTACAGGCACACAAGAGTGATGCTAAGCAGACAGAGGCCATTTATTCATTAAAATGGAAAATGTCTTCTCTAACCTTGATGATGTCCCCAGGCAGACCTTGTGCTTCTAATTGCTTGGGCAGCTCAGGACGGTAGGGGCAAAAAAAGGCAGAAACAAGGAAGTGCCGCCTTTCCCAGTTGTTACAGGATGGAGCAACCTTGAATTCTGGCCCAAACTTTAGTAGGAGAGGAATGTGGATGATGCTATTTGCCATCATTGTTATTCAATGTGATGCTGTTTTCTTTTTAGAGATGAGAGCTACTTTTATTATTATCTGGCCCACTCTCAACTGCTATTCTTTTTTATACTATGTCCAATCCATACTAGTAGAAGTTAAACTAAATAAAACCACCCACATAACCTCCCATATTATCATTTTAGATTAACTTTAAAGTCAGTCTGATTTAAAATCAGACTTGAAAAATCTAAGGAATTGCACAGTTTGCCCAAGTTATTTTCTTCAGTTAGTTGGATTCAGCTGGTCTTGAAGCTAGAGAAGACTGTGGACTTCACAGATTTACCAACACATCATTAATTTATTTGTCTATCTCTTTATTTTACTACTTATTTACTTACTTAGTGTTTTTTCAAAGTGCTTAAGGTTGGAAGATCTTCGAGCATTTATATATTCCACTTGATGCCTCCTTGCACGAATAGGAAGAATGTACAACTAACTACTCATACAACAGAAAGCTGTATAAATGCTGTGTCAGTGCTGAATCCTGGGTCTAAATCAAATTTGCTAGACACAAAAGAGAATACGGCCACTGAAGCAACTGTTGGTGAGTCAATCCATATGTAAATTCCACTAATTCGCTGGCTCTACTCCAGTTGGACTCCACCTGGATTTGAAAATAATTGGTGTAAAGGGATACCTGCACAGACAGCCACATTTCAGAAGATGTATGGAGATTTATTCTGCTCTTATAAACCTCTGAGGAAGTAAAGTCCTAAGTATGGATGTCGCTTCTGACAGGCCCCACTTTTATAATGTTTTCAGACCATCTTCTACTGGTTATGGAACAAGTAAGGCCTGAATTGAACATCTCAGTGACTGGCCATATGTAAGATATGTTCAATAGCTATACTGAGGAAAGTGAAAAGTTGGCTTCATTCAAAAGGTCACATTTAGAGATGGGCACAAAATGAAAAATGACATACTGTTTCAACATTTTGTATCATAATTAATTGTTTTGTTATGAAACGAAATGAAAGAAACCATTTCAAGTGA
The DNA here is from genome assembly GCA_023846285.1 of Phrynocephalus versicolor. NCBI lineage: Eukaryota > Metazoa > Chordata > Lepidosauria > Squamata > Agamidae > Phrynocephalus > Phrynocephalus versicolor. Next base: position 26,818,022 of record JAHTLZ010000275.1, read on the forward strand.
AATGAAATGAACCACTTTTTTTAGTTCGGAAACCGAAATGAGGAGCCGCCAGATCTCACATCAGGCAAGAGGCTGTAGTGAGATCGGGCAGCTGGAGTAAAGGTTTTGAATTTCCATGCTCCACTCTCTGATTGTCACCACTGCCACCCAGCTGGTTTTGACAGGTTGAGCTGTCAAAAAATAAAACAACCTGCTCCATTTGGAATTGGATTCTCCTGTTTCATTTCTCCTCCTGCTGTTTTGTTTTCTTGTCTTTCCAGGACTGCTTGATTGCCCTCCTCTATACTTTGTTTTTGTAGGAGTGGATCCTTCTTTTTTTTTGCCTAAAAACGCACTTTTTAATGGGTTTGCTTCCCCCCCCCCCAAGCATTTCCCTGTAAAAATGAAAGCCCCAGTCCTTACAAAGCAGAGAGGACTCTTCAGAACACAGAAAGTAAAGGAAACACCATGGGGCGGGGCAGGGTAGGGTGGAGAATGGCTCAAAGAGGATTCTTTTTTAAAATTTGGAGGTCTTAAAAGTGGGGGGGGCATCTAATATGCAGCAGCATCTTATAGATGGAAAATACGCTATATCTTTTATTGTTACTTGAGTATTGTGGCTAGCAATCCTTTGGGCCAGTGATAATTTAGAAACAATTGTGTATGCGGGTATGAATTTCATGTTTTTCACATTGATTCACGCTAAGGCAATACTAGAATAAAATGAACTCTCTCTCTCTCTCTCTCTCTCTCTCTCTCTCTCTCTCTCTCATAAAATGACAAACAAAGCTGGTAAGTCAAATCCTTATATTGTTTTGTTTTTACAGAACCTCCAGTACCTGTAACTATTTTATGCTGCCAGGGACAGATAAAGCAGGTAACATGATAATATAATCACTGACAGTGATGGTAAATATCGACACTCCAAGCTTTAGAGAGTTGTTGTTCTGGGAGAACTGGAAACTTTTGCAGCTCAGGAAACAACGTGGGAAAAATGAAAAGCTGGAGGCTTTCCATTCCGAAACTGAAATCAGTCCCCTTATGCATTGTTTTTCATATTTTCTCGCGCAAGCAGGGCAACAACAATCCATACAACTTACGAAAAAACTGGCATTTAGAGTTTCAGCTTGTCTGTGATTCTTCTTGGTCCCATTTCTGGCTCGGGTATCCAGTGTTCAAAAAAGGTGATATCATTTTGTAGAACTGTCCAGATTTCTAAGGTTATAAGAGAAATGTTACAATTTAGGATTGCTACTTTTGGCCCTGGAATGATACCTTTCTCTGAGACATCTTCGGTTTAAACTAGAGAAAAGACTATGGATAGTCTTTTATTCCTCTTTCTTTCTTGATCCTTCTACAGGCCTTTGTTAGTTATCTTTATTTACGGTCAAAGACCCAACAAAAATAAATACAAGTAGCAAATATAATACTATCAAATATGCATTTCATAATAATGTTTAAATTAATTCATAAAATTGATAGATCAAAGGTACAAATTAAAATTAGATCTGGTTCACAGTAAAGCAGTCATCAGCTATGTTTCTTGACCTCCATTTATGAACCCTTTTTGCTACTGCACAGAATTTAGCAACTTGCCTGGTTATTTGGTAAAATTTGTCAGAGAGCAGCAGATGGAAATGAAAGTCTATTGACCTCCCAGGGAATTTACCTATGATTGGGGAGAGGAGTTCTCTACATAAGTCTTGGTAATACTGTTTCGTCTTCTTCATTTGTTCAGCAACTATATGAAAGGGTATATGTAGACCTGATGGTGTATTATGGTTTACATTTATGTCAGTGTGCCTGGGTCAGCTTCAGGTTCACATGTTCCCCGTTTCCCTCTCCCCTACTCTAGTATAGCTGTGAAGAGATGATTATAAGGCTTCACTTCAGCCAACTGCCATTTGGTGCTATGCCCAGGGATGAAAAAAAGGTCAAGGTCAAGGTTCCCCCTACACAGGCATGCTAGTTGTGTCTGACTCTAGGGGCAGTGCTCATGTCCATATTCAAGCCGAAGAGCCAGTGTTGTGCATGTCCGTGGCCACATGGCTGCCATGGCTGCAAGGAAACACTGTTTTACCTTCCTGCTTTTTTACAGCGGCATCTATTTATCTACTTGCATTTACATGCTTTTAAACTGCTAGATTGGCAGGAGCTGGAGTTATCAGCGGGAGCTCACTCCACTCCGTGGCACCTGGGATTCGAACCGCCGAGCTGCTGACTTTGCAGCCGACAGTTTTCAGAGCCTTAGTCTGCTGAGCCAGTGCTTGTAAATAGATTACTGAAACAAGACAGCTTCAAACCTTGATTCATGACACTGGCTTCTTTTAATAGACCATAGTTAAAGCTAACCATGCTTTAGAGTTCAGATACAAGCGTCATTGTGGTTAATGGGGATGGAAAATGCAAATGTCCGGTTTCTTTTTCGTAGCTGAATCAGAGAAAAGGACAAGGGGAACAATATATTCTTGAAGGCTTTCACAGCATAGTTGTGAGTTTTTCAGGCTGTTTGGCCGAGCACAGCCAAACAACCCAGAAATCTCACAACAACTAACAAGGGGAACACTTATTTATGTCATTATAAATCATCATTTATTATTCCACCTGAACTTCAGTCACAGTTTCTTAATCAATGCTCCTTGTCAGGGTTCTGTTGCCATAGATGTATATGACATGTGATCAAAATGCAAGCTTGACAGAAAGGATCTCTTTTTCTAGGGACACTAGAGAAGAAAGAAGTAAGAGGATCTACCAAAATCTTCTTGTAGAAATGATCTCTGCCTGTTACCAGTCAATAGATTTAATAGAACTAATGATGTGAGAGAACCACTGTTTCTTATGTATGCATACAATTATTTACCCCTACTAATAATTTGATGTCATAGAGGTCTTACTAGATTTTTGAAACAGATGCAATAATTGTTCTGCAGAGGCAAAAAGGGGGCAAGTATGTATTTATATTACAGGTCATGAACCCCTTTTGAATTTGCCATGGGATCTCAGGAAAAAAATCTGATCCCGTTCCTGCTGCTCTTTTCCTGTTAATGACTGAAATGGTTAACCAAGCAGAGGGAAAAAGTTTGCCTTTCATTCTGGGCTAGAAAGAGACACCATGTTTGCCTATATATGTTATTTGGCTACTGAAATGAAATAAATTGGGATGGAAATATTTGCTTGTCTTGTCCTCATTTCAGAGAACAGAAAGCACATTACTATTCTTCTCAAGAATTATTCTTCATGGAGGGGGAGATATTTTTGTTGTGATGGTTTGCACATCGGTGAAACCACGTCTTGCACACATTGCGCAGAATTGTGATGGCTACTGCTTAGCTGCCTCAATGAGAAGCAGTGGATGGGTTCTTATCATCTTTTCAACCAATTAATTTATCAGCACTTCTGGTGTAGGTGGGCGTGGTTTGCTTTTCAAATGAAAAGCACAATGATTTCACCAAGGGCTGATTTGTGTAAGTTGCAGATTTCTCCACCCTGATAGTGCTCTTTTCTTATTCTTGTGATAGAAATAAGAAATCTGTGGCAGCCTTTGGGATCACCAGGAAGTTGAGTGGCAATGATTGGGTGAGAAATGCGGAAGCAGTTGCTGCACCTAAATGAACATATCAGGAAGAGGCCATTGAAAGTTGCTATCATTTCATTGTACAGTTAGGCAAAATCAAGATTACAGTAAATCTGCATATCTAGCCCTCAGAATTTAGTTTGTGAGCATGACTGGGATGGAACCTGATAAAGATATTGGGTAGTCTGTCAGATCAGGAAGCGGATCTGTAGCAGTGGCAGGTTGGGCAAGCCCGGCTTAGTTGTATTAGGTGATGCAGCCTGTGCATGTAAGAGGTAAGACCTTCTTGTCTTCATTGTGACATTAAAGCGGGAATTAAGCCGATTTACCTCATAATCCTATTCATGATGAATCAGAAGCTCCCTGTGTCAAACTGCAGCTCATTCTGAAGCAACTCTAGTTAGGAGTAGCATAAATCCAGCTGCTAATCCCAGCTCGAGTGAATCCACTAAATTAGTAAGATAAAATAAGTGTTGATTTGTAGTTCACCAATTCGTTCTATAGGCCTACTCTAACTGGGACTAACATTTGGATTTAGGCCGTTGATTTTGATAGCCTTGGCCAAATTTTTAAATCTGGGCAGTCTGGTTTCCATGAGCTACAGCAGTGGTTCTCAACCTGTGGGTCCCCAGATATTCCTGAACTGCAACTCCCAGAAGCCTCCACCATTCACTGCGCTAAAAGGGATTTCTGGGAGTTGCAGTCCAGGAACATATGGGGACCCACAGGTTGAGAACCACTGAGCTACAGGAACGGCCTATAGTGTTTTTAATAAAAGATTTTATTTATTTTCCAGGTCCAGGATAGCTACGGGGTATGGGTACTGGGTTGGGCATTCTATAGGTAAAAAAAGGGAGCATTACCTGATAAATCACATAATTTCCAATTTTGATATTGACAGAGTTATAGATCTAATTTGCTATTGGAGTAATATCAGTTACAATTTAACAAAATATTTCAAGTTTAAATGGGATAATACATTTCAACATTTTTTGTAACATCTCATGCACTATTTTCCAATATTGCCTTGCCAGATAACATGTCGACTAGAGATGGGCACGAAACACTAAAATGGTGTTTCATTTTGTTTGTTTCATTTTTCATTTTTTCATTTCATTTAAAACGGGGTTTTTTTTAAAAAAACTGTTTTTTCATTTCATTTCATTTTTTTGTTTTGTGTTTGTATGCGTTTGAATGTGTTTTATGTATTTAACAGTTTGTTTTTGTATTTTATGTGTACAGTATTTTTTACTGTTTTTCGGGCACATAATGGGAATGGTGCGGAGTTTTAAAAGTTTTTTTTTAGCCCCCCAAACAAGTGGCAGCTGTGGCCGTCGTAACTTGCTTCTGGGGCAAAAAAAAAAGTTTTAAAACGCTGTGCTTCCCCCCTATTGGCCATGTTGGGGGGGGAAGCATGGGATTTTAAAACTTTTTTGGCCCCTGAAGCAAGTGTTGGCTGAAGCAATTGCTACTTGCTTTGGGGCTAAAACACCTTTTAAAGCCATGCGTGCCCCACCGCAATCAGGCATGTTGGGGGGAAGTGCTGGGTTTTTAAACTTTATTTTAGCTACCAAAGCAATTGGTGGCTGCAGCCATCGCCACTTGCTTCAGGGGCTAAAAAAAGTTTCAAAACCCAGCGCTTTCCCTCCCCCCCCCAAGGTGCCCGATGGAAGAAAAAAAATAAAATGAAGCAAACTGAAAATTTTTGCTTTGTTTCATTTCGTTTTTTAAAAATCAGTCCGTTTTTCATTTCGTTACCAAATGAAACGAAAAATGAAAAAGCAAAAAATCATTTTGTGCCCATCTCTAATGTCTACCACAGATTATAAAAACACTCTCTTTACATTTCCAACATCTATCCAACAGATTTCCATACATGTTCACTATTTTTTCGTGTCACATAACATCTATAAAACATTTTATATACATTTCAAACTCACCATTTTTATATATTTCACATTACTTTCCCATAACTGTGTCCAATGTGCTAATTCAATGTTTTGCCCTATATTTTGTGCCCATTTAATCACACAGTCTTTCATAATTTTATCTTCAGTCTTAAGCTCCAGCATATATTTATACATTTTCTTAATAAGTTTACCTTCACCTCCTAACAACAATATATCAACATCAGTTTTCTGTTCATAAAAACCTTCTTTTTTGTCTTTGCTGAACCTTAAGTTTAGTTGTGATCTCATCCACCAGTCTAATGTTATATTTTGTTTTTTAAGTTCTTCCTCATTCCCTAACACGTCTTGGTATCTCACCAACATATTAACAGTCATCAAGTTTGGCTGTGTAAAACCCATCCTGATATCTTTCTGTACACTTGTTTCTGAATATATTCCCATACCCACCATAATGCTTTCCTAATCATATGATTACTGAAGGTTTTTTTGTTCTTTAGCTTTTTTTATACCACACAAAAGCATGCCATCCCAGCCTTAGGTCGTGACCTTCTAGTTTCCAATTCCTCTGATTCTCCAAGAGAATCCATTCTCTGACCCTCCCCAGGGCACATGCTTCATAATACAATTCCCAATCTGACAAACCAAGTCCTACTCTGCTTGTGTCATATTGTAACACCTTCCTTTTAATCTTTGGCTTGTTGCCTTGTGGAATGGCAGTGATGAAGTTAACACTGTCAGTTCTGGACCTCTACCTGTTTTATGAGTATAGTACCCCTTTGCTATCAGTTGGCATTTTCAGAGTTGCATGTATTATTGCATGAACCATTGATATCTCCCCCAAATGCACATAGCTACAGAAGTTGAATTTTTCTGCACCAGTGCAGCATTTCACATTCAAAGTTCTTTCCAGTTTTCTGATTCTATCACTTTTAATCCCTTGATAAAAATGTGTTTCAGAGCGATTGTATTAGGAATCACTTGGAACGATAGACAATTAGGTCAGCTGGGGACTTCATTGCCAGAGCCTTGGGCTCCCAATCCATTCAATGGCCAAACTGGCTGGGCAGGAGGAAGTGACTCCCCTTGTCTCCTATATCTCTTTGCATCTCTAGGTTGCAGAGATAGGCAGGATCTCTCTCAATGCCATTTTCAGGGAATCATAAGCAGGTGAAGACATCTGCTTGGGAATACCCTGAAGCAAATGGTGAGCCGCTGGGTGAGACAGAATGCTGGTCTGGATGGGTTGTGGCCTGTTCCAGCAAGGCTGTTCTTATGTTCTTATGTTCTCTGTTGTAGGTGCAAAAGAGAGGGCCCCAGTGCTCATATGCCCCCCCCATATCTCCCTTCCGTTTGATGTGGTGATGATAACCCTGAGCTCTGCAACTCCTGCACTCTTATGCCTATTGTTGAACCCTCCTCCAGTTGTCCTGCAATAGGCAGTGGGTGACCCTTTCTTCACCTGCAGTGGTGTATCCCTGCTGGCTAGGAGTCCAGGAGATTCATTCTCTCCCAACTTCCTCTTGGCTTGTGGGAGTGGGGCCAGACATCAGTTGACCCCTGCACACTTCTGAGTTAAGGGTCTTATCACATGCTACAGTCAGTACGTCATTAGAAAAATAAAACATTTGTGTTCAGCTACACATTCCCTTTGTAGCTTTGGCAGAAATCCAAGAGTATGTCACAAATTAGAGTTACAAATCCAAATAGGTGGTAGAATTTCAAAATGTATGAAAACATTGTCAACACAGCCTTGATTCTTATCGCAAAAGCTCAGGCTTGATATGTTTTGGCTGTTGCCTTTTTCAGGAGCAAGTGGATTGTTGTTGGATTGGCTACAGACCAAGCTAGAAGCTAAAATTCTAAAAGCTTGCTCCTGAAAAAAAAACCACAGCCAAAAATATCAAGCCTGAGCTTTTTAGACAATAATCAAGTATACGATGACAGTAGTTTCATACATAAAGCAACGTGTTCTGCTTATATACTGCCCCATACCACTCCAAGTAGTCTCTGGGCCATTTACAATTTAATTATAGTATGCAGGCTACACATTGCCCCCCATGCAAGCTGGGTACTCATTTTACTGACCTCAGAAGGATGGAAGGCTGAGTCAACCATCGGTTGACGGCTGAGTTGAACCACAGGATGTGAGAACAGTTTTACCTGCAGTACAGGCATTTAACCACTGCACCACGAGGCACCATCATCTCGAGACTCTCTGTCCCAATTGTATTTTTGCCATCAGTGGATATCCCAGTTCCCTCTGCTTTGTTTCACAATTAGAGTCCAGCCCATTTGAATCAACAGATCCTGCAGAAACGTTGACTCAGAAAATCCTTGCTGATTCAATGGGACTTTTCTAGTTGCAACTTCCTACTGGATTTCAGCCACTCCATCCCAGCCATCAGAAGGCAAACAAAGCAGGTGTTTAACTGCTGAGTAACAATCAATCAGAAAAGCTTGTGGGATTACAATCAATCACATTTAACATTCCAGGAACAGCACTGCTTTTAACACCGAGTCCTTGTTGAGCTCTAGGTAGCATCTAGTCCAGAATGCTCTGAAGTCAAATCACGCCCTCTGTTACCCTGTTTTTTAAAAAAAGGACAGATTTCTGTTTCAAGAGCTCTTGGATCCAAAACTAGAACTGAGGATTTCTTACTGGCACTTGAGAAGCACACTGAGCTGGAGCAAAGGTCTCTGGGTCACAATCGCCTCCTCCAGGGCAAGATCTTTTGTGTTCCCCTTCAAACTACTGTACAGTATAAAAGTTGTTTCCACAGCAGTGATGTAAATTCTATGTGATGTGCCGTTATCCCTGGTCTTCTTTTTTAGAGAGGCATTTTCCCCTTTTAGGCCATGTGTAAGTGGCCACCCACTTAAAAGCTCAGGCCCTTTAAACAGTAAGTACACATGTGAAAATCCTTTGTATGTGTGTGTGTGTGTGTTTTAGGATGAGGATTGACTCAAGACATTCTCCCTGTATTTCACCAGCTCTAGATCAGGCACCAGACTTAACATATTCAGATTCTCTTTCCAAAATGCTAACATTGCATTTTTTGTGATCTCTCTTCTCCACTTGTTTGATTTTTTTTAGAAATTAATCTACCTGTCCTATTTACTGTGCTTATGAATCACCTATGTGGGCATGTGACGCATAAGACAAAAAAAAAACAACCCACAACTCTTCAGCTTTTCTCAACAATAATGAACAAGAAATATGCCTGATATCTTGTAAGGCATCGAGCCTTTCTGGCTGCTTTTGCATACAGGTAAAACAGCCTCTGGCCCTTCTGTGAGTAGTTACCAGAATGTGTGTTTGACATGCAGAATCAATGTTTTCATTATAATTTACTAAAGGAATCTGTATTGGCTGGACAGCTCAACAAAGGGGCAATCACATCAACAAAGATACGGGAAATACTTTGTCCACCCATCCCAGAAATAAAGAGTCAAGACACGTTTGTGGAATTGAATTGTGCTACAATTTATTATCTTAAATTCATTATGTTACTGGTGCTCTTTTCTCCTACAAGGGGGCCTGAAAGTGCAAGTGGCTACGTGGTGTTGACGTAGTTATTGTTGGGAGGGCCCTGGAAGCTCCTCCCATTTGAATGTGAACTTGAACCTGAACTTGGACTTGAATTTGAACTTAGAGTCAAATGGTCTGGGCAGCCCTCATCAATCACTTGATATGTTATTAATCATCCTGGCCTGTCATATCTACTCTCCTAATCTATTCCTAATTATTGTTGAGGGCTGCCGATGTGATAGGTCATATTTCACTACTCTTAACCTGACATCATTTTGCCACTTGCACTGACCACCATGGAAAGGGGGCTACGCAATATGCACCCTTTCCCCCACCAAGCCGAGCAGCTCAGCACAAAGGCCCCCTTGCTGCTCAGACAGGTGGGGATTCATGGCATTCTTCAATAAATGTAATCAATCTCCCATGCCTAGGTAAGGGGGCACGTAGTTAATGCTCCTGTGAAAGATAAACAAACAAAAAAGCAGGTGTAGGTGAGTGCCCCCCCCCATATTCACAAACTGGTTGTCATGGCCAGTTACTTGGGGTTGAACATTCAGAAATGGCAGTGTGGCACTTTGGTAGCTGTAAAGAAAAACACACAGGTCAGCTAGCCAGTAACAGTAGCTATAGCTGTGCTTCCATAGCACTGCTCTGAAACGACACTGTGGCAGCTACCCCTGGCACCGTGGAGCTGCCCTGTGGCAGGTCTTGATCTCCGTGAGGTTTCACACTGGTCGGGGCCTAATAGTCGATCTCCAGTGCTTCCATAGCACCACTATGTAACGGCCCTGAGGCGTGTCTCTCATAATGACAAAACAGACCAAGCTGGCTGGAAGCAAACAGGAAAAATAACAGTGATCGAATAGCTGCAGCACCAGTGTGTCAGCTCTCCTATAATGCTGTGGCCTATGACACTGGCTGGGCCCTGACAGTAGATAGTACTGAGCCTCCATAGCACCACTATGTAATGGCCCTGAGGCGTGTCTCTCGTAATGACAAAACCAGACCACGCCAGCCGGAACTAAACAGTAGAAATCACAGTGAGCGTATAGCTGCAGCACCACTGCGCCAACTTTCATGTTATGCCACAGCCTATAACACTGGCTGGGATCCAATGAATGCCGTGGCCTATGACGCTGGCTCGGACCCATCACTATGCATCCACAAGACCACTATGTAATGGCACTGAGACATGTCTCTCATAATGACAAAACCGGACCACACCAGCCGGAACCAGACAGTGAGTGAAGAGCTGCAGCACCACTGCTCCAGCCCTCATGTAATCCCGCCGCCTATCACACTGCCCAAGGCCCAATGGAAAATATCACTGTAAGCAGGCTGTGCCTGCTGGAATCGCTGCACAGCTTTTGGGCTCCCGCTCGCCACAGTCTTATATTGGACTTGTAGACCCTGGCCAAAGCACATCACAGGGTATCTACTATTTCTTTAAAAAAAACAAAATTGAATCCTTTTGATTTGGTTAAGAAATGTGGTCACCTGAATTGATGCAGAAAGAGAGGATGAGAGGAGACATAAATGAGTGCACACATAAAGCTCTGCTTTGTCAAAGCACCTTCCCCGTCACCTATTTCCTGACGAGACCCACATGTGCACAGAAGTCCATGCATATGCACACAAGCAGTGCCAGCACACAGCCACAGTGCGCAAAGCCTCTTTCTCAACACATTTTTTTGTTTTACAGTTCTCCTCTGAAAGCAGCACTTCTGGGTTTTATATTTGATTTACAGATGAAGAACGGAGCTTCTCTCTGTGGGCAAGATTTTTTTTAATGATAACAAGATTGCTATATAAGGAAACTGAAGTAGGAAGCTCTTTTACTGCTTGTAAGGAAGATCTTTGTAACAACTCCACCTGCAGGCCCATAAGCAGAACTGCAAGCAGGGGTGGGGAAGCTTTCCTCTGTTTTCTGCAGGGATACTTCAATCATAAAGACTTAAATGCCTGATACTTCACTGTATAATCACATTATGAGTCAGAGCTCCTGGGTGTGAAGCCAAGAACTGAGAGAAAAAACAGGGTCATCTTCGGCAGACTAAGTGGTCTAATATCATCTTCAAAAGAAGAGACTGGCAAACTACAATGGACCCTTGTATAACAAATAGTTTGTATAACATAAAATCTATACAACATAAAACATTCTAGAGATAGGGGAAATTTGCTTAACAGAATCACCTATCGGGCGAATTTGTACAACATAAAATGGTCGCAATTAGGGATTATTCTGTTTTCAATGCAATCCTATGAGAAATTTGTATAAAGAAAATTTGCTTAAACATAATTTCATTTGAAATGAATTAATTCCTTTATACAAGGTACCACTGTACTTCCGAGTACCCTGTACCTAGCAATTCCTGAGAAGAGCCAACTGAGTAGATGACATGCAACTATTGTTAATAGGAACCTGGATTACACTGAGCATTTGTCCGCCTAGCTCTGTTTTGACTAAGCTGATGGGCTAAGAATCTCCAGCATTTTAGGCAAGAGGTGTTTATTTTCAGCCTAGTCTCACCTAGGCTGCTATCTCACTTGGGGGAAGATCCAGATATTGTGAAAGTCTGACTTTTCTTCTTTCTTGCTCACGTGACTGAATATGTGGGATCTCCATTCCCACGTACAAGGAATTTTTTTATTTTTATTTTTTAAAAGCACAGACCAGCCCCAGGGCCAGCAGGTGCTGCTAGGGAAAAATATAAAATTAAAAAGTAGTGCCAACAGCCCAAAGGCCAGCTGATCAGCGCTGGGGAGGAGGGGAAATTTAAAAAAAATATTTTTAAAAAAGCACTGGCGAGCCCCAGGATGAGCTGATCGGCACTAGGAAAAAAATTAAAATAAAATAAAATAAACAGTGCAAGGTCAGCACTGGGGGAGGGGAAATTTAATTTTTTTAAAAAGCACCGACAAGCCCCAGGACGAGGCTGGGGGGGGGAGCAGAAAACTGGATCATATGCAAGCTCCCATGGACTTCCGGCTCACATTTTTTTTACCGGAGCAAAACATTCCCAACTTCTCCAGTAGGTCTTGGAAAACTTGCTAAAGGGGGCATAACCATTTTTTTTAAAGCCCAGTGGCCATGGGGACAAAATTTTGGGAAACGCATTATCTTGAAATTTAATCAGCATTTTAAAGGACGTGTGATCGAGCCCCTAGAGATGTCAGAGATTGTGCCATTTTTAAGCAAGATGTGTACTCTCTCTTCTAGCTATTATCCTTCCTCAGCCTGAAGCATCTACAAAAAGCAGTCCTCTCTCT
>JAHTLZ010000275.1:26838078-26861728 GCA_023846285.1 Phrynocephalus versicolor
ATCTATCTATCTATCTATCTATCTATCTATCTATCTATCTATCTATCACATTGTAAAATTTAAAATATTTCTCTTGCATGCTTCAGTACAAGATATTCAAAGCAGCCCACAACATTTTTTTAAATTATCCAAATACAAAGTACAAAGTTATATCATCATCATCATCATCATCATCATCATCCAAGATAACTATGCTGGATTTTGTATTACAAATCACTAGTCGACTATGTGATGTATCGGCGAATTGTGCAAGCAGATCCCAGTATGGTGGCCTTCTGCAGCTGACTGATGGTGACTTTTTTCTTCTCCACAATCATAATATCCAGGGTATTTTGCCCCAAACCCCTATCTGTCTGTATTCGGAAGTGCCAAAGTAATTGTGCAAGCTCACTTTCAATCACTTTTTCAGGCTTATGATCCCACCAGCTCTTTGCTACAGGCAGATGATAGTTGTGACACAAATTCCAGTGGAGCATTTGAGCAACTATATTATGACACTGTAATCAGTCTGAGCAATTTTCTTGCAACAACTTAATATATGATCAATAGTTTCATCCGCCTTTTTACAGAGTCTACATGTGGGAGACTCATCTGATTTTTCTATTCTAGCCTTAACTGCATTTGTTCTGATAGCTTATTCTTATTCTTATTCTTATTCTTATCATCATCATCATCATCATCAACATCTGGTAAACACAACTGTCAGGTGTGATGATGATGAGGAGGAGGAGGAGGAGGAGGAGGAAGAGGAGATACCAGATGTCCTGAGTAAGGGAAGAAGCTTTCCATTCTAGACTGCCAATCTTCATAGCAAAGTTCTCTTTCTCAGCCACGAGAGAAACACACATCACGTTGGTGATTATTGTGGCCACCAAAGTGTTCAAAGGCAAGTCTTTCTATTGTTCTCTGTGTGCATGTGCGCTGCCATGCATAGCTTCACGTTTGCAATATATGTCCTTGCTTCTTAGCACAGCTTGGGGACAACAAAGATTGATGTAGTATCATATGCACATCACTTCAGGATGTAACCATTATTGATCACACTGAATGCCAAAATGACTGATTCTGACAACTTTGCAGTGAGGTTTTCACACTGTTTCTCTAGAGATGTACCTTCAAAGCCTGCATGTATGCAAAATCAACGCTGAACTAATACCATTGTTTCCTTCTGAAGCCTAATCAGCCAAGAAAAGCAAGATAATTTACAAATTATGGATTTGTAGAACACTGGGAGATAATCAGACAGCCTTTATTTGTTGTCAGTTGAACTCATACCCGTGAAGCCTATAATCTCTCTCTCTCTCTCTCTCTCTCTCTCTCTCTCTCTCTCTCTCTGCCTCAAATGAAAAAAAGAAATATATGACAAAAGCAGGAATCAACTGAAGGTGTTTAAGATGAGGTGACAATGCGTATGAATCACCCAGGTTAAGCCCAATATGTTTTGCTGCTTAAAGCAAAATACAAACTAGCCCCATACTATGTGACAAACACAACAGCGTGCATGAAGAAGCCAGCTGGACTAGCAGCCGAATGTTACTGCTTCAAATGAATTAGCACTAGTGAGGGAAGACCATCCTCCATGCAGAGGCACGAGTTCCTGTGACACCCTTAATTCTCTGTTTCAACAGGGAAGCATAACCAGGGACGGAGGGGATCAGGAATAATGGTTAGATCCCCCCCCTTGCTTCCTCCTAACATTTGCTCACTCAGGTGGTTTCCTCACTGGTAAAGATAAGGTTGCCTCAGTGAATGACTGCTTCCAGCATGCTTCACTACAGGCCAGGCTGGCAGGAGAGATCTCAAGTGATATAGTTCTGAGTGGTTCCTGCACTGAGCAGGACCCTGCCAACTCTATAGTTCTGTAATTCTATAGATGTTCCAGCCATGCTGAGCCCAGTGCATTAACATAAGAAACGAGAGATATACAGCTGTCAGTGCAGGAGTGGATTTTCCCACATTACTTTGCGCTTCTTTCCTTCTAGACTCATGTTCTCCCGTCTACCTGTTTTAGTGAATGTTCTGTATGGGGAAAAAAGGCTTAGTTAAAAAAAAGGGAAGTATTACTGGATTTTAACCCCTCCTGCCCAACCTTCTTCCTCGCCCTCCCAACCCCAAATAGCTCAAATGTCACTGAAGTATTTGCAATCACAATTTTTGCCATTAAGTAATGATAACATTTTTCTCTGCCATTGTTTAATTTGCACTGCGGCATGACACCCCCCAAAACAGGGCTTTGCACCAGTCATGCTGACTTGCAACGCAAGTGTAGCTAGCAAACATCTCAGATCTACTTTTGGACGGTGCGAATGAGGATGAGACTCATGTGTTAATGACTCATAACATAAATTATTACTTGGTAAACAGAGAATATCTGTCGTCTTCTGATTGTGCTAAAACACACTGGAAGATACATAAGAATAAACACAAATGAAACCCTTACAGTCCCTCAATCTTTATTCTAGAATGCCTGCCCTCTTTAATCTTCACTCCTATTCAAATAAAAAGCTACCGAGGATAAATACCTGCTATGTAGAAAAGCCTGTTATAGTAACAATACATTCACTGTACACTTCCAACATCTTAACAACTCAAGACACACTGAGCAATAGCTATCTTTTTTTAAAAAGAAGAGGGCATGGCAAAACCATAAGAAATAATGAAAATGTTGGGCAAAATTATCAGAAGCAGTCAGGGAAATGGAAAAGATTAATTGAACTTTAAATACTATAAATATATCAACAAAGCAAAACAAAACTCTGTCGCTCCGAGATCTCAGAGCAAATATTGAATTCCCACCATCATCACCACCAATAATAAAGATTTTTCACTGTGTGACTCAGCTGTAGTTAATAAATAAAAGAGAAGTGTGGGTATGTAAGCATACTGAGCAACTGCACTGATTCTCAAAGACAACACTTTAGGGATGTGCACCTAGCACTAGGAATGGGTAACTTACGAAAATGACATGCCTTCTTGGCTGTGGCACCCAGACTATGGAACTCCCTTCCACTAGATCAGTGTTGGTGAACCTATGGCACGGGTGCCAAAGGTGGCACTCGGAAACCTTTCTGTGGGCACCCAACATTGCCCCTTCACACCCACCTGTATTCAGGTTAAATGGCTGTACTGGCACTTTGTGAGAAATTAGTGGGTTATGAATCACAGTTTGGGCACTCGGTCTCTAAAAGGTTCGCCAATCGCCATCACTGCACTAGAGGTTAGGACTGCCACATCTCTGATGTCTTTCCGGAAACACGTGAAGACCTTTCTCTTCAGGCAAGTTTTCCTTAATGGTGGACTACCTATTACTGTATGTGGCTTTCATGTGAATCTATAAGATCACACAGACTTTGTGTTTATAACCACTTATAACCTTGTGTGATTACATTGACATTATGTTTTCAATGTTAGCTTCCATCATTCATAACTTTACATAGAACTTTACTCTTCTTTTAACTGCTCATGTACTCTTGTAATTTTAATGTAATGTCTTTTAATGCTGTAAGGTGTTCCTCAATTCCCTGTTCTCAATACTTGAACATGTCTTAATTGTGAACTGTATATTATCCCTCATTACTGTAAGCCGCCTTGGGTCCTTTTCCAAGGAGAAAGTCAGGGTAAAAATGCTCTAACATAAATAAATAAATAAATAAATAAATAAATAAATAAATAAATAAATAAATAAATAAATAAGAGAGAAACTTAGAGCAGAGAGCTGAAAGAAGTTTGAAGTCTATTGGAGAGAGGTAGCCTGTGGTAGAGCTTATTTTAAAAAAGCTTGTCTATAGGAGTTAGAGAATGCATAAGAAAGACTGAGTATCTACAATGTATTACATTGAACTTTAAATACTGGAGAAATATATTTAGATCTTACTGTTGCTTTAACCTTTATAGTTAGTGTTGAAGAGATTAACTTTCCCTTCATATCTATTAATTATGGTCCTTAAATAGCAATCCCATTGAATGTTTTTAAACCAATCTCTTCTCATTATTTGTTTTAAGTGGACCTAAGAATAAGGAACCCAAACTACTAAGAAAGGAAAATACTTCTTCTTCACATAAAGCTACACTTGACAGTGTTTTATCAGATAAAGGAGCCCCTTAACAGAGCATCTGGATTGTCTAAGATACCAGCTTGAAGCAAAGGAGGCTCAGTCTGGGACATTATAAAAGGGAAAAAAATGAAAATACTTGGAAGGAGTTTTTGGAGTTTTGTTTTTGCAGTTAACACCTTCCCTAGTAGCAATAAGGTGTGGCAGCTAAAATGTTAGGTATTCAAAGATGAATAAAGCTGCCTGACCACTCCTTGAGACTGCCTCAAGTGTGTGTGACTGATAATTAGGGAGAGGTCAACACTTCCTTGGTACCTCACAACACAGTGGTTAAACTACTATACAGCAGCTAAAAAACTGTGCCCATGACCTGGGGTTCTGTCCCAGGTAGCCCAGCTCAGGGTTGACTCAGCCTTCCATCCTCTGAGGTTGGTAAAATGAGTACTCAGATCATTAGGGGGGAGAGGGGGAGGTAATATCTAGCCTGCCTAATTAAATTGTAAACCACCCAGAGACTGCTTTAAGCACTATGGGGCAGCATATAAGCACCACAATTTGCTTTTTGCTTTCTGGACCAAAATGTCACCAGAGGTGCCTCTATGAAACTTTGGGACATGTCATCTCAATCCACAAGTCATACTTGTTGTTTGTATGACTGTTACTTTCTTTCTTTCCTCAGGGTTTATGACCAGTCCAGAACTTAAAAGTAACCCATTGTTGTAATATGCCATCAAGTCAGCTCCAACATATAGCACTCCCGTGAACAAGTAACCTCCAAAATGGTCTGTTATTAATAGCTTTTACAAACTCAAAGCTGTGACTTCTTTCGTGGCACCAATTCATCTTATATCTGGTATTCCTGCTACTCCTGCTGCCTTAAACTTTTCCCAGTCTCTCCCCCCCCCATGGGTCTTCTCTTCTCATGCTCTTCCCAAAATATGTCAGCATTGGCCTTGTCTCCTTTCTAGAGAGAGATCAAACTTGAGTTGATCTAAGATCCACTTGATTATCTTTTTGGTAGTTCCATATGTTCAAAACTCTCCTCTTTCCAAGTATGAGCTTCTTTCTGATTTCCTGGAGGTCACCCAGTAAGGTCTGACATAGTCCCCCTTTGGTTTGATGACTGAACATATACAAAATCTCAGTTTCTTCATTTTGTAGGTTGTTGGGTTTTTTTTTATTTGCAGGCATGATTCTTTTTTCTTAATCTTCAATTGCAATCTCACATTTGCACTTTCTCTTCAACTTTCATAAGAAGTAAACTGAAGTCATTACTGCTTTCTGCCAGTAAGATGGTGCCATCTGTATATCTTAAATTACTGAAGTTTCTTCCACTAATTTTCAGTCTTCCTCCTTCTGAATCTAATCAAGCTTTCCATTATATGTTCTGATGGTACAATGAACAGAGATAAAATGCACCCATCTCTGATACATATGGATATAGGAGATCATTCTCTCTCTCTCCATATTTTGTCCGAGCAGTACTTTCTTGTCCATAATACAGATTGCACATCAGGATGATCAAGTGCTGAGACATACTGATTTCTTTCAGAACCATCCATAGCTTGCTATAATCTACAGAATCAAAGGCTTTGCTGTAATCTGTAAAGCATGTAGTGACCTTCTTCTTAAATTCTTTGATATGCTCCAGTAAACAATGTATACTTGAAATATAATCTCTAGGGCCTCTTCCTATTTGGAATTCACTTTCAACATCAGGTTGTTGTTGTTGTTGTTTGGGGGGGGCTTCTTATAGGTAAAAGTCTTTAAGCATCACTTTCCTTGGATGGGAAACTAAAACAGTAGTCCTATTGGACTGCACTCTTTGACTTTCCATTTTTCAGGGACAGGACCATTGTTTTGCAATCCACTACAAGTAATAATTCCTTCCTATGGCATAACTAAGTTACGTGATAAAACAATTGTAATATAACAGAAAATGTCATTCCTTTTGTATGCAGCTGGAATTTACTGCTTTATAATTATATTTCATAGTTATGGGTGGATGTTCAACTACTTCCGTACCAGTTTGTGGCATTCACCTGTTCCGCCCCTCTGCATGTGTCTATGTAGTATATTTGTGAGTAATAGAAAGTTTGTGTGGTGTATATTTGTAGATGGATGACTGGTATGCAGGCCTTCATTGAATGCTAGGATAATTAATGGAGAGGTGATGGAATGTTTGGTGTAGGTCTGAATGATGATTGGTTAGTGTGTTTGAAATGTGGAAGAACATTAGGTGGGGTGGCAATTAGTCAAGAGTGTGGAATCTGAGTCTTAACATATAGCTTCTGTGCCTGTCTTCAGTTTGGATGAAGGAAAGGGGGGGTCTGTGGTGACGTGTGTGCACATATTGTACACAACTAGAAAATTACAGCAACTTTTCCCTTCACCTAGAAAATGACCTTTCACTATTCCTATTTACCTGTCCATTGCTAATAAACTCATTTTGTTTGTTCAAAATAAAACTGTCCTCATTCTTTATTTTAGATATAACTACGTATAACTCGAATGTATTTAGCAGTGAGGTAATAAAGAAATAACACTGTGGGTTTGCATGCTACGCAGGAAGAAAAGATGCCAGAGTTTTCACTACAGGAGAAGTTCACTCAAAAGCAAATCAAAATGTCAGCACGAGCTGGCCAAGGTGACATTGGCTGGATTGTACAATTTAAAGTTCAACCCCCCCACCAATATTAGGAAAGGTTTTAAGTGTGCTTGTTCCTGGGCAAACACCTGAATGAGCAACACAAATGAAAAAGTGACTGGGGTAAATGTAAATTAAAGGAACTGGCACATATGTTGTAATATGAGGTATTTATTTATTTATTTATTTATTTATTTATTACATTTATATACTACCCTATCTTCTGAAGCGGAACTCAGGGCGGTGTACACTTAAAAACAAGCAGCAACGAACAAACATGAAAATCAGAGGCAGAATACCAGTAAAAATAGGGGAGGTACAATACCCTCCACAAGGGATGACGTGGGCGGCAACAAAAACAAAAAATTAAATAGGAAGGTCGCCAAATGCCTCCTTGAAGGAATGAGTTTTCAAGGCTTTTTAAAAGGCGGGCAGGGACGTTGCTAGGCGCAACTCACTAGGAAGCTGATTCCACAGTGACAAGCCCACCACAGAAGGCGCGGTTACACGTAAGCGATTTCTGCGCCTCCCTGGGTGTGGCCACCCTAAGTGAGCGCACCTGCGCCATTCTCGTGGGCCTGGTCCCAGTTGACCTCTGGGAGATACGCTCTGACAGGTACTCTGGTCCCAAGCCGTGGAGGGCTTTGAAAATCAAAACCAAGACCTTGAACCTTATCCGGAGGGCAACGGGTAGCCAATGCAGGCAAGCCAGAACTGGGGTGATGTGCTCAAATCTACGAGCACCCACCACCAGTTTGGCCACTGCATTCTACCCCTGTTGGAGCCTCCGGACAAGGGTCAAGGGCAACCCCACGTAGAGGGCATTGCAATAGTCGATCCTCGAAATCATGAGGGCTTGCACGACTGTCCTCAGGGAGGACTCATCAAGGTACTGTCGGATCTGGGCGATCCTGCGGAGGTGGATAAAAGTGGCCCTGGAGACTGCCGTCACCTGGGCTTCCAGGGAGAGGGCTGAATCCAGGACCACACCCAGATTCCTGGCCCTGTCTGTAGGCTGGAGGGAGACTCCCCCAAGTCTAGGGAGGGGGGCATTCTACCCAGACGAGGGCGCCCCGAAGAACAGAACCTCTGTCTTCTCTGGGTTCAGCTTGAGCCTGTTAGTCCTGGTCCATTCCAGGACCTTCTCCAGGCACAGGTCAAAGGGAGCATACTGCCTGCTCTGCAGAAGAAGAAAAGGAGAGATAGAGTTGCGTGTCATCAGCGTACTCCAGCAAACTCCAAATATCCTGATGACCTCTGCCAGTGGCCTCATATAAAGATTGAACAGCATGGGTGAGATTGCCGACCCTTGCGGCACCCCACAAGGGAGAGTCCAAGGAGCCGACAAGTCATCACCCAGCTGAACCTGCTGAGACCGGCTGGCAAGAAAGGAAGGGAGCCAAGACAATGCAAGACCCCCAATTCCTGCCTCAGCAAGCCGGACCAGCAGGTTACTGTGGTCGACGGTATCAAAGGCAGCTGACAGATCAAGGAGTACCAACACGGAGGAACGCCCCCTGTCAGCCTCCCTGAGGAGGTCATCCTGCAGAGTGACCAGGGCAGTCTCGGTCCCCCAAAGCGGCTTGAACCCAGACTGGAAGGGATCCAGGATACGATTTTCCTCCAGGTACGACTGAAGCTGGACGGCAGCCAACCTCTCAACAACCTTGCCCAGGAAGGGAACGATGGCAATCGGATGATAGCTGGATAAATCATCCAATGCCATGCCGGGCTTTTTCAATGTGGGCTTCACCATGGTATCCTTCAATTGGGAAAGGAAAATACCCTCCCTAAAGGAGGCCGAGGCAATAGCCAAAACCCATTCCAGCATGTTCCCTCTGGCCGATTTAAAAAGCCAAGCTTGGCAAGGGTCAAAAGGAGTAGCAGCCAGCCGGCAATAAGCCATAGCTTTGGAGGCCTCCGCTGGAAACACCAGCCCAAACTCCACCAGGCAAGGAGACAGAGGGGGTGAGGCCCCAGGGACATTGGGGGATGAACTAGAGCAGCCGGAGGGCAGATCGGAACAGATGGCCTCAATTTTAGATCTAAAATAGGCTGCAAACTGCTCACTAGTGAACTCACTAGAAGGAGGCCCCAGCTGACCAGGATTGGAGAGGTTCCGAACCACCTGGAACAACTCTGCCTGGTGGTTCAAGGCCTCGCCAATTCTCAGGGAGACACAGGATGTTCTAGCATCCCTGATCACGCGAACATAGCGGCCAGTCAGCTGCTTAAGTGCAGCCCTATTCACTGCTGTCTGATCTGTCCTCCAAATGACCTCCAGCCTCCTGCGTTCTTGTTTCATCGACTCCAACTCAGCCGTATAACACAGCGAAGAGTGGTCTCCACAGCACAGGAGGTGCAAATACCCCTAACCCTCAGACAAGAGTCTGACGGCATGGAGGTAAAAACCAGGTCCTATGTGGGACAATCAACATGCTGAGATAGATTCATGGAAGCCATGGATTCCATGAATTCCAGAGCTGCGCCAGAGAATTCCTCCTCGGCATGCACGTTGAAGTCCCCAACCACCAGTAAGCGGGGGGACTTCAACAGGGCAGCCGAGACGAACTCTGAGATCTCTGGAAAGTATTGAGCTGGGTTGCAGGAAGCACGGTACACCAGCACAATACCAAACTTATCTCGCTGACCCACCGATAGATGAAGGCATTCAACGCCAGGACACACCAATGCCGCAGATCTGCTAATGAAAAGGGATTCACTGTAAACAATGGCCACCCCACCCCCGACCCTCCGACCTGCCGGCACACTGGACCTGAAACCCGGGGGGCACAGAAGGGAGAGGGAAGCCCCACCATCTGCGCCCACCCAGGTCTCAGTGATACAAACCAGGTCGGCTCGCTCATCCACGATCACATCGTGGATGATAGGTGTTTTATTATGAACCAACCTGGCATTGACCAGGAGGCAGGACAGACTGGAGGCACTGGCGGAATGGCACCCAGGTACATGGCAGTGAGCGGAGGGATCAGAACGGGGGACAGGCAATAAATGCCAGACCTGAGTTCTTCTAACCCGACTAATCCCTCCGCCCATAGTGTACTTGCCACGGCCAGACACCATGGGGATTGAGGTCCCTGCCAGCATGGCGACCTAAAAAAAAAACCAAAAAAAACACCCTAAGAACAATAACAAACTATAAAATACAAAATACAAAATACAAAAGAAATGTACACAATACAAAATACTAATCAACTGTAACAATGTAATGCAACGTGAAAAAAATCATCAATGAAAATAATAAAAGAATAAACTAATAATAACTAATAAAATACAACAGTTCAAAGTTAGGCCCACCCACAGATAGAGACAATGTCTCATGATGTACAAAGGTCAAATGTGTTCTTTATTCTTTGTCGTTAAAAAGCTCTAGCTCTACGCGTTTCGGCAAAGCCTTCATCAGGAGCTGAAACATAAACAGAGTACTTAATATCTTATTCTAGTTATATGGTGGGGGACTCGTGAAAAAAATTATAATAAAGTTACATTATTGTTCTGTTATATACACACAGAAACAATACACATTAAGATTGGTAAAATGGCCACACAAATACATACTGAGCTCTCTTTATTTTTCGGTCTGTATCAGCTTCAATTCAGCGAGGAATGTAAGCAGGAAAAAGTTTACCCACAGCTCAAGTATGTGTATTTCACTAGTGTGATAGAAATGAAAGCAGAGATGCCACCCCAGATACATTACATAGGCCAGAAGCCTGTAACATTCTGCTTTAAAAACAAATACCACATTAACTAGTTTTCAATAATAAGCAAATAAAGCATTAACATTTGAAATATTGTAACTATAAGGGTATGGTGGATCAGCTGACAAGGGCCATCAGTATCCAGAGGACACCCAAATGTGTTTGTATTCTTTGGGAAAAATAACTACTATTTTCAGGACCTTTAAGCTGCCACTACTGTATAACTAGTTCTTAAGATATTGCCATTCTAAGATCAATATCTGATGTCAAACAGGCATGAAATTGATAATGGAATTCTGTGATTCTGATTAACTTTGCCTATAGACATGCCTGTCCACATCGCTATAAAATTGTTTTAAAAATTCCACACTCATTTGTTTTCTACCTTAGCCTGTTATTGAATGGCATAATGGTTTTGCAAGAGTAAACCTCAGATCCAAATTTGGTGAATTAAAAGCTCTTTCTGGGCATCTAAATCATGATCCATAATGGGTTTTAAATGTCTGACTGACTATTTAAAGATTTCTCACTCCTTTGCTTTGTATCTTAGCTTGTTATTGAATGGCATAATGTAGCACCTGTAGTTCTTAGTTGTGTTAATTATTTCTCTTTCAGAATTTGCTGAGTGAATTGTTTACTGCCACATAAGCTGGAATCAATTTCATCTACAATCCTACAGCTAAAGGTCAGCTGAGAAGCCGCTGGAAGCTGGCTTGGCTCGTTGACAAGAGTTACTCTCCTAGTATGTGGGCACAAAGCTCCAGCAACATAGATATTCTGCCACTATTCTTTTCCCATTGGTAGAAGCCATTTGGTAAATGGTTTTAGATTGACTGACGTCTAATATCTTCTGTATCTCCTCCCTGAAAAATGCCCATAACTGTGATGGTCCTGGGCTTATACAGTAGATTCGTTCCACTGCAATCAATGTGACAAACAAGAAGAAGAAGAAGAAGAAGAAGAACATCATCATCATCATCATCATCATCATCATCATCATCATCATCATCATCATCATCATCATCATCAAGGTCTCCTCCCTTTGCCAACAGTGGGTTGCAAATTTTTCACTGTCCGGGAAGAAGTGTTTTTGCTTATATTCTCCATCCCTGCTACCATGCAATAGAATTTTCAGCCCGGCTGCAAGCCTATGCATATTCATTTTGTTAGTTAGTTAGTTAGTTAGTTAGTTAGTTAGTTAGTTAGTTAGTTAGTTAGTTAGTTAGTTAGCTAGTTTGATTGATTGATTCATATACCGCACCATCTGGCATAAAAGCCACTCTGGGTGGTTTAAGCTGGAAGCAAGGTAACTAGGTAAAAGCTAAAAAGGAATGGGTAGTTTTTAAAACAAAACTCGATACCAAAACTAGTGAGCTGTGATGGATATACATCATAATAATATATTAGAAATCATATGGACCAAATATTACTCTTTTATTAACCCCCAAACCAGCTGAACCTTGGGAAGATGGGCGGGATATAAATGCAACAAACAAACAAACAAACAAACAAATAAAACAATGGCCTGGAACAGCAATGCTTATGTAGGCTGAGCCACCACATTCATGACACGTGTGTGACTGATGCAGCAAGACATAAAACATCCACAAGAACCGCATTGCAGTAACTGATCTGGGCAGAAAATCTATATTGCAAAACCAAACTGGAATTGCAACTTCTGAACAGAAGAAACCAACCAAATTGACCCTTCTTATTTCAGTAGACAGAACTGATGCAATAAACCTGAAAGTAAATCTGAAAAAAATGTTTAACAACTTGGAACCATAACCTCTGAGTTAGAAAAGCCAGTCTCATTCACCAGTCATACAGGGCTCAATGGGCGTGATTCAATATGCCACAAAACATTCAGTGCAACTGCAACACTCTTCTATTGGACTATTTGCTTACTCTTGATTAATCTTGGAAACACAATTTCACCAAAAATGTCTCTTCTTATTTGCATTCATATGACAGACAGCATAACAACAAGATGCTACAATTTGTGCACCCAAATCCTTGGCAAAAGCATAAGTACAAGAAGTTCAAAAGCCCCTTTGATTTCAAACTCAGACAGAAACTCACGATATTCCCAACTGGGTTGGATATCCATAAAAAAAAAGAACCTTCCATATGGTGCAGTGGTTAAATGCCTGTAGTGCACTTAAAACTCAAAGTTGACTCAGCCTTCTATCCTTCTGAAGTTGGTAAAATGAGTACCCAGTAGAGATGGGCACGACCAGAAAAAATGACGTTTCGACTTGTCGTTTGTCGGAACCGGTCCGTTTCACGTCGTTTCCATTTGTCGCGGAAATTTTCAAAAATTTGTCGTTTCCGTTTGTCGTTTGTCATTTAGGATTGGGGTTGGGGTTGGGGGGGTAAGTGGGCTCTGGGAGGCACCTCTCTGGGTGCCTCTAGTCTGACCCACTAAGAAGGGAAGCGTTTAGCGATTAGCGCGTACCGTACAATATATTATTAGGGTTGGGGTAAGTGGCAGAGGCACCTCTCTGGGTGCCTCTGACTCACTAAGAAGGGAAGTGTACTGGCGTACAGGTTATGCTTAGGGTTGGGGTTAGGGTAAGGGCTAGGGTTAGGGTTACGGTTAGGGTTAGGGTGGGCTAGTGGGCTGCACCTCTGGGTGCCTCTGACCCACTAAGAAGGACAGTGCACTGGCGTATGGGTTAGGGTTAGGGTTAGGGTTAGGGTTAGTGGGCTTTTTATGCCCTCTGGCACATCCAGAAGTCTCAGTCAAAACCTGGCCATACGATTGGTGGAATGGCTCCAAAAATTTGCATGGTCCCATCCCATGGCCAGCCCATCATTGCGCATGCGCAGGTGTAAAAAAATAAAAATAAAAATAAAATAAAATAAAATCAATGGAGACGTTTTATTGCAAGAAAAACCCACTGCTGCTACTATATAATTCAGGCAGTTAAAATACCTAATTTTCACGTGTTTCTGTTGTGCTTTAGTGGGTTTTTTTGACCACGATTTAAAAATAAATATTGTGGTCGCCATTTTGGATCCCCACCACCACCACATGGCATAGAGACAGCCCAGGAAGGAGGGGGGAAGGCCGGGGACCCACCCCAGAAAACATTCCTCTGGTAGGTGCCCTCACTCAGGCAGGCATATTTTCGCCTGCCTTTTTGGCCGGGAATTGTTTTTTTTTTTTTTAACTTTTTAAAACTTTTTTTCTGTGCTGCTTGTTGGTAATGGCATCGCGCGAGCCTGCAATGCCAGGAACGACAACGATAAACCAGAGCCAATTTTCCTTTCTTCGGGTCGGGTTCGAGCTGGAGCGGAGTAATTCTCGTTACCGTTACCCGTTACGTAACGATAACGAGAACCAAAAACGGAAACGAGAATTTCGCCGCTCTGTGCCCATGTCTAGTACCCAGCTTGCGGGGGGGGGGCATTATGTAGCCTGCATACTGTAATTAAATTGTAAACTCCCCAGAGAATACTTGAAGTGATATGGGGCGGTATACAAGCAGAACACATTTTGCTTTGCTTTTAAATAAACAGTGTGCAGTTTGTGAATTCACTATGTGGATTCACCTTTCCAACACAACCATATAGGAATTACACCTAAACCAATTTGACAAGAGCCTTAGTAGTTCGACTGGAAATAGCAGCTCTCCTCTTCTTCAGCTCTCCTATTCTTTATGAAATAAAAAGGGGGAGCCGTGTGGCCATTACAAAATATATAATAGTTCAGTGGAACTATGAGGATACCAAGAAAGAGCTCCACATCTTTGAGGTGAAGGAAGCCAATGTGATTCTTGGTTGCATCAACAGAAGCATAGTCTCTAGATCAAGGGAGGTGATAGTACCACTATATTCCGCTCTGGTCCGGACCCCACATGGAGTACTGTGTCCAGTTCTTAAAAAGGATGTTGACAACCTCGAGTGGATCCAGAAGAGGGTGACCAGGATGGTTAAAGTTCTGGAAGAAATGTCATATGAGTAATGGCTGAGAGAGCTGAGAGGGGATATGATAGCCATGTTTATATATTTGAAAGGATGTCATATTGAAGAGGGGACTGGTTTGTTTTCCATGGCTTCAGAGACTAGGACTTGGGGCAATGGTTTCAAACTACAGGAAAAGAGATTCACTTTGAACATTAGGAAGAACTTCCTGATGGTTAGAGCTGTCCGGCAATGGAATATGCTGCCACGGAGGGTGGTAGAGTCTCCTTCTTTGGAGTTTTTAAAGCAGAGGCTGGATGGCCATCTGCCGGGGGTACTGTGATGGGGGGTTTCTGCATGGCAGGGGGTTGGACTGGATGGCCCCTGAGGTCTCTTCCAACTCTATGATTCTATGATCTACCCACCATGTTGCAAGAAGAAGGCACATGGACTCTCAACACTAGCAGAACAGGATTGAAACCACTAAGTAATGTTCCTTTTTCTTTAATTCGATCCAAATTGGCTTTACCTAGTGTGTTTTACTAAATTATACCCCAGCCCCCAAATGGAGGACATGGGTTTTGTCCATCAACCCTAACCCTTACTGCCCAAACAGAAATATGAGAAGAGTCAAATGGAGTCAAATGGAGAGGAGGTGTAGGTGGGTGTGCATAACTTATGCTCCTTTGTTTGATGAACTTGGGCGTGAAACCCAATCCTTGGCTTCAGATGCAACTTGACAACAGCTGCCTAGCTGCCTCTTGCCTGAATTGAGAAAGGCCTGCCTGGCAAAAATCATATTGCCAAGAACTTTACATCTAAGATTAACCTCCCTGCAAACCACATTGTATCATGCTTGGACTTCTGGTGCTTGCTGTGAAGAAGTAGAATTGTCAGCAAAAGCTTGCAATGATTTCTTATTTTTTTTATTAGTGGCCTATAAAGGTATCGCCTATAGCCTAGTCTTGCATCCCTATTCTTTATTTTTCAGATATCTTACTCACAGCCCTACTCTTTCTTAGTCCCACTGTTTTGGGCTGAACCTATATTTCACAGGGAGAAAACAACCACATTCAGGTGTTCAGATGTATATCCGTCACATCCCCCTGGTTTTGATATCAATTCTTGTTAACAGGTGCCCATTCCAGCTTGTTCCGTTTCAGCTTTTACCAGGAGTAATGAGGTAAAAACTGTAGTACTGCAAAGCATTCTGTGCTGGGATGCCATTGGAGGGGGAGGGACTTCAGCTGTTCAAAATACTTCAGCAACCCTGCATCATCAATAACACGGAAAATATAACTCCCTTGTGACAAAAGCTTTACTGGCTGACAGTCTATTTCTGGGCTCAAATTGAAGTATGTATCATGATGACCTGTAAAGCCATACAGGGCTTTGATTCAGGCTCTCTGCATGATCATGTCTTCCCATACATGTTTCCAGGATTTTAAGAACCTCTGGGGAGGTCCTGCTGTCAGTCCCATCACTGCAACAGGCTCATTTGATGATGACTCATGTACCGCCGTAAAAAGCAGGAAGGTAAAACAGTGTTTCCTTGCAGCCACGCCAGCCACGTGGCCATGGACTTGCACAACACTGGCTCTTCAGCTTGAATACTGAGATGAGCACCGCCCCTAGAGTTGGACACGAGTAGCACGCATGTGCGGGGGGAAACCTTTACCTTTTTACAAGAGTAGAGATGGGCACAAAGTGGGAAAATGATGAATTGCGCTGGTTCATGGTTCATGGCTAAACAAACTGACTTGTTTTTTCTGCTTCATGTCCATCTCTGCTTGCGAGAGGGCCTTTTCAGACTATGGAATTCTGTTCCATAGGAGGCTGACTGCTCCATCCTTATCTTGCCACTTCCAGGCAGAAACCTTCCTTTTTAGGGAGGGTCAAGTTGATTTAGACAAGTGACTGTTATTATGAGATGGCAGAGAAAGTAAGAGGAAGAGAGAAAACTTATGTAGGTGTGTGCCTTAGATGCTTTTAAATGGCAGATCCTCATCATAATCTGTTATTTTCTAATATTATATCTCATTGTGTTTTTCATTCTCTATGATGACTTGAATTCATTCCAAACCACTTTAGGATTCCCCCATTGGCAAAAAGGTGGTAAATAAATCAATATACAGTGTGAAGTGTCCAGAACGATAAGAAATGCTAGATTTTATTAACTAGAAGCCAACTTGAAGACCACTCTTTTGTGGGTTACCACTATATACCATATATACTTCACACCCCCTCGCTCTCCTCGTTTTGTTGAGTTTGGGCCTGTAACATCTGAGAAGGCATCCAGGACACTGGCGTATTGCCGTCCGGCACCTTCCCCACTTGACCCTTGCCCTTCTTGATTAATTAAGAGTGCGGGGGGGGGGAGCATGCCAGAATGGGTTTCGCTTATTGCCTCTTCCTCCTTCAGGGACGAGATCTTTCCTGATCGCCTGAGGGAGACGTTAATAAGACCCGTTTTGAAAAAAACCTGGCCTGGCTATCGATGATTTGAACAACAATCATCTGAGAGCCAATGCTCCCTTTCTGGGCAAGGTCATTGAGAAGGTAGCCGCCATGCGGCTTCAGTAATTCCTGGATGAAGACCACATCCTCGATCCATTCCAGTCCGGGTTTAGGCCACATCATGGGACTGAAACAGCCCTAGACACATTGCAAGATGACCTGTTGAGGGGCACCGACAGGGGTTGCTCTACCCTGTTGGTCCTCCTCGATCTGTCCATGGCCTTCGATACTGTTGACAACAGTATCTTCCTGGGCAGGCTTTCAGAGGTGGGGATTGGTGGCCTAGCCTTGTGCTGGCTCCAGTCCTTCCTCTGGAACCATGCCCAGAGAGTACAGCTGAGTGGAGTTCTGTCAGTCCCTTGGTCCCTCGCATGGGGGGTTCCTCAGGGGTCAGCACTCTCCCCCATGTTGTTCAATATCTACATGAGGCCACTGGCAGAGGTCATTCGGAGACTTGGAGTCTGCTGTCATCAGTACGCTGATGACACGCAGCTCTATCTCTCCTTCTCCACCTCTGCAACGGAGGCTATGCGGACCCTTGATCACTGCCTGAACGCTGAATTGGAGTGGGCCAGGACCAACAGGCTCAAACTCAACCCTGAGAAGACTGAGGTACTGTTCCTTGGGGGGAGGGGAACCAAACAGATATTGTGGCCCTCTTCTCAGCCTGGATGGGATCTCGCTCCAGCTGGCTAACAGAATGAAGAACCTAGGTGTGACCCTGGATTCGGCGCTATCCTTGGAGTCCCAGGCGGCTGCCGTCTCCAGGGCTGCCTTCTCTCAACTTAGACTCCTCACCCAGATTTGCCCATATCTTGATGGTGACCTCCTAAGGATGGTTGTGCAAATGCTGGTTATCTTGAGGATAGATTACTGTAATGAGCTCTACATGGGGCTTCCCTTGAACCTTATCCAGTGATTGTAGCTGGGGCAGAATGCGGCGGCCTGATTGGTGGTTGGTGCAGGAAGATATGACCACATCACCCCCATTCTGGCCCACCTGCATTGGCTACACATTGCCCCCCGGATTCGGTTCAAGGTACTGGTTTTGATTTACAAAACCCTCCATGGCTTGGGACCAGTTTATCTGACGGAGCGTATCGTCCCAAGATTTTCTTTGGCCTGGCCTACTAGGTAATCCCAGGTCCTCACGCTTAGAGTTCCTACCCCACGGGAAGCTCATAAGCCCTCTACACGGAACTGTGCCTTCTCTGTGGCAGGTCCTATTTGGTGGAACCAGCTTCCCAGTGATATTAGGACCGTGGAGCCTCTCTGAGACTTTAGGAAGCGATTAAAAACTTGGCTCTTCCAGGCTGCCTTTGGACACTAATGGTGGTTTTATCATATTCTCTTTTCCCTTCTTTTTTGCTTCCATCGTATATCCCATTTTTTTTGTTTTTAAAATTGATTTTAATGTCTTGATTGATTGGGTTTGTTTTACTTTGTTTTTATAGTTGAATTTTATGGATTTTTTTGCTGTGAAGCACCCAGAGTTCCTTCGGAAAGTTTGGCGATATATAAATGTAAATTAAAAAACAAACAAATAATATTATTATTAACAACAACAACAACGATGACGACGACGATGACAACAACAACAACAATATGAAATTGTGTCACACCTCATCTGTGAATGTCCAGTGTTGCACAAACAGAAAAAATTAACTTGCCAGCCTCCAAATACCCTTGGGAACATCATATAAAGAAGGTCTTAAAATTATAGGGATTTCTGGATCTAATCTGATAAACACTTTGAACATGACACAACAGGTATAGTAGTTATCAAACAAAGAACTTTCTGGATCATTGATATTGCAATTCCAGGGGATGCCAGAGCTGAAGCTAAAGAATTGGAAAAACTAACAAAATATAGAGTCCTGACAATCAAAACATCTCACATGGATGAAATACACTTCAGTGGTTCCTGTAGTCATTAGAGCTTTTGGAAGAATGTCAAGAAATTTTACACAATATTACAAAAAGTTGCAGGTCTTAGAAATGAACACCACAAAAAAGCAGCAATACAGTGGACCCTTGTATAACATAAAATCTGTACAACATAAAGAAATCCAGAGATAGGGGAAATTTGCTTAAGAGAATCGCCTATGCGGCAAATCCGTACAACATAAAAATAGTCACGATTAGGATTACTCTGTTTTCAATGCATTCCTATGGGAAATTTCTATAAAGGAAAAATTGCTTAACATAATTTCATTTGGAATGAATTAATTCCTTTATACAAGGTACCACTGTATTATTAACAGCACACATACTGTGCAGATACTTAACAGATATTTAGGTTTTACATTAAAATTTGTATCTGTTACATAATATCAGTCAACATTTTTATAATTTTGATTTATTCTGTCTGGTATTTGTGAATAGCAGCAGCAGCAGCAACAACAACAACTTTGTATTTATTAGTCTATGGAGAAAATTTCTAGCCTATATTCTTAAGCACTTCGAACCATATTTTTACTATCTTTGGGGAAATATTTAATACAAAATTTGTCTTTAGAATAAAGGAAAACAGAACTGACGCATTCTAGTTGGTAGTGATTTTTTTTCTGCCCCTTGTGTGTGGAAGACAGATGATGCTCTCTACTTGAATTAATTCTGTGTATTTTTCTCATCTGATGCTCCTACAAAAGAATATCCACCACCCGGGGCTTTTGTTCATTTGTTTGTTTTGTACAAACAAGCTGGAGATAGGATCTGGACACCAAAACTTCTACCTAGATCCGTTTGAAATGTGATAAACGTGGATTCCATTACTTTGCCTTAATAGACTTATGAGCTAAGATCGATTTTAACATTAAAAAGATTAGCAACATGGTATTGAACAAATGTTCCACTATCTAGGCTTCCTGAACAGGCTTGATAGGTATGATGGAAACGGTAGTCTGACACAGCCCATGAGCATGTAGAAGCCTTTTTTTTTAAATATTCCAAGTCAGGAATGGGGAGAGTGTTCGATCACCAAATGTTGCTAGACTGCAGCTTTTGTTATCTCTCGCTAATATGGCCATTGATAAGGCATTGGAGCAATTGTATTCCAACCAAATTTGGAACAGCTCCGTTGTTCTCCATTGTGGCACTGCTACATGCTGGAACTGGAGGAAGGAGGAAACTAAGGTGGTTACTTCATGTCCTTCCTCAAGCCGAGGTGAACTTGCCTCTGTCTTGAAATCAGTTTTCAACACGGATCGAGAAGTGGATTGAAAAGATTCCCAAGCTCCAGGACAGGAATCTCTCACCCCACTTGGAGCACAGTTCAGGAGGCATGGTCGGGGTGAACTCGGATTGACCCCACAAGGACGTGAGGTTCTGTTCCTTTGAACTCAGATTGACCCCACAAGAACGTGAGGTTACATTCCTTCGAACTCGGATTGACCCCACAAGGACATGAGGTTACGTTCCTCCGAACCGGTCTCCAGCAGGGCCACGAACTGCAGCAAGAGGGACGTGAAGTATCAGCCTAAGAAGTGTTTCTAAGAAGTCTACAAAACCCAGAGAGAATAAATACAGTGGACCCTCATATAACAACCGGCCTGTTTAACAGAAAATCCGCTTAAAGGAACAAGTTTCCAGAGATAGGAGAAAATCACTTAACAGAGTCGACTACGGGGGAATTTGTACAACAGAAAGATGGTGGCAATTAGGGATGAATCAGTTTTCAATGCATTCCTATAGGAAATGTGTACAAAGGAAGATTTGCTTAACAGAATTTCATTTGGAATGAATTAATTCCAAATTCAAAACTGATATGAGCAAAATTTACTAGTGTCTAGTGTTAATGGATGCTTCTTTATGTTATCAACTTGGATAAATCTGTTTTTAAATTGATTTTTGCATCCTGTCAATAGCGTAAGAGTTTTGTTAGGTCTTATTTCAGTGAAATCCAGTTACAGTTGCATGACTTAAGTACATCTCAGGCTCTTCACGGACACCCCAAACTATACTTGCCAAGGAAATCATTCCTGCTCTCGGGAGCAAAACTAATATATTTTCCTTTCCTGAGAAAACTTCCACTTGTCCTAAGCGGCAAAGGTTTACTGCTGCATTTTCCTTGACTGGTGAGATGTAGAACTGTTCCCTTTGTTTACTGGTTACATGAAAGGAGCCTCTCTGAAGACTGTATTCTTTTTAGCAGTTGGGCATTCCCCAGTGTTCACCACTGGCTAATCCTTTCAGTCCAGAAGCACCTCAGTTTACATGCCTATAAATGGGCTAAAGCTGATTTTCAGCTTCCAATGAAATACTGTAGATGATGCATGTGCATGATGCATGTCTAAGGAAAGGCACAACCAAGTTTGCTGTTAGTGACTTAATGTGAACATTCCAAGTGCTGTAGTCTTATTTAGACTGCAGCTCCTGGAATTCTCCAGCCAGAATAGCCAATGGCTCTAGTCTAAACTAATGTGAGTTGTAATCCAAATATGTTATGTTTTCCAAGCACTATACTAAGCCACACCAAATGTCTCATATGAGAGAAGCCTCAGTAGGGAGACCAAGGCTAGAAACAGATGTTTCAAATGGTACCTGTAATTAGCACTGAAAGCACGTTAAGGCAGTCTTTCCATGTTAATGAAATCAGACTTCAAATGAATCCCTTGCGCACATCCTGAAGATCACCAAACACAGTAAGTTAATTTGCAAAGTCTCCAAGGTGAGAGAAGCCGCTACATCCAGTCACTCATATTAGTTATGAATTTATGTCTTTCACCCACGGGCTATCTCTTAGGGTACCACTAGACAGCAAAGGAAATTGTGTTTTGGGCAATTCATCCATTTTATACCCACAACTAATCTCACTGACAATATTTGACTGTTTAGTTGTAGCCTAAGTCTGTTTTAGGACCAACATGAGAGAAATGTTGAACTCATGGGATTCAGCTGACATGACCCCAACGTTTTACTTCCATTTCCAATTATTGCCTCTATTGTCTCTATTACCTTTCTTTCTGTGTTCTGTTACAGGACGGTAAATCTGGGGCATCGCTTGTCCTGTGGATGTTGATGGACTTCAGTCCTCACCAGGGCCAGTAAGCTTGGCCATCAGGAAGGAGGATAGGAGTTGTAGTCCAGCAACACAGGGAAGGTCATGGAGTACTGCTGTATGTAGCCATTGATTTAGATGCTTACAGGGCACAAGCAGCAGAAAGTGACTTTCACCAGGTAAGGCAGGTGTACCCTCTGTTGGCACTTGGCCATCATTGTTGTAGCATCTAATTCAGACAATTACAGTCGCTTATATGTGGGACAACAGCCAGCCCTACCATTAGGGAGAATGAGGTGCCAAGTCAAATACATTTTGGCTGTCAGGAATGGACAACAAATCGTTAGTTAATTTGATTTGTTGCTGCATTTGCCCTGCTCGAGATGGGTAAAGTTGCTTGTGGGATTGCCTGCTTCATGGGCCAGAATAACTTGTCTGGCTTTTGTTACCATGCAGTTTAGCATGAGTGAGCTGGAGACACCATTCACTTCTCTGCCTCGTGTAGCAAAATGTCTCAAGGGGCCCCTCTTGGTGGATTACCTTTGATGATTTGCTATAAACTGTGATTAGTATGGAAACGGGTCAAATAGAATTGACAGTGTACAGCTATACAGCTCAGGACCAGGATATCTGAGAAACTGCCTACTTCCATATAACCCAGTCTGTCCCCTTAGAAGATCATTGGAGAAGGCCCTTCTACGAGTGCTACCGCCCAGGGAGATGCATGGGGCAGCAGCAAGAAATAGGGACTTCTCAGTAGTGGCACTGATAATATGGAACTCACTCCCCTTTGAGTTAAGAAGTCCCTGGAAACATTTAAGTGAGGCCTTAAGACTTTTTTTTATTTAGGCAAGCCTTCTGAGCCTCCAGCTTTTTACAATTTTTAATCTATAACATTAATGTTCAGCTTTATCAGCCCTTTAAATTCTGCTGCTGCTGCTGTTTTACTATTGTTATATAGTGTTTTTTTAAAAAATTATTGTTTTTAAATGTTGTTTTTACTATTTCATATTGTATTGAATTGTACTGTTATAAGCCACCTTGGGTCCCTTCGGGGAGAAAGGCGGCATAGAACAAAGTTTATCATCATCATCATCATCATCATCATCATCATCATCATCATCATCATCATCATCATCATCATCATCATCATCAACAACAACAACAACAACAACAACAACAACAACCACCACCACACAGCTAAACACGTTGGATTTTGTAGCACAAATCACTAGTTGAATGCTTCCCAAACGTTTAGGACTACGTGATGTATCGGTGAATTATGCGAGCAGATCCCAGTAAGGCGGCTTTCTGCCGCTGACTGATGGTGACTTTGTCAACTCCAATTTCTTCTAAATACTTGCTTAGCTCTTTAAGCACCGCACCCAGCGTGCTGAGGGACCACCTGTACCGGTTTATGCCAGAGTCTCTGAAGTTCAGTTTTCAGATCCTGATATCAGGTAATTTTTTTCAAGTTGTTTCTTGGTGACTCTATTATCACCTGGTAAAGCAACATCAATGATCCACACTTTTTAGTTCTCCACTATCACAATACCTGGGGTATTATGCTCCAAAACCCTGTCTGTCTGTATTTGGAAGTCCCAAAGTAATTTTGCATGCTCATTTTCAATCACTTTTTCAGGCTTATGATCCCACCAGTTCTTCTTCTTCTTCTTCTTCTTCTTCTTCTTCTTCTTCTTCTTCTTCTTCTTCTTCTTCTTCTTCTTCTTCTTCTTCTTCTTCTTCTTATTATTATTATTATTATTATTATTATTATTATTATTATTATTATTATTATTATTAT
>JAHTLZ010000275.1:26885437-26924699 GCA_023846285.1 Phrynocephalus versicolor
CATCATCATCATCATCATCATCATCATCATCATCATCATCATCATCATCATCATCATCATCAAGGCTTTTACTGGCACCAACACTTACTAATATTTTTGTTTATTCTTAATTTGTTTTTATTTTATAAACTTTGATGAGATTTCTGTTCTAAAAGGTAAATTGAATATATTTTAAATGATGATACTTGGAATAAAATGAACCAACACTGATTCCCTAGTGCAACTAGGCAGAATAAGGGATGGGAACAGTGTTATCCTTTCACTTTTCCCCCCATTGTGCCTTGTTGGCTCTTTTTAAAAAATATCTATCTCAGGTGAAATCAAGGCCAGAATGTCCTCTTGTAGTCTGTAGCCAGATACATCTGGGAGCAAATTATTTCTAAAAGAGTTTGCCAGAATATGCGTGATCTGCACATCCACCCTCACTATTTTTCTATGTTGTTGAATTGCTTTAGCCTTCGTGACTCCTGAGGTGGGAGGTAAATCAAGGAGGAGGAGGAAGAAGAAGAAGAAGAGGCCACTGTTACAAGGCTATTAAATCTATGAAGGGTGCAGATGCCTAGCTACTCCTTGAAGGCATGTGTCTGTTCAGGGCCATGGATGTCAGAGGTCTGAAGAATCCCCTGCAGGTTCTAAATCTGAAATTGACCTGACTTATCAAAGAAGCTACAGCCTTATTTCAAAAGAGGTTCAGGATCTCCAGTATTACCTTGTCAGTTGCCGTCAAGTTGAGGATGATATAAAGTGATCCTGACAGGACTTTTGAGGTAAGTGAGGCATTGCTGGTTCCACTCCCCAGTAAGTTTCCATGACCAAGCTGGGAGTGGAACACAGGACACCTGAGTTCTCATCTGTTACTCTATAGACTACATCACATTGGGTACTTCAACATCTAGGATGTTTTTTTTAGTTTATTTCAGACAAAAGTACATGAGCCTATTTGCCTTCCAGCTGATGTCAGAACCTCTAACATTTACCTCCCAGTTGAAGTTATTTTTAGTGATGTGTGATCTCTTTCTTTGCTGGATTTCTTAGTTAACCCTCTTTTAGACATAAACTGCTGTTTGCCCATGGACAAAACCACCCAGAGCATAACTTGACATTGGTCATGTCCATGCCCAACAGCCTTCTCTCATTGGTGTCATCACAGTTAGAGCTTGATGCAGACCACTAAGATGCAACTCAGCACAATGAGCAGTAGAACCTCTGACTGCAACAGGGATAGATTATCACATTGGGGTGTATGTAAGTCAGGCATGCCCAAACTTCAGCCCTCCAGATGTTTTGGACCACAACTCCCACAGTCCTTTGCCACTGGCAGTCTAAGCTTAGAATTCTGGGAGTTGTGGTCCAATAAATCAGGAGGGCCGAAGTTTGGACATGCCCGATAAGTGAAGTTACACATTTTAATCTATCTGTTTTTCATGGGAGACCACCTGGGTTGCCTTGTCCTGTCTACAAGTGCACATTCTCTTCTTTACTCAGTTGTTCCTGAGATCTATCAATAAGTAGATAAGGAATCTGCAGTCACCTAATCATTTTTGGCATCTACGCTGGGAATAGACTTCCAGACAAGTAGCTAAGTACCTAATAAATTACCTTTCTGATTCTGCTGTGGGCACCCAAGATGTTCTCTGGGACTTAAATGTTAATTTTAGAAAAACCTTTTTTATAATACACTACTATATTAAATGTATATAAAACTGTAATTTGCAATCATAAAACTGTAATGCAGTGACGGAACGTAACAGGAAACCAATAAACAGCCAGAGACAACAGAGCCCTTAACAAATAGCATCATGGACAAGCTTTCCACAAGTGACATAACACTTTCTAAATTTTATTCCTCTTTCTTTTCCTTTTACAATAACTCCCTGGATGAAATATTAAAATGGCAAAGGCAACTACAGGCAAATCAGCCCAGAAAAATAAAAACTGACTGCAGGTTAGATTTGTTTTAGATTTTGCAGTGCTCTGACTCAAGATGAAGGCTGGGTTTTTCACTCCTCCCGCCCTTCATCTTTTGTTTATCTTTTATACGGACAAAGAAGAACAATATGGTAGGGAGGTTCAGGAACGATCCTTCATCAGAGTGCCAGAAACCATAAAGGGCATCCTATTTTTTTCTGGAGAAGTCTGTGCCTGCATCTAGGCGAGCAAGGGAAGCTGCATATTTGCCATACCAGCTCCCTTGCTTTAGCTCAGGAAAGAATAGTAATAAATCTTTCCTGTGGTTGAATCGGCTTGTAATCATAGAGCACAGGTATTTTCTGGGTGGGCTGCTCAGACTCTGGAGTGAGTGGTGATAACTACCTGGTTACTTGTAATGAGTTCCTTTCCCTAATCATGAAGGTTATAGCTTTCCATTTCACTGTGGTTGTTATAACCCAGGCCTGCCCAACAGGTAGATTGCAGGCTACTGGTAGCCGTGAAGGTTTCAAAAGTAGCCCGCCGGCCATCAATAAAAAAAAGTGAGGGGATAAGTTGTCCATCCCTCCCTCCCCCATCCCAAGGACCACCACTGCCCCAGCAAAGTTCTGGGTCTGCCAGCCCACTGTCTCAGCAGAGAAGGGCAATGCAAGGGCCATGGCGCATTGAAATCTGTTCCCTCCAGAACAGATTAATTGGTTTTCAATGCATTCAAATGGGAAACCGCTGCTCTACTTATAAAAGTTTTTGCTTA
Organism: Phrynocephalus versicolor; assembly: GCA_023846285.1. NCBI lineage: Eukaryota > Metazoa > Chordata > Lepidosauria > Squamata > Agamidae > Phrynocephalus > Phrynocephalus versicolor. Next base: position 26,888,121 of record JAHTLZ010000275.1, read on the forward strand.
TGAGCATGTGCTTGGAATGGATAAAATTCGTAACTAGAGGTTTTAGTGTAGTAGTCCTCCGGCACTTTGGGCTGGAAAAAGTAGACATTGGCCTGTTCAAAGTTGAACAGCCCTGTTATAACCAATGAAGGATAACATTATTCTCATTGTGCTACTGTCAACCCTTTCCAGACTTTCATTATTACAAGCATGTGGCCTCTAACAGCTTCCCAAATCCTCTGGAAGGACAAATGTCACATGATTAAAGTATTTTACCTCAGGGTGAGTTGTGATTGGTGACTGAGGCAAAGTGGTGGAGCAGATGGGAGGAGAGTGTATGGAACCACACGTCATCAAGTCATTGTTGTTGTTGTTGTTGTTGTTGTTGTTGTTGTTGATGATGATGATGATGATGATGATGATGATGATGATGATGATGATGATGCACAAGAACAAGTGCTCCAAAACCATTTATTTAAATGTGTTACTTTGCTATAGAGTATTGCGATTTTATGTTGTAAACTGCCCAGAGTAGCCCTAGGGCTAGATGGGTGGTATAAAAGTCAACTAACTAACTAACTAACTAACTAACTAACTAACTAAATAAATAAATAAATAAATAAATAAATAAATAAATAAATAAAACCAATGGGATGATGAATGCTAAGATTCAAGGGATTAGTGCTAACAGCAAATGTCAATAATGCCAAGAAAAAGATGAAACTGTGACACACCTCATCTGGGAATGTCCAAAGATTGCACAGACTACATAATTAGACATGATCAAGTGTCAAAATTAGTGCACTTGGCATTATGCAAAAAAAGGTAAAAAATAAAATAAAAATAAAATAAAGCCGACCATGCCAACCTCTAAAAAACCATGGGAAGATCAGGTAGAGATGTGTCAAAAATTATGAAGTCAACAACTTGTGGGATTTCCAGATTCAAATTAATAGGCATCTTGAAATAACACACCAGACATAATAGTGTCAGAATGAAGAAATGTCTGGATCATTGACATTGCAAAAATCCAGGGAACGGCAGAGTTGATGGTAAAGAATTGGGAAAACTAATTAAATACAGAGAATATAAACATTTTGTTTGTGGATGAAACATACTTTAGGAACAATATTAAGAAATTTCACATGGTACAGTATTAAAAATAGTTGCGTATGCCAGAAACAATACCATCAGAAGTACAAAACCCAGCAATATTAGGAACAGCATACATTTTGCTCCAATATTCAACAGACACTTGGGTTTTGGGTTAAAACTTGTGTCTGTTACATAATACCAGTCAATGTTTTTATAATTTAGATTGACTGTCTCTGGTATTTTTGATTATTCATCATCATCATCATCATCATCATCATCATCATCATGGATATTTTTCTTTGAATCTATTCTGTCTTGTTTTTGAGTTCAAGCTTAGTAATCAGGTCTTCTAATTCATAGGTCTAATGAGCTGTTAACACATTGCTTTCAAAGTTTGATGATCTTCATCTGATCATCAAGGCAATTAAAGGTGAGTTGACAGATTGCTTGCACTTGATATCATGGACAAATTTTGCAGATACTGATAATTATGTCCCTTGAATTTTGATAAGAAATATAGGTCCCAATCAAAAAGGAGAGACCAAATACAGTAATAAACTTTGATTCAATATTCAGTCAACACATACACCCCATTTGCTTGGGACAAATTCCTGCCAGGCGTGGTAAGGACAAACCAGTGAGATTTCAAAAAATGTCCAAATGGCATCCGCACCACCAATATTGGAAATGAGCCCACAGAAAGGGATTTTATTTATCTCTTGGGGTGCCTTGAATTTGATTAATGGGCATTGATTATCTATGTTTGCATCAGTTAAAGGTGTTCGGCCCCAAAATGGAGAGGAAGGCAGTTGTGAAATCCAAGTTAGGGAGACCCCAGTTTGATCTTTTTAAAGCATCTGATTTACTTTTAAATGTGACTCTGCTGATACATTTTAAGATAGGGATTTAATTATTGATTTTTGAAGTTCCCTCTTCATCCTTTGAGAGTTGATTCTTTGTCACTTTAAAATGATTGCCTCAGTAATCAATCTTCTTATATATTTTGGGACTTGGGAACTTGTATTGAAATTGTTTAAGAAATCTAAACCTGAATGTGGATATGCCACTCATCTGTATCTGAGATCTTAAATTGCTTGCTTTGAGGGATTTAAGAAATCTAATTCAATGGCCACTAGGTTCAGGGTAATTCTGTATATGGTTGAACTAAAGATGTTTAGGATAATAGCCAGAAACCTATTCATAATGACAGAGTGTTCTGCCATGTGTGAGCCGCTTTAGGTTTGAGGTTAGGCAAGGCAGAGATCACCCTATTACAAACAATGGGCCTGTGCCTGGGGGTAGCGAATCCTGTCCTCTTATGCAAATGACAACATTTGACAAAGGTGTGTGCCTTGGGGATGTTACAGATGCAAAGAGCACTTAGATTCTATTGAAGAGAATGGTACGATCTTAGACCGGTAGACCATGGAGCTTTTCCACTTCTTTCCACCACACGTTTAAATTGTCCTTTGTGGTTTATGCCTATTAGATCTTTCATATAGTATTTAACCTTTCAGAACTTCATTATATTCATACAATTTTTGCTTTTAAGATAGTAGACTTGGAATGCGTGAGCGGAGACTTGAAGTCATTAGGCATTCATTTAGCGGTATTATATAGCTTTCCCTTTATTTAACATTTATCTACTTTATGCTGTGGTCAACTTTACAACATTTCATTTCTTGATTGTGCTATTGCTTCCAGATTTTAATTATTCTGCTTCAGGAGCTATGTGGGGACAATTAGCAAAACTGTTCTTTTCCATGCTCTTATTTTTTATTATGGACAATTTGTGATATGTCATAGTTGTATTTATTGCACTAGTTTTTTGTTGCATTTCTGGCTTGGTCCTCTCTCTCCATAAGCTCATTAGTACCAGGCATGAAACAACCTCTTTTCCAACTATAATATAATGTAAGAAGGCAACACATGTTGGGTTGGACCTCCTCAAAGTTTTATCTGCTTCAGCTTTTGTTCCCATCATGGCCAACCAGATGCATGTGAGAAGCCCATAAATTAGACAGGATGACAATGGCGTCCTCCCGCTCAGCTCCCTGGTGACTAGCATTCAAAGGTGTCCTGTCTTCAACTAGAAGATAATTTTGTCCACCATGGCTATCCATAGAAAGACTACTATTAGGCCACTAGCAGCCTTCAAGCAAAGAAAAAAAGAAAAAAGAAAACAGTAAATAAAAGAAAAAGGCACAGTCACACTAGCTGATGCTTTATGTTCATAATTCATGTTTAATTTTCTAAACCTTTTTTTTTTAAAAAAAAACTCAGTTACCAGAGCAACTTCAATGCAGAAAATAATAAACATTATAATGACCATGTTAGTGATCTTATCATGGGATATTCTATTGATGTTAATATTACCTTCAAGATCAAGGCCTAAGGCTTCTCCCAAAGATTTAAAGATGTTTCCCTTTCTCGCATTAAAATCACCGCAAATTAACAGATGATAGTACTCAGTGAGTAAGGTGTCAAATAAGTCCTCCAGTTTAGCCCTGCCATCTGTTGAAGCAGCTGCAGAACCCCGGAGGGGGGATATACATGAACACAGATCAAAGTTCCAAAATTACAGCCCTGTATACACAGAACCTGCCAATTATTGGAATTTAAGCTATCCACCTCAATCACCTTCAACGCTAAAATGGAAGAGATTGAAACAGCCAGACCACCACATCCACGACCTGAGGATGAATGTTTTTTGTGCAGGCTGTTCCCATGTCCTATAGCCCTGACGGCTTAGGGAGCTTTTCTCCATTATCTACATCTCTTGAAGGCAAATTATATCAAAAGTCTGGAGATACTGGGTAAACTCAGGGTCAGCCAATTAGTTGTCCAACCTGCAATGTTCCAAGATAAAAGTTTCACTAATTGGCTTCCTTTCTTACCTGCCTTTAGTCAGTTCTGAGAGTGAGCTGCCAGGGAGTCATACCTATTGCCCAGGTGCCACTAAGAGGTCTATTCAAAGTAGTTCCAGTTGCATAGGGTAGAAGATTCTTCACTTTATTTGTCTGGTGTAAATGTATTCTAGAGTTTTTGGAAGACTATTGCTGGTTAAGGGGACCCTTATCCTTGAAGACCCTCTGGCTTGGATGCTTGGAGATTAATTTATGAGGGCACTGGGATGGTTAATTATGATATTATTGGGGGAAGTCACAAATGGAGGACATATGTTCTTCCCTCTTCCCCAATTAGGCTCAGGACACAAATCATTATTATGGGAGGAAGCCCTAATGCTGGTACTATGAGGCTCATAACTGGGCCCTTCAGCCGTTGACTCCCTTATGGAGGTGGGTGAGGAATGATTACTTTGTTTTATAGTGCCTGGATTCCTCTGTTTCAGGTTATTGGTTCCCCAGGAGCCAATTCTGAGGTCGATTTAGGGTTAAAATTTGGAGAATTAGTATGTGTTCCCCATTGGAATGATACTGCTGTAATGAGTAATTACTTTATTTAAAATATTTTGACCCCACCTTTCCTCCCATAAAAAGGATAGAAGGTGGCTATATTTAACATATTACAAATTCAGCCATAGAAACATACAATAGTGAAGCTGGAAAGGGCCTGTAAAGGCCATCAAGTCCAGCCCCCTGCTCTATACAAGAATACAAATCACAGCAGCGTTAAGACTCTTCTTCCTCCTAGCATTTTACCACAAGTGTGGGGTCTGGTCTTCAGTTCCTAAAATGCCACTTTGTCCAGGGTGCAGGCCTAAAATTTGCATTTCCTTATTGACAGTGTCCTGCCATTTCTGTTTTGGTTACCCACATGGCTCCCAGCCATCAATTTTCAGGTGGTAAGCAGTTTGGGTAACAGTGGAAAATTCAGAGAAGACAGAAGTTCTTTAGTCAAGAGAGTAAAAAAAAAAAAAGGTGGAAGTTTTTATTACGATTTTTTTAAGTTCATTATCATTGCTGTTGTTTTCTTTTGTTGTAAACCGCCCGGAGTTCCTCCGGAAGACGGGCGGTATATAAGTATTAAAATAAAATAAGGAGAATGTAAAATGGTTTGTAGTTGTACCCTGGAGTGCCCGTCCAAACTGTTTCGCAGTTTAGAGGTGCTTAACTGGGAATTGCACCTGGAGGTTCAGGTATTGTCTGTAGGCAGGAGACCCTTTACTCAATTTACGTAATTTTCTCTACAGTATCTGTCATTTTTAAAAATCATTATAGTGCTGATGTTTCTAATTTCCCTGTATTTTTACTATTTATTTTGATGGTTCTTAGCCACCTTGCGTGGCCAGCAAATACTTTAAGGGCACAACCTTGTAAACAAATAAACAAAAAGCTTCCACAGCTTGCTTATTCATTCATTCATTCATTCATTCATTCATTCATTCATTCATTCATTCATTTTGAGAGAGATATATTCAAATACCAAATAGCTATGTGACATCCTTCTGCTGAAGGATATTTCTGAAGATATTTAAAAAAATAACTCTAGGACTTAGAATGTGATAAGAAACATGTGGAGTTGTAACAATCTTTGTTATTCTTTTGTGGTGTAGTTAATTGCAGGCATCCAGAGGATTAAGCCAATTTCTGTTGGTGGAGGTGTGTTTGTTAAAGCAGGAACTGACTCTAGTATTAAGCTGAAATTTAGTATGTGCAAAAGGTTGTCAAGAGGGAAAAATAAGAACAAAGGAGACTATTATTATCTTTTAATATTATCTTTTAATTCCTTCATTTCCCTTAAGTATGACTTTTCTCCCAGCCTCTCTCTTTCAATAATTACAATAATCAACATACTAATGATAACAGAAATAATCTTCTTCAAGATAAGAAAACAAATAGCACACTATCTCTCCAGTTCTGGGTTCATGTACTGTAGATATACCCACAGTTAATGGAAATGCCAATGCAATTTTAATTTAAAACACACACACATGGTGTCAGCGGAAATGCAGAGGTGTGCATTTAACGTTGTGGGCCGAAGGGCAAAAAAGAAGACAATTGAGTGTATCACATATGATCCAAACCCCAAAAGATCCAAACAACACCTGACAGGTTTCAGTTGCTATAGTTATGCTGCTTGATTAACAGGATATCTTGCTTGCGAATTTAAATAAGCAAAATGAGCCTGATCTTGAATAATAGTCACATCCACTTTTTGTCATGGCTGGTGGCAAAAGCTGAATGTTCTAATTAAAGTTGTAGCACCTTGAATTCATAGTGTTGACCTTGATAACCCAGGAAACTGAACTAGAGCGAGCATTTTGGTGCCCATTTCTGTTGCAAAGTTTTGATGTTTTTGGTTCAACTCCTTCAGCTACATATCAGAAGTGCAGAGGTTCATAAACCAAAATAGCTTCCCCAGAGTAATCTATCCCCCTTTCTCATTACCTGGCACTTATAGTCTCAATAACTCACTCTAAGACATCTGTAGGAGAAAGAATAAAATGTTTCATTGCTTACGATTAAACAGATGAAACAGCAAACTGATAAACATAATCTCTATCAGCAACTAGACATGGGCATTTCATGTCGGAAGGGGACTGGTTCCAAAACGAAACACGCCAGTACAGCTGGTGCTTGGAATGCAGTCCCACCCTCTGGAACAAAATCAACCACTGTCTTAGCTTGCTTTACCTTGCGCTGGGTGAAATTCCAAAAAGGAAGAAGCCTCTGATCCGTCATCTTTCCCTCTCCCTAGCAATGGCCAATCAGACAGGGAGGTGGGATAGTGCATGTCCTTGCACAGCTCCTGATTGGCCAGTTCCAGAGAAGAAAAGATGACGTGCTGGAGGCTTCTTCCTGGTTGAAATTTCACCCCGCGCAAAGTAAAGCAAGCTAAGACAGTAGCTGATTTTGTTCTGGAGGGTGGGACTTCATTTTGAGTGCCAGCTGTGCTGGCGTGTTTCATTTCGGAACCAGTCCCCTTCCATAACAAAACACCTATGTCTATCAGCTACCAACCTCAAAAGACTTAAGAGAGGGAAAGAAAAAGTGCTGAGTAGAAATATGGGGCACTCTTTGAATCACAGAATCATAGAATCAAAGAGTTGGAAGAGACCTCAAGGACCATCTAGTCCAACCCCCTGCCATGCAGGAACCCCTGTCACAATATTTCCGACAGATGGCCATCCAGCCTCTGTTTAAAAACCTCCAAAGAAGGAGACTCAACCACCCTCCGAAAAGCTCTAACTGTCATGAAATTCTTCCTGATGTTCAAATGGAATCTCTTTTCCTGTAGTTTGAAACCATTTCCCCGAGTCCTAGTTTCTGAAGCCATGGAAAACAAACCTGTTCCCTCTTCAATATGACATCCTTTCAAATATTTAAACGTGGCTATCATATCCCCCCTCACCCTTCTTTTTGAAAGGCTAAACATTCCCAGATCCCTAAGCTGTTCCTCATAAGACATTTCTTCCAGACCTTCAACCATCCTGGTCGTCCTCCTCTGTACCCACTCAAGGTTGTCAACATCCTTTTTATATTGAGGCGCACAGAACTGGAGACAGTACTCCAGGTGGGGTCTGACCAGAGCAGAATAGAGTGGTACTATCACTTCCTTTGATCTAGACACTATGGTTCTGTTGATGCAACCAAGAATTGTGTTGGCTTTCCTGGCCGCTGCATCACAATGCTGACTCATGTTCAATTTGTGGTCCACCAAGACTCCCAGCTCCCTTTCACAGCTACTATTTTCCAGCCAGGTAACTCCCACCCTATATCTGTGCAATTCATACTTTTTACCTAGATGTAGGACCCTACATTTCCCTCTGTTGAAATCCATTCTGTTAGCTTTGGCCCAGCATTCTAAACTGTCAAGGTCCTTTTGGATTGTCATCCTATCCTATAGAGAATTAGCAACTGAGGCAGGAGAGAATTATTGGTTAGTGCTGGATAAATTGACATTCACCTCAGCACAGAATATTCCCTCCCAGCCACACCTTCTCAAGGCACCATGCAAGATTGTAAATACTCCAATAATCTCAGTTTTAAGAAAGGCCCCTTGAGGAATAAAAGATCTCCTAGCTTCCACGGTTGGCAGAGCTATTTAAAGATGGGAAACCAGAAAGTCAAGTAATGTCTTTTGGAATGATGTGATAAATGACTAATTAAATGTTGGCTGAAATCCTATTATTTAGCATAGTCAGTTGCACTGGATTGGCCCATTGAATCAGATGGGATTTAGTGAGCCACTTTCTACGTAAGTTCTACAATAAGTTGCAGCCACAGTAGGCCCATTTGGATCACCAGGATTTACAGAGGAATTGACTTACCAAATCCCCACTGATTCAATAGGTCTACTCTAGTGAGACTACAATAAGCAAGAGGATTTAAACCACAGGATCATAGTCCTGGAAGGGTTCCCGAGGTCACTGAGTCCAACCTCCTGCAGAAGGTATAAATCCACAGCTCTAGCATTGTTGAGAGACAGCCATCCAACCTCTGTTTAAAACCTGTCACTATTGGATGGTCCACCACCTTCTCAGGGCAATCCATTCTACCACTGAATAGCTCCCATTGTTGGTAATTTTCTCTTAATGTTTAGTAAAAACCTTTTGTTTTGTAAATCGATTCCATTGGTTCCCCTCTATTTAAGAAAAACCAACTCTAGTAGTGCTTGGCAACTTTTCCAGTATGGCAAAAGGGTGATCATATTATTTCTTAGTCTACTTTTCTCTCAACTAACCATACCCAGCTCCCTCATTAACTGTTCATATAAGGCCTGGGTTCCACAGCAGGAAATGCTCTTCTATAGACAAATCCAATACTCCTGATAAGCTTTTTACATGATGGTACCCAGAACTGGGCACCGTATCTCCAATTAGATCATCCTAAAACAGAACAGAGTCATTCCATTGCTTCTTTTGATCAGGGTAGTGTATTGACGCAGCCTACTATCGGGTTTTTTGCACACACTACTGCTACGCCAGATGCCGGCAATCCTCTATTGATCTATGATGCATCCTGCCTAAATGTAGAACTGTACATTATCTCCTGGTTTGCCCCAGTTCTCCAGTCTCTTAAATTAATCCAGAGTTCTGATTCTATCTTTTAGAGAGCAGTAACTACCCTTTAGCTGTACATGAATATGTTGCATTCAAGAGCTATTAACTATTTGGAGCTAGGATAACAGAGACCTCCATTGCTTATTCAAGAGTCTCTAGTCTAATACATGGGTAAGAATGATGGAACCTATGATCTGCAGCCTGAAAAAAGAGGCACGGTGGGGAAACAGAACTCCCTAACTCTGTTTCTATAGCCAGAGATATAAGCCACAGGACTATCCAGCAGTTTAACATGGTGCACCCTTCCCCATTAAAAAATATCACCAATTCAGAAGTATACATCTGATCATGTTTTGATTTGGAGGGGGGATCGGTATGGTCTTTGGGGGGGGGATGGCTGCATTCCAGTGGAGCATCCCCTTCTGGAACTTACGCCTTCAAGTGGCCTTTGAATTTCTCAACACCAAGTGAGGTGAGATTGGTGGAAAGATCAGGTGGGACTTTTTATGTGGCACCACTTTAGCTATAAAATTCCATCCTTAAACGGTACAGAATGGCCCTATCTATACTTAACCTTGGGCAAATTGTAAAATCTCTTCTGTTCTTTTGACCTTGAATGGTTTAAGTAGGAATTTAAATTCAATTCTGTGTTATATCTTAAGGGTAGTTTTCATCTATTCCCATTTTCTGATATTTATTTTCTAATACAATTGTTCCAGTTATTTTTATCTATGCCAGGAGGCCCTTTTGCATAAAGGCACTTCATAAATATATATATTTTTAAAAAATTCTAGGAAATGTTGCAACCATTGAATTGGTTATTATTGCATCTGTCTCATACTTGTGTGTGTTAGTTCCATTCCATCCATTTTCAGTAGCTGTCTAGAATTCTTGGAAAGGAAGTACACCTACCTGGAAAGCTGGATTTATTTTTATCCGCAACCCTTTTCCTGAACTTGTGTGCATTTGTTCTCTCGGCACAACGAGGGCAGCATTGGCATTACAAGAGATTTCTCCCCATTCCTAGCTCACAACTGTTCGTGCCGTTTTGAGTCAGAATGGCACTGACTGTCCCTTAATAATGCAGAAAGTGCTGAAGCCTAAAAAACTACAGATAGATCTGTTCTATCCCACTGATTCTCAAACAGCAGGCAGGACTACATCTTGCCGTCTACCTGCTGCAGAACTCATAGAGGTAGATCCAAGGCACATTTGTGCTTGAGGTGAAGAAGCGAAGGACGCATGCTGTACACTGATGCAGAGCCTACACCAGGGGTCCTCAAAGTTTTCGAACAGTGGGCCGGTCCACCACGCCCCAGACACCACTGGGGGCCGGACCACAAGCAGGTGGGCAGGGTGCAGGAGGAGCAGTGGTGGGGCCTCAGGGCCATGGAGGAAGTAGGAGACCTTGCCGCAGCCTTCCTGTTTTAAATTGCCCCACTCGGCTGCACCCACTGCCCCGACCATCTGGGCGGTGGGGGAGGGAGGTGTGTGTGTGGGACCTTGCCGTAGGCCTCCCACTCTGAATGCCCCACTAGCCAGCATGCTGATCATCTGGGCGGTAGTTGGGGGGAGTGGGAGGAGCGACATAGCCCACTGCTTTGATCTGCCTCAGCAATAGAAGCAGCTGCGGAGGCTGGCTTGCTCGCAAAGCAGGGGGTAGGAGGGGGGGGGTTGCAATTGGTCCCGGGGACCACATTCAGGGCCTTGAGGGGCCGCATCCGGCCCTGGGGCCTTAGGTTGAGGACCCCTGGCCTACACAGATTGGTCAGATTATGTTGTCATGTGTGGCAGAAAAGTCAACAAAGACCTCTCTCCTTCCCTGGTAGTCAAAGCACAACAGTAACAAATAACAAACAATTAGCTGCTCTTTTCCATGTCAGGAGCCTGACGTGGCAATGCCACACTGACTAAGAGGAGAGTTGCTCATGTGTAGGTTCTCACAAACTACTTTGCATGAAGAGTATATGAGGGAGCAGAGTGACCTTGCTCAAGGAGCAGTTCTAGGTAGGTCAGAAAGGCACATCCCTAGACATGTTGGCAGTCCCTACTGTTTTCACTCCCACTACGGCCCAATTTGCCGCTGTCATGGTTACCTGGGATTCAACCAGGACTATGAGCAGAGTTTTGGCTGCAGTACTGCAGTGTAGGGGCCTCTTGCTTCAATTTGGAATCTTCTTTTCTTCTAGAAGGACTTTTCTCCAGGGGTGGTGGTGGGTGGAGACAGAAGACCAGGAGTTCCTGTCGTCATCTTGTTGGCTTATAAAGAAAGTAAATGTGTTGCTCAGGAGTGGCAAGGGTGGACTGAGGCCCCCTGGTGAATTTTGGGGGATCCAGTACAGCCACCTTGCTCCCATAAGCCGCCCATCTCTTTCAGCTAAAACACTGGTACTCCATGTGAAAGGTGGCATTAAATGGCCCCTACCACTCAAACAAGCCGAAGTCTTAGAACCTGTTGTCTTCTCTCAGCCAAAGTAACCATGGACAGGTTTGGAGCAAGGTTAGAACAGAATCTAGAATAGTTACATTTTTACAACGACAACAACCAGAATTCCCAGCTCAGTATGGTCCCTGGCAAAGGTAGCCAGGGGATTCTGTGAGACATACTTTGATAAATTAATATTCTTCAGATTTGGGTGGGATTGTAGCCAATCCCATGGACTGAATGAAAGGATGCAAAGAATATGCAATGGAACCGACACCTGCATCTCAGCTACCGTATATGAAGTTGCTCTATCTTTAAAAATGCCACCCTTCAGGGACTCTGAGCCTTCCCTCCAGGATATAATACTTGCTGTGGGGAAGGAGGTTCACTCTTTTTCTTTTTCTGCTTTGCCAGAGCAGTGGGTTAAGACAAAAACCCAAGATGCTTTATTACAGAAACAAAAACTAAAACAACGCCCTTGTTTGTTTTCCCTTATAATGCTGCCTAAACTGCAGTCTAGCATGGAGGGTGCCAGGGTTGCTTCTGCACCTTAATGAGAGCTGCTCTTAATAGATCCACACACAGGAGGGGTAAGACAGAACACTGCGTAAGAGCTGCTTTAATAAATGGCTTCCTTTTATTCTCACCCAGCCTAATAATCTATTTTCCCAGCTTCAAAAACCTTCCCTGCACCTCCCCCTATAAAATAAAGCCTTTCTTCTCCTCTTCTTTCTCCCCTTTTTTCTTTCAGTTTTTGTTTTCTTTCTTTCTTTCTTTCTTTCTTTCTTTCTTTCTTTCTTTCTTTCTTTCTTTCTGTTTCTGTTTCTTTTTCTTTTTTTTGCAGCTGCCGCTGAGTGGCAGCTCTGACAATTGTTCCCAATATTTTGATTACAGAATTGCCCTGTTATTTCAGCAAGTCTGAAATTAGATACAGGTGCAAATTAACTGGCTAAGTCACAAGTGCATTAAAGTTGGTAATTTTTCTGTCAAGAGGCATGTTGAAAGGTTGCAGGGAATTACAAATGCTAGCTGGAGCGAACTGCCTAGCACAGGTGTGCTTCAAGTTGGGAGAGTGATCGTTTGGGGATGTGAGGGAAGTGCTTCTTGGCACATGGCCCTTTTTTGGGGGGTGAGTCACACTGAGTTTGGCAGAGCATTTTAGAAGCTGCTCTAGAGGAGAGCTAGGGATCCCCTATCACCTAAGGGTAAAGAAGGGCAGGGTTAAAGTTATCGGGGCCAACACTGAAACAGAAGTGGCGATACCAAGGGGAGAGAGGAGTTTCTCTTACATGTGATTCTGCTTCGTTATTAACAGCAAAAAGGAAAGGCAGAGCTTGGAAAACTTACATTTGGGGATTATCCCTTCCCCAATCACCCAGCCAGTATGTGGAAACTGTGGTTGAAAAAGCAAAGTAAAGCTTGCTGCTTATATATGCTTAAAGCACTCTCTGGGTGGTTTACAAGTAAGGCCCGACCTACCAGAATGTCGCGGGATCTCTCACTTCGGGTGGCCACGCCCAGAGAGGCTCGGAAAACCGTGACACGCAACCGAGACTTCTCTGTGGCTGGCCCTGTGCTCTGGAACCATCTCCCGAGTGAGTTGCGCCTTGCACAGTCCCTGCCAGCCTTTAAAAAGGCCTTAAAGACCTGGCTTTTTTGTGAGGCATTTGGCGAAAGTTAAATTTTTTTCTTTTCTTTTTCTTGTCCCACCATCATGCCAATGATTTTTTTCTTGTCGTTTTATTATGATGTTTTATTTAGTTTATTATTATTGTCATTGTTTTCACTCTTTTGCATATTGTTGTAAACTGCCCGGAGTTCCTCCAGAAGACGGGCGGTATATAAGTATTAAAATAAATAAATAAATAAATAAATAAATAAATTATACAGGTTTCACATTCCCCAACCCCACCCCAGCAAGATGGGTACTCATTTTACTGACCTCAGAATAATGGAAGGCTGAGTGAATCTTGATCTTGCTACCTGGGATTGAACCCCAGTTCATGAGCACCGTTATTGCAGTTTAATCACTGCACCGCTTGGCTGTTGTAAAAGTAACATTTCCTAAGCTCTCACGAAAGACCAATAAAATGTACTGATTGAGGAGAACATGTACTTCAGGTTTTTTCTTTGATACTTTTTGATGATTTTTCTCTAATTTACAATACATTCGTTCATAGGGGAAAATTTCAAATAAACCATTTGTGCTGAGGGTGTATTGCCATCGTATGTGCATTTCACAAGTCTATTTCTTGGCATAGACGTAATAAAAAGTATACCAGTCTAGCTCAATCTGGTGGTGGTGTCGCAAGAGCATCAGCTTTATGTGAAATCATTTGAAATAGATCCTCTGGGATCAACAGCAGTTGGTATCTTCAGCACCTTACATAATGATGATGACACCTTGGCTAAACTTCCCGGAACATGCAAGATACAAGATAAGACAAACCAACCCACCCACCCACCAACCAAGGAAACAAACAAAAACTCTTTTAAAAAACACACCAGAAAGTCAGGTGGATTTGTTACTGTCTGTCATTGTTGGTTCCAATGTACGGCAATGGCATGTATTGTCTGGTCAATGAGAAAAACACTGATAACATTGGTGCACCATCAGGCACATGCGGGGGAATAATTGTCTTTCTAGGTGAGATTTATATTAGGGAAAATACACTCAGTAGGCAGCTGGTTTTGGCAGCCAATCACTGTTCTTTCAGAAGTGCGCCTCTTATGATGCAATATGTCACATTTACATAATCTATTTTGAGGCACATACAGTACTTAAGATGCCTTATTTCATTTTATTTCATTTATTAGATTGATACCCCACCTATCTGGCCTGCCAGGCCACTCTTAACTGGACCTTACATCTGAAAGAAAACACACAGCTTCTGCATGTTAGTGTAGGTCAGTGGTTCTCAACCAGTGGGTCCCCAAATGTTCCTGGACTGCAACTCCCAGAAATCCTGGCAAGCTCAGCTATGGATGAAGACTTCTGGGAGTTGCAGTCCAGGAACATCTGGGGACTCACAGGTTGAGAACCACTGGTGTAGGTGATGAAACGTGCTTGATTGAGGCATTTGGAAGTACCCAAGGGTAGAGGGCAGCTTGAGCTCCCACCTCCCCTGGTTGATGGAGAAAGAAGAGAAGCTGTTCCACATTTAACTGAACAAGGTTAAAATACTCTCTGCAACTGGGAAATTGACTGAATATGGCATTGGCATCCTTCAGTCTCGAAAGACTATGGCATCATGCCTGGAGTAGAGATCCTAAAAACAACACCTAGTGTGACTAAATAGACCAATTCGGGAATTGCAGTCTCTACCGCACTGGGGGCAGATGTATTCTGTTTCTTGCCCGGTCCTCGAGTTTCGTTCTTTCTGTGCCTGCCTCTTTTCCTCTGCCTGTTGGACAAATGCCTCTTCAAATTTATGTAGACCATGATGTATCGCTTGCCTTCAGACAGTGCGATCGGAGGTCAGGGTTTCCCAACTGTTGAGGTCCATTCCCAAGGCCTTCAGGTCCCTCTTACAGATATCCTTATACTGCAGCTATGGTCTCCCTCTGGGGCGCTTTCCCTGCATTAGTTCTCCATATAGAAGATCTTTTGGGATCTGACCGTCATCCATTCTCACAATGTGTCCAAGCCAACATAGGCATCGCTGTTTCAATAAAGTGTACATGCTAGGGATTCCAGCTCAATTCAGGACTGTGCTATTTGGAACTTTGTCATGCCAGGTAATGTTGAATATTCACCTAAGACAGCGCATATGGAAGGTATTAAGCTTTCTTTCCCGTCAGGCATGGATGGTCCAAGACTCGCTGCAATACAAAAGTGTGCTCAGTACACAAGCTTTATAGACCTGTATCTTTGTATGTTCTGTCAGCTTCTTATTGAGCCATACTCTCTTTGTTAGTCTGGAAAACATAGTTTCTGCTTTACCTATACGTTTATAGCTCCTTAGGATATAGAACAGTGTGAGCATACTTGGCCAAGCATGATGACACACTTTCTTCAGACCTTCCCAATCAACGTCTGAAGCGCAGTAGGCTGAGATGAACTAGATAGGGCCACAGCCTGTTTCTCCTGTATATTTGACTGAGGGTTAAAGACTTTGTTCCTCCAGCCACAAAAGGAACGTCCCTGTGTGGCATGACATCCAGAGTAACCTTTGAACTTCAGAGCTAGAAGGGATCCTATGGGTCACTGAGCCCATCTCCTCTCCACGAGTCCCAGCTGGGAATTGAACTCCCCACTTGCCTAAACTATTGAGCTGTTCAGCAGTTCATCAGCAAAAGGAGAGGGGGGGAAAGCAGATACATGGTATGCCTGAGGAAGTGAGTTGTATTCAATGACAGCTGATAGTGTGTTAAATTGGTTTGTCTTAAAACTACCTCAATGCTTTCGTCTTTGCCTTGTTTTTGTGGTTGCTCAAACAGGCAAAAATTATTATTATCTCTCTGAAAACCCAGAACAAACTCAAGTCAGTTGGGCAACTGAACAGATTGTCTTCCTTGCTATTTCCTTTTCCCCTCCCAAACCTCTAATCCCAAAGGCTGTCAGCTCAATGCTGGCAACCACCCACACTATTTGTGAAATGATAGAGGATTCTGAGGAAAGTGCCAAATGGCTCCAATAGATCATGTGTTATGTTGGTGCTGTCAAGTCAGAGCTGATTATAGGAATGCTAATCATGGTTTCAAGGTAAGTGAAATCTTTAAAGACTGGTTTTACTAGTTTTACACTTTGAGCTCCCATGGCTGAGTGGACATTCAAAGCCAAGCCGTCTTGTGTTGCTACTCCCAGTCCATCGCATTTGGTATCACATATGCCTAGATGCCCTAAGCACATCCAAACTCACCTGATTTCGGAAGCTAAGCAAGATCAGACCTGCTTAGTACCTGGATGGGAGATCACCAGGGAATACAAGGTGCTGTAGGTGCCTGGAGTAGGAACGGGCAAGCCAATCTAGTATTCTAGAATTCAAGAAAACTCCATGGATGTGGGGTCACGAAGAGTCGGTCACAACTGTAACGACACAACACACACACATGCCCAGCAGATTATTCACAGATAGGTCAACTGGGATCCACCAGAACTAATAACATTAGTGTAAAAAGAAATCAGACATGCTTGAGTTGCAGAAAAACTTAGCAGTCCTTGCATCTCATAAGTGTGCTCCCAACCCCCATCAACATGCTTATGGCACAAACTGTAGGAACAGTGCTATATTTATGCTGCTGGAATGCTTCCTAGCCAAACACAGCACCCATCTGCAAGCAACTGAGATGCACCTGCAATACGTCACCTTGCCTTGAGATCGATGGGCTTTATGCTCAAGCATCTTCCCCTAACGCAAGTGGAAACCTGCAGATGTATCCCTACAGTGTTCTTGTACCAGCTCTCCCTGTATCAAGCTAGGAATTATTCACAATGGCAAGCTTCAGCCAGTAAGCACTGACAAATAGCACCCAGGGATGCCAAGGTATAGCAGGGCGCACACCATTTAATGTTTCTAAATGCTGGGTTCCTATTTTCGTTTATACAGATGTACAGAATGTAAAAAGAAGCCAAGATGTTCCTTCCTATAAATAATGGTTTGGCATCCTTAACAAACATACTTAAGTGCAGTTTCAGAATAGCACAAAGAAATGACAGACTTTTTACGGAGTGCAGCTTCCCCGTGGTTCTCGCAGCAGGTCAGAACACAACCTGGTCCTAAATCTACAGCTGAATGCTGTCCCCTCGTGCCCTCTGGCAAGGTTTGCTTGCTTGCAACAGATTTGTATTTAGGATGGCAGCCTTGAGATGGCCTTCTGAGTGTGAAAGGAAACAGATGAAGAGTTAGGGAACAGACGTGCCTCGGATCAGAAGGAGCGGGTGTGAAAATGATGAAGCCAGGGGTGATGCGAATGAAGTGAAAGCTCTTTTTTTCTTCTCAAAGCAGAAGGAAGGAAATTATGACATCACAGACCCATCTCTGATATGTTCCATGACTTATTGACATTTATATCCCATGCTGTATCCAAGGCTCCCCCCACCCCACCCCCAACTTTAAAATAACAGTAATTTAGCCTGCCATTCCAAAATTACTATAATACCATGGGTGTGTAGGTGTGTGCAATATTTAATTCTGTCCCTCATCCTGGTCCAAGACATGCTTAACAAAATAGTTATTTTCACTTAAACATTTTGCTTGTCAAGTGACTTCTCAGGTGGCAGCTGGGGACAGAAGGGTAGACTGATTATAAAATGAAATTGCCTATGAAGCAGGTTCTCTATGTGTTGTGCATTTTTAGACAGTATAGCCAGAAACCTATTGGTATTCTTGTTTGTCTAATTTATCATGGCAATCTGTGGCTAAATGACAAGTGTCTTGATTGCCTGCCTGCTCACATGCTCAACTGTGTAACTAATATCCAACCAAACATTGAGTTGCAATAACCTGCTACGGGTTATGTAAATCTTATGCAAACACCAATAGGACTGCAGCCAGTAAAATAATAAAGATGTAACATTCCAATACAAAGCTAAACAATGGTGTAAATCTACCCACAGCTTGGAAGGCTACTTTCTGAAAAATAATGACTACATCCTACTGATGGCCACATCAGGTTTGATTAACTTGCTGCAGCAAAATGCAGCTCATTGAGGTGTTGTTGAGTATCTTGGTTGTGCAATTGGGCATGTGACCAGGCATGCAACCAAGACACACCCCAGCATCATGTCAATTAGCTGAAATCACCACAAAAGGTACATGCCTCTGATGTGAACAGCAATAGTATTCAGGCCAAATTAACTCATGGTACTGTCAATATTTTTTTAAATGAGTTAATGAAATGCAGATGTGTTGCCCTAAAAATGAAAAGTGCTTTCTAAAAGGTTCTTTGGAGGCTCATTAAAAGTGAAATTTCAATTGAAAAACTACATCCCAGGAGATAGTTTACAGAATAAAGCTTATTTTGTTTTAGAACCAAGCTACTGGTAAGACAATAAGGCAGAAGTAACTCATTCGTTGCATGTACCAGGTTTTGCGGGAATGAAGCATCTACAGAATAGTGTAAAGGCAGAAAAATATGAATGTTATTTTAAGCAGTTTGTGTAAAATATAAGCAAGTTGGGAAGAGAAAGAAACGTATCACTTGTTTTGTAAGGCTTTAGCCTCATACTTAATAATAAATAAGTGTTCTGAAAAGTGGCATTTTTTCCCCTTGGTACCCTGGAACACCATCTATCAGCATTAATATGATCCACACCACTTGGCTACTGTAGTGGATTGGTTTTATAACAGATTTCTATACTTGCCCTTGAGAGGACAACTGGAATGCTGCCCACAGAAATAATCTAATGAACTTAATTCCAATAAACTCTTAACACCCAATCACTTCCAAAAATGTAAAGGTTCCCCCCCGCACATGCATGCTAGTCATGTCCGACTCTAGAGGCGGTGCTCATCTCCGTATTCAAGCTGAAGAGCCAGTGTTGTGCAAGTCCGTGGCCATGTGGCCAGCATGGCTGCAAGGAAACACTGTTTTACCTTCCTGCACCTATTTATCTAATTGCATTTCCATGCTTAACTGCTAGGTTGGCAGGAGCTGGGGTTAACAGCGGGAGCTCGCTCTGCTTCGTGGCACCTGGGATTCGAACTGCCAAGCTGCCGACTTTGCAGCTGACAGTTTCGGAGCCTTAGTCTGCTGAGCCACCATGCCCCTTAATCACTTTCATAGCAATGTCCTATACGAGTTATATCCTGGCCTTGCTTATAAGGTAGGTTAACATAAGAACATGATGTCCTTTTGTTAACCTACCATAGCAGCAAAGCCAGGATATAACTCGAATAGGATATTGCTATGAAAGTGATCGGGTGTTAAGAGTTTATTGGTACTGTATTTATTTATTTATTTATTTATTTATTTATTTATTTATTTATTTATTTATTTATACAGCTTATATACCGCCCATCTTCCTGAAAGGAACTCCGGGCGGTTTACAATGAGTGTGCAGACAACAGATTATAAAACAACAACTAAAATAAACAGTAAAACAAAAACAGCAGCAGCAGATGGCGGGACTAAAAAAATAAAAATAAATAAAAAAAATAAAAAGGACTCAACTTGGGTCACCCAAACGCCTCCTGGAAGAGGAGGGTTTTCAGCGCCTTCCGGAAGGCAGGCAGGGACTCTGCTAGGCGCACTTCTGCTGGTAGGTGATTCCATAGGGTTGGGCCAGCCACAGAGAAGGCTTGGGTACGGGTGGAAGTTCTCCGAGCCTCCCTGGGCGTGGCCACACGCAGCATGTGCACCCGCGACGACCTAGTCGGACGGGCCGAAGTTGACCGCTGGTCGATCCGCTCCGTCAGGTAGCCAGGTCCTAAGCCATGGAGGGTTTTGTAAACCAAAACCAAGACCTTGAACCTAATTCGGGCTGCAACGGGTAACCAATGCAGACGAGCCAAGACTGGGGTGATGTGCTCAAATCGACGCACACCCGCCACCAGTCTGGCCGCTGCATTTTGGACCTGCTGCAGGCGCCAAATGAGAGTCAAGGGCAACCCCATGTAGAGCGCGTTGCAATAGTCCAGTCTAGAGATCACCAGCGCCTGGACCACTGTTCTGAGGGAGTCCTCATCCAGGTACGGACGAATCTGGGCGATACGCCGAAGGTGGAAAAAGGCAGCCCTGGACACGGAGGACACCTGGGCTTCCAGAGTGAGCGCCGGGTCCAGGACTACGCCCAGATTTCGGACACAGTCCGATGGCCTGAGGGAAACACCCTCCAAGGTGGGATACGGGCCACCGTAGCTGGATGAGGAAGCCCCAAAGAACATGACCTCGGTCTTATCGGGGTTGAGTTTGAGCCTGTTAGCCCTGGTCCATTCCATGACTGTGCCCAGACACTGATCGAGGGTCTGGACAGCCTCATCTGCAGCAGTAGAAAAGGAGACATAGAGCTGCGTGTCATCAGCGTACTGATGACAGCAGACTCCATGTCTCCTAATGACCTCAGCCAGCGGCCTGATGTAAATGTTGAACAGCATGGGAGAGAGAGACGACCCCTGTGGAACCTCACAAGGGAGTGTCCAAGGGGCCGACAATTCGCCCCCATGCTGAACCTGCTGGGGACGGTCCCCGAGGAAGGACCGGAACCAACTGTGAACAGTGCCTCCGATCCCAACCCCGGAGAGCCGATCCAGCAGGATACCGTGGTCGACGGTATCAAAGGCCGCTGACAAATCCAGGAGGACCAGCAGGGAGGAGCACCCCCCCCGTCGGCCCTCCGGATGAGGTCATCTTGCAGAGCGACCAAGACTGTCTCAGTCCCCCGACCAGGCCTGAACCCAGACTGGAACGGATCCAGGGCATGCTCGGCCTCCAGATAGGATTGAAGCCGGATCGCGGCCACCCTCTCGATCACCTTGCCCATAAAGGGAACGTTAGCGATCGGGTGATAGTTGGACAATTCGCCCGGTGCTAAGTTCGGTTTCTTCAGGATGGGCTTTACCACAGTCTCCTTCAGACGGGAAGGGAAAATCCCTTCCCTGAAGGAGGCCGTGGCGATGATCGAAGCCCACCCTGAGATGTTCCCGGCCACTGCTTTCATAAGCCATGAAGGGCAAGGGTCGAAGGGGGTGGACGCGGGCCGGCAATGGGCAATAGCCCTGGAGGCCTCAAGAGAGGTGACAGGCCCAAACTCAACCATGCGAGGAGATCCTTATCAGGATCTGACAGGTCAAGAAATGGCATTATAGTTTCAATTTTTAGTGGGAGAAAAAGCTTTTTCTTTTCCCGCTTCCTATGGCCAGGCAAAAATCTGGCAGCCTTTTCAGGTAACCAGAACAGATCTTGGGTGTAATGGAAAGACAAACTACATGTGATTAATTGCTATTTAACAAGAGTACTTTGTTTTGGTATAATGATGCTCTATTTCTATTCAGAAGAAAGGGAAGTTCTGCTTGTGGAGTTGTCTGTCAAAGGTGCCAAACCAATGTAGTGGGTCTTTGTTGCTGTCAGGGAGTGGATTTGAAGCTGGGAACATGCGTATCTTCACCTAAACTGTACCTCATGCCAGCTCTATCTTCCCCCTTTTCACAAATGACAAGCCGAAATTCTAGTTTAGTAGTAGAGGTTAATTCTCATTCTCTACTTTTCAGTTTGGAGGCAATGGTCTGATTTTAGCCTTTATAATTGCACAGAAAATAGGCTTGTGGCCCCCTCAGAGCATGATTTTGGATTCTAGGACAGGGTTGACAATGGGAGCTTGCCCCATTGCATGGCACCTGGGATTTGAGCCACTGAGCTGCCAACTTTGCAGCCAACAGTTTCAGCACTCTAGCCCACTGAGCCACCACAACCCAACATTACAACTGATCAAACTACGTACCTCACCCGCTTAAAAAAACTGAACTGGTCCAAGCCTTTGACTGGTGGTAAAACTGCTTCACTGTCACCACAGTGCCTGCAACAGATCATGAGGCAGGTGCATGAAACGAAGCATGAACCAGCACTTGAACCAGGTAATATTCCTCCATTTAATGGATTTTATCCCTGAAAATATAAAAATGAATGGAAGACACAGTTAGAATGCAGGAGCAATCGAGTTATTAAGGTAATGTAAAGCAATGTAATGTTTGCTACTTGGAAAGGGTATTAATTATTGCAAGCAATGGGTTATTTGGACAAGCTGACATTGAGTTTCAAGAGAGAAGCATGGTCTGCGCATTGTCAGGAATTTTTCCACATGGCCCCTTAGCTCTGTGTATGCATAGAAAGATGGGTGCACTGCAGTGATATCACTTGTTCCTCAGGCCCCATAAATGTCAGGGCAGCCATGTGTGGAATTGCTTCCTATCGGGAATAATATCATTCGAAAGACATTCAATCAAACATGTTTGCAAGTTTCAAATACTATCAATTTTTATCCAATTCTCAATTTGAGTAGCAAGTTTAATATTTAAAACTTTGCTGGGTAGTTCACTATAATTGGAATGTGATCGTTTGAATTGCCCAAAGCCATATATTGACCAAAATCCTGTTGGGCTGGGAATGCCTGCACAATGAGATGGCAGTCGCAGACTGTTGCTGCTTAATGACTTCATTTTTTACCTCTCAGGCTGCATATAACTTCAATGTATTGAGTACAAGCCTTGTGCACCCAGTTTACACAGGGAAGCTTTTCATTGGTTGCAATCTGCTGGTGTCAGTGACATCATCCTCACTGCAAAGACAGAGTTGGGCAACAGGGTTTCAGCCAATGAGTACAAAAATTTGTATATTTGTAGTATGCTAGTATGTGTTGTGCTGTGTGTCACATTTAAACAGAAAAGGTAACTCAAGTTTCAGGGGACCGAGTTTCATATTTTATAAATTGATTAAGGAAAATATTGGACACTGACTAAGATGGTTACTTCACGTCCTTCCTTGTTCCGAGTTGACATTCGTTTCGTGATCACGTCACTCGCGGTCATGTGGTCTTGTCCCGATACTGTCCCTGTTCCCGTGTACCCATGGGCATGATTGATGGTACCAGGATGACTATTACTGCACATCCTTGTTTTGTGACAACATCTGAACTTCTCAGCCTTCGTTCTCATTTTCTTTTTGGTCCGACCTTCCGTTTTCTGATCTTTCAAATCTCCTGAACTTTGCCTTCAATGCGTTACGGAGCTAAGTTTGAGTCATTTGTCTTTTAATCTCTCTGCACCGCGTTGCTGACTCCGTAGGGAATGTACTGGTGAATCGCACTTCACACTCCTGCCACTAGATGGAGAATGGCCCGATGCATGATGAGCCTTACCTCATGGGCACTCGTCTCGGAATGAGAACTGAGACAAGCAGATTCCTGAGGCCAGGGAGGGGAATCGCTCATCCCGCTTAAATCCCAGTTCAGGGGGCGTGGTCAGGATGAATTCCTGTCATCACGCAATGGACATGCAGTAAGATTTCCTCATACCGGTCCCAAGCGGGACCATGAACAGCGATGCGAGGGATGTGAAGTAACAGCCTTAATAGTCAAAACTGAATGGAGTAAGTCTGCCACCTTATCACCTTGTGCCCACAAATATAGATTCTGCTGAAAGTCATGATAAGAAAATGACAGAACTGAAAGCAATTTTGTCATCTTTGAGTTCTTGAGGTCCCACAAAGAACTGGGCAGCTAGGTAGACATCAGAAGTGTAGCATACCTGCCTGAGACTCATTCAAGAGACTTCACAAACAGTGTCTGCATTGACTTATAGTGACTAGAGATGAGCATGAACTAAAATACCAAGTCTGTGGAATATCACTACTTTGTTGGTTCTCATTGGATCGGGTTCATCTAAATGAGACAACCTGATCTTTCCCAAACTAATGAACTTGTTTTGCAATTTAATGAACTTCCTTATTCATTTTCCCTGTGTCACGGCATGCCCCTTCCCACTGGCCCTGTTGTTCCCCCTACCTTTTCCTTCTGCTGCTACCCCCACCACCATTATGAGAGGCAGCCTGGCCAGCTCCACATTGGTTGATTCGGCACATGCGGCCACCTCTCAAATGAAAGGTGGACACATGCACAGAGATGGCAGGCCCTCCTCCTAGAAGAGAAGTCAGGCCGCAGTCTCTCCAAAGATGGTAACTGCAATGACGGGACAAGATAGGAGGCAATGGGGCAGGCAACAGTAGGAAGGGGCCTGGGACAATGGGAAAGCAGGGGAAGACTTATTTTTTCTTAACAGCCCAGTGGCTATCTAAAAAATAAACCAAATAGAGCCAACAAACACACTGATTCATGGTTCATCAGGGAAAAGGCTATATCTGGAATCTGACTATTATTATGTGGTCAGACTTTTCATTACAGTCCCTATTAGAGATGGGCATGGAACAAAAAATGAAACACTGTTCCATTGTTTCATTAGGTAACAAATTACTTCATCACCTAACAAAACAGTAGGACGTGTTTCGTTTTGTCTTGCAACGAAATGCCATTTCCACCCTCTAGAATGAAATGATCCGTCCTAGAGGACTCAGTGACAGGGGAGCTCAACCTCTTCACTGAAAGCTCCTGAAATTTGAAAAGGTTTGGGCTTCAGGGAACTGAGTTATGAAGCTCCAAAGGGGTTCCCCCTAGGAAAAAATCTTTCTAATTGGAGTCTGCAGCCAAGCTGTAGCTCACCCACAGCTTGCCTTCCGAAGTTCAGAAGCCAATTAGAAAGATTTTTTCCTGGGGGAAACCCCTTAGGAGCTTCATAACTCAGCCCCCTGAAGCCCAAACCTTTACAAATTTCAGGAGGTTACCTAGAATTGCTTGAAGACGGTCCCCTGCCATTTCGTTCCTTTACGGCCCAGGGGAGCATAGTTTTATGTTTCATTTTGTAATGAAACGGCTTTAAAAAATTTTTACAAACAAAATGAAACTACTACATGAATGAAACAAAATGAAATGAAATGCTATTTTCTGTTTCATGCCCATCTATAGTCCCTATCTGCTTGTGCTACATCTTGCCTCAATATTTGAGCTACTCAGTTTCTTTTGATTTTGTCATTTCTAGAGTAGAACACTTTAGTTCACTGACAGTAGGCATTGCAGTGTTTGTTAATTCAGTCTCTTATTTTACTGTTTCTAATTTGCTTTGTTCATACTTCTCTTGCTAGGTGACCAAAGTACTGCAGCCTCAGCTTCAAAATCTGTCCTTCCAGTGAACATTCGGGGTTGATTTCTTTCAGGATGGATAGGTTTGAGCTCCTTGCAGTCCAGGGGACTCTCAAGACTCTCCTCCAGCACCTCAGCTCAAAAGCATCAATTCTGCAGTGATCAGTGATAGTACCACTCTATTCTGTTCTGGTCAGATCCCACCTGGAGTACTGTGTCCAGTTCTGTGCATCTCAATTTAAAAAGGATGTTGACAATCTTGAATGGGTCCAGAGGAGGGCAACCAAGATGACTGAGGGTCTGGAAGAAATGTCTTACGAGGAGCGGCTTTGGGAACTGGGAATGTTTAGCCTTTCAAAAAGAAGGCTGAGGGGGGATATGATAGCTATGTTTAAATATTTGAAAGGATGCCATATTGAAGAGGGAACAGGTTTGTTTTTCATAGTTTCAGAGACTAGGATTCGGGGCAATGGTTTCAAACTACAGGAAAAGAGATTCCATTTGAACATTAGGAATAACTTTATGACAGTTAAAGCTGTTCGGCAGTGAGATATGCTGCCACAGAGGGTGGTGGAGTCTCCTTCTTTGGAGGTTTTTAAACAGAGGCTGGATGGCCATCTGTTGAAAATATTGTGATGGGGTTCCTGCATGGCAGGGGGTTGGACTAGATGGCCCTTGAGGTCTCTTCCAGCTCTATGACTCTATGTGTTTGGCTTTGGGGGCTAGGGAAGAGGTCAGGAAAATCTATTGAAAACACAGGAGCCAAGAAAGAAATAGACTAGATTTCAGGTATATTTGTTTTAATGTGCGTGGGCGCTGACGTCACTGTGGTGCACTAGTTCAGTGCCACAAGTAGAACATGGTCTCTCTTTTTTCTTCTTCACTAGATTGCACTGGGTGTCTTGATCTTCTAATAAATTCTGTTCCTTTCTCTGTTAATTCATAGGTTTTCATACTTTACCCTGCAGTTTACCATCCAAAGGCTGAGATCCTACTGCATTTGGTATAATGTAAACTTATGCCTGCAGAGGTTCATGAGGAGTTATGCCTAGGCAGTCTGCACATCTGCACAATGGACTACATCATGAATTGTGCAGATGAATCATACAACTGACTTAACGACTGACCATGCACTTGACCATGCCACTGTGTCTGAGAGACTGCTTCCTGGATGAGTCTTCCACCTTGGTGCAAATTTCTCAATGGCTTACACAATATTGGGTCACGGGGCATAGCTACGGAACAGGATTTCAGCTCCTGTGTCACTAATCTTGAGGAGGAAGCCCATCTATCTTAACTCTGTTGTTATAATTAGGGTTTCCTCAGAAGGCATTCACAAAATGTACGTATCATGTTTTCTTACTCTACATTACTTCTGCATGCTTCTAACTCATACCCACTATGGAACGAGATGTATGAGGGTTTTTTGAGAATCGACCAGCACCATGTTACTGCTGTTGGAGTTTAGTGGCAAGATAGCTGGACACAACTCAAAATCATGTAAAACACCCTTGGAGGCCACAAATCAGTTGTACTCAGGAATACCTCTGAAGAAGATTTGTGAAGCACACAGAGCTCTACTGTATATATTATATATATTGATTTATACACACCCAGAAGCTTGTTCCCCAAATCTGCTCTTTTCCCAATTTGTTGTCTTTTTCCTTAAACATAAAATGAGTACCATGACCTTCCCTACTGCAGTTGGAAACTTGCCATTTCCGAGTGTTTTTCATCGTGGATGCGTTAAAATATACAGCTATGAAAACCAATCTTTGTAGCTCCTACAGAATCCGTCCTCCTCTTCCTCCTCCTCCTCCTTTCTTCTTCTTCTTCAGAATTATTTGGAGTCTCTGGGTCAGCACTCAACCTTTTACAAAATCTATATAGCCGTCTCCATCCCTCACCCATCTCAGATGGCTTCTGGGAAATAATATTGGAAAGTTAGATGTACCAGCATCAATTCTTAGCAATTAAAGCCTCGAAGGCAGCCCTTGCCTGTCAAACCTCAGAAACATTTTTCTACAGATAGCACGACAGGATACAGATAGCACAAAATCAAATATCATTTTGGCAGGGTGGTTTCTTTTCAAGTCTGCAACTTCATGTAGTTTAAAAGGTGTGTGTCTTTTAAGAACTTGAACGTTCTTACATCTCCTGTATTCTCAAGATATTTGCATAGAGGCCAGGAGACTTACCACATGATTTGTGCCTCCTTTCCATATGCTTTGGAACAGAGCTTTAACTAGGATGAAGCAACTGGACCCATGTCCCAAGCCACCAGAATTTAGAGGGCACTGAGAGGTTGAGGTGAAGTTACTGGTGAGTGTTAGGGAAATAAAGGGCAACTCCCCTCTCCTTCCTTTTCTTTGTTTTGGGAGGGGACACCACATTCTCTTCTTCCATTCCAGCTGCTAATTGTGACAAACCTATTGCACCTATGAAAGAACTGATCAGAAGTTGGCAGAGGAATCTACAATGGACCCTAATATAACAAGCAGTTTGTTTAACAGAAAATCCACTTAAAGGAAAAAAAATTCCAGAGATGGAGGGAGGGGGACGCTTAACAGAATCACCTACGGGGGTTAGTGTTTAGGGATTAATCTGTTTTCAATGGTCGCAATTAATCCATTTTCAATGCATTCCTGTGGGAAATTTGTACAAAGGAAAATTTGCTTAACAGAATTTCATTTGGAATGAATTAATTCCTTTATACAGTAACCCCCTGCCTATCGCAGGGGTTAGGAACCCACCCGACCCGCAATACATGAAAATCTGCGATATGCGGAAGCGGGTTGGGTGGGGGCGGGGGCGATCAGAGGGGCAGGTGGGGGTGGCGGGGAGTGATGCAATCACTCCCCGCCATCCCCCCAGACCCGTCCTGGAGGTCTTGGAGCCGCGCGGGGGGGGCAGTGCCTCTGATTTTTATGCTCGTTTGCTGTTGTTTTATTCTTTTTTTTAGTGTACACCACCCCGAGTTCCGTCTCGGAAGATGGGGCGGTAAATAAATAAATAAATAAATAAATAAATAAATAAATCACACTTGTGATAGAGAGAGCCTTTTCTTTTGTGCCACACTGGCTTTGGAATATCTGACCAGCATGGAAGATTCCACTGTCAGCATTGTGCTTTTGCTGGCACCTAAATCAAACTTCTTTTATTTTTGTAATAGGAAAGGGGGAGAAAGGAAAGGAAAGCGATGAAATTACTTTAAAAGTTAAAAGAAAAAAAGATTGAGTCTAGGCTTCTGCTAGGTAGAAAATCTCAGCGGTGTAGTAATGTGGGTCTGAGTTACTTAAGTGCTGCTATTGCCCAATGAGTGATCTTCATGAAGAATATTCTCTCTCTTCTTATGCAACAGCAGCACATAGGCAACCATTGTGATCACAGAATAATAGAGTTGGAAAGGGCCTGTAAGGCCGTCAGGTCCAACCCCCTGCTCAGCGCTGAAATCCAAATCAAAAGATAACGGGTAGATGGTTGTTTGATTTTTCTCTTGAACGCCTCCAGTACTGGAGTGCTCATCACCTACCGAGGTAATTATGATTTTGCATCACTGTACCAGTTGGACTTTCCATTGAGCGGAAGCACAAAAGAAGGCTGAACTAAAAAAAAAATAAATGTGATTTTCAAGACTTCCAAAAAGCTAGTTGAAATTGTTTCAGGTATGTTTTATGATTAGACTTGGGTTTATTTTATAGCATATAATTTTTAAATGTTCCCATATCTATGCAATCTCAAAAGTTTGGAAATAAGGAGCTACAGCTAAAAATTTTCAGTAGATCAATTGTGAGGTTAAAAAAAAAAGAGTGCTGTTACATCTGAAGGATCAAAAATCCTCACCACTGGCATAGAGGTTATGATCCTCTGTTTGATCAAAACGTCCTGATACTGCCAAAGTAAAGAACTTCACTCCAATAGCTCTCTCTCTCTCTCTCTCTCACTCACTCACTCACTCACACACACACACACACACACTCACACACACACACACACACACACACACACACACACACACACACAGTCTTTCTCTGAAGGTGAGACAGCCTGTTTTGGTGTTGACAAGTGGGCTAGACCCAGTTGCCTGTTCTCATGGATGATGGCCACATATAAAGAAGGGGAAACAATAGTCTCAGGGATCTTTACCTCAAGACGGTTTCTCTCCCCCTCCCCCGCTCCCTGTAGTGGTGAATTGGTCTGAAAGCTTTAAACTATCATTTCTGTGAATCTCACATATCTAAGCTCCTTGCAAAGGGAAAATATAATAAAAACATTTCTGTCAGATGTCTCTCCGATGTGGATCATCCAGTACTATAATATTTATCAAGAACATAAAAGTGCAGAAAAGGTGCTCTGGAACTGAAGCTGGGACAAATTGTGGAATAAAAGATATCACAATGTCTGTAATGAGATTTTCTAATAGAAAAGAATTTTATGTCTATTTTTTGTTCGAAAAACCATTTTTCCATAACTCTCTCTTGTCTACCATACACCGGTCCCTAAGTTCTTCTCCCACTCCACTTTGTAACCCAAGTCCTTTCTGGTTTGAACTGACAGATGAAAATGGCAAGGAACAAAATTTCAATTAAACTGTATTACAAGGCTTTCTGAAAAGAAGAGTTGTTTTGACAAGGAAACATCAGCAGGAGATAATGGGCTTTCCTCCACTAAAGGTGTTTGCAGGTCAGACTAGAGGTGGGTTGGACTAGATCAGTGGTTCTCAACCTGTGGGTCCCCAGATGTTCCTGGACTGCAACTCCCAGAAGCCTCCACCACTTGCTGTGCTGAAAGGGATTTCTGGGTGTTGCAGTCCAGCAACAGCTGGGGACCCACAGGTTGAGAACCACTGGACTAGATGTCCTTACCAACCAGAAATCTTCACATGCTTCCATTTGTTTGCTATAGCAGAAACTTTTCGCCTCTTATACTTCACAGACTAACTTGCTTTGTTTTGTAATTGGATTAGAAAGGAAACACAGATTTTGTCCATAAACCTGATTACTCAGGCATGTAGCTGTGGACAAATTGTATCTTTGGCTCACTAACATATTTTGGCTTCTAATTAAAGCACTGTCTGTATCATATAGCTTGACCCTAAATAAAGAGTGGAGAGTTGTAAATATCTGTGAAAGATCTGGCACAGTGTCATGTGTGATCTTTGAATATCTGAGGTCCTCTGCTCAGCCATTGATAAAGTTTGAAGAAGAAAGCATAAGTAAAGTCACAACATTTTTTCTTCAGGCAGAAATGATTGTGACTCTCTAATGCCAACAGAAAGTGGTCCAGAAATTTTGCTTATATTTTGAAATATACAGTATATTTAACAGCCCTGACAATTGACTTTGTTTGGATGAGAAGTGATTAACTGACAAAATAAAGAAGTCAAGTTCAGGGATTTTTGCCTGCTTAGTGTCTCTTTGTTAATGGCAGTCACAAGAGGGTATCCCATATAGACCATCTTGATTGCTGACATTGGTATCATCAGGTTGCCCTTTCCTATGCAAAATATGGCATCTTTTTGCTTACTGGCAACTTGGGCCCAGTATTGTACAGCACTATTAGACAATTTTCTGGTGTTTGGAATTGTGATTAGAGAAGTGCAATATCCCACATTCATTAATTAGAATGTTTGTATTCTTGAAGAATGGAATGATGGTGATAACCAAAGCTGGTAAGAGGAAACATTTTTCCCTTGGGTTTTGTGTCCTGCAGTATGAATGAATGAATTATATGTTGGAATAAATTTATCTTGTATCTGTGGTCCGAAATGGGACATAATAGCACAGGTGATGGTGGTATCTAAGGCATCCAACATGCACTACTGAAGAAAGATAACAATCAGACCAACTTCTGGGCTAGTTTTGAAGGTTTGTAAGCATTGCTAAGCTCCCATGAGTCCTCTACAACATTTAAATGTTTCAACTACGTAATCAGTAAGGAAGGCAGACTTGTTCCATGGGCAGGACATTTCATGAACATCCAAGCAAGGCATTACTTCTTTCCCATATCTGAGCACAGCAAAACCAGACCACAAAGACTAGAAGACTGCAGAACTTGAGAGAAAGTCACGGTGATAAACTCCAGGTTTTCTAGTTTAATTTCTAAAAATGTTCATGGAAATTTACTACTACCACTGCAATGTTATATCTGCACATTTTTCAGGGGCTGGGGATGGTGGAGTAGGTAAGGCAGAGATTCTGCAGTGAAGTCTTCTGGTTCCCATGGCAACTGCCTTGGTATCAGAGCTCAAAAGGATACCATTGCTATGTTGACAGATTCTGATTGACTGTTGATACTGGCTGGCAGGAAAAAAGAAGCGTGTCCCAACAGACTAATATATTTATTTCAAGGAACAAGACAAGGATGCACAATTTAGATTTCTGCTCCTGTTAAATTTTAGGACCTAGTGAAACAAATGTTCATATTATTGCAATTCAGTACCTGGCACCATAGTAGATCCTAGTTGCCTTGTATTTATTTTCTCTGATGGGTTGTCTACTAAAACTGTTGCTTGATCACAGCCCCCCATGTAGCGTGGATGAGATGTGACTTTATGCATATAGGAAGCTTCTTAATTGCCACAGAGGGACTTATTAGTGGAACCAGCTGAAATGCCTTATGTCCCAATCAGAGTAGATTGATTTAAAATTAGTGACTTAAATCACCAAGTGGAGCTGTGATTTAAATCATCAAATTAAATCATCTTTTCCATTTGTTCTTGAGTTATTTTCCAGAAGCAGGGTTGTTCTTGCTGGTTAATATAGCCAGGAATACATGCTCATTCGTAATTAAAAAGAGCATGCACACAAATGTAATACTTTTCAGCCTACCTTTGAGGATACACTAAACTGACATGCATATATTTAGCTAATTATATAGCTTAATGCTGCAGTACTTTCATTTGCTGTCTTGTTGTTTTGAGTTTGTACTTCAAACTGGGGAACATTTATTTTTAACCCAAAGATTTCAGAATCAGCTGCAAGGAAGTGGTGATTTTTTAAAAATTACATTAAGA
Source organism: Phrynocephalus versicolor (assembly GCA_023846285.1). Taxonomy (NCBI): domain Eukaryota; kingdom Metazoa; phylum Chordata; class Lepidosauria; order Squamata; family Agamidae; genus Phrynocephalus; species Phrynocephalus versicolor. Next base: position 26,920,228 of record JAHTLZ010000275.1, read on the forward strand.
GATCCCTTCAACCAGAAAATGCCCTAAGAGTGAATAGAACAATTAAAAATATAGCCAATAAACTAAAACCCAAAGCCAACTGTTTTCAATATTAAAACATTAAAACATTAAGATGCCAACAAGCTAGCAGGAGAATTGGTAATAAAAGTAGCAAATTAAAGGTTAACTGCTTGGCAGATGAGGAGAATTTTAGTTTTGGATATGATGTCTAAATGGAAAGAATGAGGACGCCCATGATTCGGCCCAACGCCCATCTCCAGGGAGGATCTTACATCTGACCCTTTTCACAGATTGGAGGTCAAGGTGGGGGATGAATAATGAAGTAGCCTCTTGACTTGTTTGCCACTCGTCATATCATTGTGGATGATGGCACCAGAAAAGAGCCTTCAAGTATGACCCTACTAAGTGGACAGGAACATATGACAGACCACAGTTTTTAGCAAGCATTAATGTTCTACAAATGTTCTACAAATACCTCATAAGGCTTGAGTGTAGGGCTATGTACCCAATGCTCACCTAAAGGCTAATCTGGAGCTTTCAGATAGGTTCTGATTTGTTCTCAAACAGATCTTGATTTGTTTTCCCCAACCATTTCAGTTTGTGCCATAATCTGCATTGATTTGTAAGGCTTTCCTCAACTTGCCTTCAAAATCCAAAATGTAACCTTTCTGCATCTGTACTGCTGTATATGAAATGTGGAAACATGATGATCCTAAAGAGGGGAGTAAAGCTGATAGATTTGAGACAGATTTAGTGTTTCTGAACAAAGGCTGTTACTTTTGGCTTCAAAAAAGAAAAAAAGTGAAGCAATTTTGGCCCGATCTGATTTGAATGGTGATCTGGTCAAAAAAAACTTTTATTTATTTATTTATTTATTTATTTATTTATTTATTTATTTATTTATTTATTTAGTAAGTTAGTGAGTGAGTGAGTGAGTTAGTTACCACCTTTCTGTCTTTAGGGGACCGAAGGCAGAACACAACATTTAAAACTGTACAACAATCACAAATCTAAGGATGCCATTAAAAACTACATAAAAAGAACAATTAAACCTTTATGAATATTTCTGTGGAGATTCTCAGTCATCAAAGATATTTTATCCCGAAGTTGAGTCGTGGCAACTGGACTTGTTTTCTTGTGGGATTGAAATATTTCACTACTCATCCAAGTTGCTTCTTCAGATTGAAAAAAAAAGGTGGGAGACTTCCAATTAATAGTTCACCTTGGTATCACCCCTTACTGGTTTGATTAGGCCTTTTAGATGGACAGTGGCCTAAGGTCTGTGAAAGTCACACCTATGCAACCCTTCCCAACACCTATTAAGTATAGGTTATTAAAAGTGGCCTTCCTGGTGGGCTGTGAAGTCCTTCTGATTTGTCTGGGGATCGATGAAATGTCAGAGAGTAAGATATGTGGTAGACAGAGTGTGCCTAAGTAGCCCACCCCTGTTGAGAGTGGGATTTTCTATACACACATGAATGGCTTCCCTGACTCCTCTTTTGAACCACACGTCTTGTCTATCTAATATGTGTACATCTTCATCTTTGAATGAGTGTCCTTTGTCCTTCAAATAAATATACTCTGCTAATTCTGGTCCTGACCTGTTGCCCCTCTTCTGTGTTGGATCATCCCTCCCATTTAGTGACTGTTTAGTTGCTCCAGTGTGGACCTCTATGGTCTCCTCATTGCATTGGACCGCATATACTATATTGTGGCTCTGTCTTTTGGGTGGACAAATCTCTACCTTAGTATGTTTGTGGGTTTGACGTGAATGGGTATGTGCTATTTACCAAAATTTATTGTAAGCTTTTCAGACATGCCAACCATGCAAGGAATGACCAGGTTTTTCTCTGAGCTGTGGATCCCAGACTGGTCCATTGTTCTTCTGGGACGGGGCACTGCCTTGTTAGATGCCCACTTTGGATATTCACAGAAACACAGACCTTAAATGCTGTTTTCAGATGCCTACCCTTTATGAAAATTTAAACCACAAATTAAAAGCAATATTGAAAACCTTTTCAAAACTATCTTAAGTTCACTAGCTACGACTACTGATGTATAAATATTCTTCAGTTTGTTCTGTACCTGAATCTATCCATTACACTTGGATCAAGATCTCACATAAAAATGATTAAAATCAGGCTGATGTGAAAGGATTTGGCTGGATATAATGCATAGCCCTAGTTGGAGGGCATATGGATATGGAGAACAAAATGCCTGTTCATTAAGAATGCTTTGCATGGCTGAGACTCCATTTCAGAGAAGGCATGCTCGTATATGCATGCGTGCAAGTGAAAAAAAATCCTGTAATGATTTCCATCTTCCAGGGACTGAGAAGAATCATTCAGGCCTAGTCCTAGCAGGAAATGGAATTTATTTAATTAATTTATTTATTTGACTTTCATACCGCCCATCTAGCCCTAGGGCTACTCTGGGGAGTTTACAACATGGAATCACATAACAAGCTTACAAAGGAATACATTAAAAAACAGAAGGAGCATAATAAAACAAAATATACATAAATCAACAACAATAAACTAAGATTAAGATAAAATGAAGATAAAAAATAGCAGGAGATTGATAAAATGGGGAAGATAGAAGATAAGGGGTAAAATGAATGGTGTCTTATTGGATGTTTGAGAAATTAGGAAAGGCCATTCTATACGAGGTCTTCAATAGTTTTTTAAAAATTTGAAGCGAGGGTGCCAGCTGAATTTCAGTGGGTAGATGGTTCCATAACTGCGGGGCAACCACTGAGAAGGCCCTACTCCTTGTTACAACTTTCCGGCCCTCCCTCGGGGTTGGTACTCCCAGGGCTCCTGCCTGGCTGGCATGGGTGATCCTGGCACTTCTTCTTGGGAGGAGCTGCTCTGTCGGATATTGACAGAGCTGCTCCTGTCAGTACAAACCCCCCACATATCGCGGGGTTTAGGGACCCACCCGACCCATGATGACTGAAAATCCGCAATATGCGGGTGCGGGTCGGGTGGGGCCTGGGGGGCGGTGGATGATCAAGTCCGCCTGGCACCGCCCACCCGCGCTGCCCCAAGACACCTCCATTTGAAGGACAAAGGGCACTCTTTCAAAGTTGAGGATGTACACATATTAGACAAAGAAGAGAGGTGGTTTGAGAGAGGAGCAAGGGAAGCCATTCATATGAGCATCGAAACCCCTCCCTCAACAGAGGTGGCAGCTTCAGGCAGAGTCTATCTGCTACTTATCAGGCTGTGCTTTCCAAAGTACCCAGACAAATCCAAAAGCCTTCACCACCAAGGCCATAGCTAATGACCCATTCTTGATAGGTTTCAGCACCTTAGGGCATTTTTCACCTTAAGCCTATGGATACTATTGTCTCCCTAATGAGCCTATTCAGGCCATTGTTCATCTTATGAGCCTAATTCAGACCAGGGTGACAAGAGGTCAAAGCTGGCTGACTATAAGATGGAGGACTCCTTCTAGCTGTATTCAGACTGATGAAGCTGTCTGGATGAGCAGCAAAACATTTCTATCTCTCAAAAAGAAGTCCAGTAGCCATGACTCAACTTCCAGATAAACTCACCTGGATGACTGAGAATCTTCACAGACATCCCCATTGGAATGCATTGGCTCAATGCATTTCAATGGAGAAATATTTCCCCATTGGAATACATTGGCTGAATGCATTCCAATGGGGGGAAATTTCTCCATTGAAATGCATAGAGCCAATACATTTCAATGGAGATTGAGGGGCAGCGACCAACGCTGCTGGGTTGCGCTCCTCCGAGAAGGCTCGGGGCCACATGGGCGGGGGGGGGGTGGGAGGTGATCGCATTGCTCCATGCCGCTGGCCTGCGCTTCTCCGAGATGCCTCGGGGCCAAGCGGGCGGGCAGCGTGGGGCAATGCGATCACTTGCAGCTGCCCACCCACACAACCCTGAGACTTCTCGGAGGAGTGCGGGTGGGCAGCGTGGGGTGATGCGATCACTCGTGCATCCCCAACGCTTTTCGGAGGAGCGCGGGCGGCGTGGGGTGATTTGATCGCCCACAGCTGCCCACCCACAAAGCCCCAAGGCTTCTCAGAGGAGTGCGGGCTGGCCACATGGGGCGATGTGATCGCTGCCCACCGCCCGCCCGCACTGTCCCAAGGCTTTTCGGAGGAGTGTGGGCCGACAGCGAGATCCGGTGCTTGGGGAAGGAGGGGAAAGGTTTTTAAAGCCTGGGCTTTTAAACCTCCCCCCCTTCCCCACACCCCGGGCTCCAGCTCATTGGCACTGGGGTGGGGAAATAAAGGTTTTTCTCCCCCACCCCAGTGATAATGAGCTGGAGCCGGGGCAGGTACTGCGATCCCGCAATATAGTGGGACCGCAGCACCTGACTCACGAAATGGCGGGGGGGGGGCTACTAAGAACATAAGAACATAAGAACATAAGAAGAGCCATGCTGGATCAGGCCAACGGCCCATCTAGTCCAGCTTCCTGTATCTCACAGTGGCC
>JAHTLZ010000275.1:26933298-26944379 GCA_023846285.1 Phrynocephalus versicolor
CAGGGAGGCAGTTACTCAACCAGCAATTACAGATCAATACACAACACATGGTGTCACAAAGAGTCGGTCACGACTGTAATGACACAACACACACATATGGAAAGTAAGAAAAAACTTCAATAATAACGTTGGGGAACGGTACAGAGAAGAGAGAGGCTGCACCTTCCTGACTTAGCTCCAAAGAAAAGGATAAATTATTCTCTGTTCATATTTAAACCAGCAGCAGCAGCCCTGTGGTCCTCCTCGCCAAATGATGGGCACAGCAGACTTTATTCTTTTTCAATATTTTATTTTGCTCTCCCTTACAAATCCTTACGGAAGGTTTAATACCACTATTGCTTAGATCACCTACCTATAACCTGCCTTCAAAGATGTCAGTTCCTCGTGATATGTCTGAGACTCGGGGAATTCAGCTCAGCCTAAGCAGATTCGGGTTATTAATCTACTGTAGTCTTGTTAACTTGCAAATCAGGAAAGTGTCTGTAGTGTGGTCTCTCATTCTCTCTTCCTCATATCCATATATATTTCTCACGAGCTGCAGAAAAGAGGGTAGTCAGACAAGTAAACAAAAAATAGAAAAATTAATGAAAGACACGCAGAAAAACAAAGACAGGGAGAAGGGTTTTCTATGCCATCATAGAACTTATGTGGCAGAAGTTCTGTTAGCATTTCAAAAAGAAAGGGAACTATTAAGTGGTTATTTCTTCCCGTGAGGCACATGGGAGGAAAAATTGTCATTTTGAAGATTGATATGGGAAAACATTCCTCCCTTTGTCAGAAATCAGTGTCACTCACTCAAACCAAATGTTGGTAGATTAAGGGCGGTTAAAAGGAAGTACTTCACCCAGGCAACAGTCAGAGTAGAGGATTTGATACCGCATGATGTGAGGATGATAACCACCCACTAAAATGACTTTAACAAAGGTTTAGACAAATTCATAGAGGTTTGGTCTACCAACAGCTACTAGTAGTTATCATGACTACTAGTCTATTACCAGCAGTCTCAATATGCCTCTGACTACAACCTTTTAGGGAACATGAGTGGCGGTGTCATAGTATAGTTAAGCATCCACAGACATGATGGGGATGGTCCATAACAATTTGGAGATTACTCTGTGCCCCGTGATAGTTTTGGTTGTCTTCCTTTACACATTTTCAAGCTCTACGGCACATTTTTTTTTGAAAGAAGACCAGAACTGTATGGAGCATTTGAAATGCAACCACACTATGCATTTATATAAGGGCATTACGATATTGAAATGCTTATCTTTAGTGCTTTTCCTGATAATATCTAGCTTCAGATCTGCTTTGCTTGCTATCACTGTAAAATGTGTTTATCCTTCACTGAGCTGTCTATCATTACTCCAACATTTCTCCCGGAGAGCCCAAGCATGGGCAGATCCAGTCAAGAGTGCGAGAGAAGGATGTTAGAGTTCTAGTTACTTTCTTCATCAGCAGGCATCATTTTGGACTTCCATGCAGTCCCGCATGTATTTATGCTGCCCATATCTCTAAGCTGGAGAGATCCTATTGGAGCTTTCTAAAGATCACTTGGGTTTTCACTACCCCAAATAAGTGAAAATCATCTACAAACTTGTTTTGTTACTTGAGATACTATCTTTAGGGGGTATGGTGGCTCAGCAGGCTAGAGTACTGAAAACTGTCGGCTACAAAGTCAGCAGCTCAGCGGTTCGAATCCCAGGTGCCATGCAACAGAGTGAGCTCCTGCTCTTAAGCTCAGCTCCTGCCAACCTAGAAGTTTGAAGGCATGTAAATGCAAATGGATAAATAGGTACCGCTGTAAAACAATGTTTCCTTGCAGCCATGCCAGCCACATGGCCACAGACTTGCACAACACTGGCTCTTCAGCTTGAATACGGAGATGAGCACTGCCCTTAGAATTGGACAAAACTAGCACACATGCGTGTGGGGAAAACCTTTACCTTCACCTTTACCTTTAGGAATTTCCCCCCTCAATCCTTGCTTCGCCAATCCTACCATCAACTATGTTCTGTCAGTTTTGTCTCCCTACTATTTTCAGGACTTCCACTTTCCAAAGGAAATGTGTTTACCTTTTAATACTTCCTTTGCACTGGCATTTTAAATCAGGGCTTGTTTATTGTGGTAGGTTATTCTATTGTTGCCATTGTTCGACAGAAGGCAGACTGGGAACTCAAGTGGTAAACAACTAGGAACTAGAAAACCTTCCCCATTTCTGTTGGTGTTTCTAGAGATCTGCCCACAGAGAACCCAAATTGAGCTTCTACTCATTGCTCTCCTAAGGCACAGTTATTTATTGTGGCCTCATTGTGTTGCGAGTAAATATTTCCCTCTATCAATGTTAGGGTAATTGAAGTTCTGTTATAATATTTAGTTCTGTGGCTGCATTTCCGGTTTCATTCTCCACCTCCAGCTCACTTTCTTTCTTTTTTAACCAGAGAGCCCAATTTAAGTTGGCTGCACTATATACCTTTGGGGGCTTGTTATTTTTACTTACAATGATTCTGTGGAAGACTATGCCTTCCCTTAGGTTTTCTAGTTTATTGTGTTCAATGCCTTCCTTACGATAGAGACAGAAGTGGCCAAAGTGTGGCCCCTGGACTGCACACAACCTCTAACACCCAAATCCAGCCTCATTCCTCCTGCCCCTCCATACTGTCAAATAAAGAAACTTAATATCTGCTCAAAAAGTCACTGTATGCCTTCTAGGAGGCACTGTAGAGTAAACACTTTGTCATGTTTTGGACACCAGGACTCACTGGCTCCATACATCCTGCAAAACTTGAATTTAGGGGGAGGGGCATTCCTGCTAGGGGATGTGAGATGGCTTCTTCAGTTAAAAAGAGAGGGGCTTTAATAAAAACAAAAATACTTTGAGGTTGGTGGAATTTAGGAACAGGGGTAGTCCTTCAACTCCCAGTGGTGGACATGTGTGGTCTTTGGACCTCTGGAACTTTCTCACCCTTGATGTAGGGCAGTGCTACCTGTAACATATCCTTCGTTTTCCTTTCTTTAGAGTTTAGACTGTATATTCAGATATTTCAGTATGTTTATATGTTTTAAGATCCAGAAGTTACTAATTCCCATCAATGTGATACTGTTCCTTTAGTTTTGGGCTATGTTTGCCAGAGTGTTATTGCTGTTTTTCTTAGCATGCATTTCAGTTCCATCTTGGTTGGTTGGGACATTTCTGGCATTAGTATCTAAACACCTACAGTATATCTTACTTTTAAATATAATTTTATTTTTCAATTAAAAATATAGAATGGATATACATAAAAGAAAAAAAAAGAAAAAGAACAACAAAAAAGAAAAGAAAAAGTACACATATAAAAAGTTTTTTTTACAATATAATATATCTCATTTGGTGATTCTCTGTCATTGACATTATGCTATCTATTCATCCTCCCTCCCATTTTTTATTTTATACTACTACAATGCTTTAGCCTTCCACCATGTTGGAGTAGGCTTTTGAGCATAGTTGGCTCAGCAGGAAAATAAAGACATTATAGCAGAGCTCACCATCCTCATAGGTATATTTCCAGTAGGTCAATCCGACAGCATAACAAAATAAAGAGAATTCCCCCAAAAAACATTACACATGGGTTTTCACTATATACAAGCCTCAACCAATCACAAAGCATTACATCATTTACTTTCACCTTAATGCACATGTGTTAGCCTTCCTTTTTTGTTAACCACAGTTGCTCAGCATTTCACACACATGTTCAACATGGCTGTTGATTACCACAAGCCTTGTTTTGTTTCAGCTTGTAAATTATACCTTGACACCCCTCCTAATTTATTGCTGAACAGAACATAATCCCAGTTTTTCAGTTAGTTCTTTGTGTCTTTGTGCACTTAAAGGTTTTGTAAAAATGTCTGCCAGTTTTTTTTTTCTGTTTCACAGTATACTAACTGAATTAGTTGATCTTTTACTGTTTCTCTTACATTGTGATGTCAATATGCTTGCTTCTGCATTTCATTCTGTCTGTGGTTGCCATTTGAATACATGTGGTGTTTTGGGCTATGTTTTGGGCTATGTTTGCCAGAGCGTTATTGCTGTTTTTCTTAGCATGCATTTCAGTTCCATCTTGGTTGGTTGGGACATTTCTGGCATTAGCATCTAAACACCTACAGTATATCTTACTTTTAAATATATTTTTTCAATTAAAAATATAGAAAGGATATACATAAAAGAAAAAAAGAAAAAGAACAACAAAAAAGAAAAGAAAAAGTACACATATAAAAAGGCTTTTTTTTTTACAATATAATATATCTCGTTTGGTGATTCTCTGTCATTGACAATACGCTATCTATTCATCCTTCTTCCCATTTTTTATTTCATACTACTACAATGCTTTAGCCTTCCACCAGTTATAAAGAGGTCCCAACTAAGATAAAATTTTGATTCTTCTTGTCCCTTTAGTCTTTTAGTTCATCTATCAATTTCTGCAAATTCTAGTATTTTTTTTTAATAATCATCTCATCAGTTGGGGGATTTTCTGATTTCCAGAACTGGGCCCATAATAGTCTAGCTGCTATCAAAAGGTGTAGTAATAGATGAGAATTTTGTTTATCCATTGTATTTGGCAATAAACCTAACAAAAATATTTCTGATTTAAACTCTAGTTCTAATTTTAAAATTTGCTTAACCCAAGTATGAATTTTAAACACCTCTATCTCTAATTGTATGCCTCTGTCAGGGAAATGGGAAAATGGCAGTAGGTACGTCAAGAAACCGAGTAAGGATTTGTAAGAAAATGGTTTGTGTAGTTGTTTTTCCTTAGTTCTTTCCTAGATCTCACAGGTGCAAGTTATCACCTGGAAAAGAAAGAAGAGGCTACAGAAGTCATAACATCACCATTAGAGATGGGCACGACTCAGAAAAATTGTTCGTTTTCGTTTTTGTTTTCGTCTAGGGGTCCGTTTCGGCTCGTTTCCGTTTTCGTGAGCTAATTTTCAAAATTTTTCATTTTCATTTCGTTGCGTAACGAAAACGACAAATGAAAACGAAAACGAAAATTTTTTCGTTTCTTCCCATTTAGCTCCATTAAGTGCTTTTCCAGTAACGAAAAATGAAAAATGGCTCGAAATTAGTCGTTTCGTTTCCGTTTTCGTTCCAGTTTTGAGCCGTTTTTCGTTTTTCATTTCGTTATGTAACGGAAACGAAAAACGGAAACGGAAACGAAAATTCCGCTAAGTCGTGCCCATCTCTAATCACCATTCCTGAAGTCAAACTTCATGGGAACTGAAGGAAGGGGGGACTGGAAAGGAACTAGTGAATATGCTGATTACTGCCTTATGATTGGTTGACCACCCGAGTTACTGTAAAAGATGGGAGGAGTTACTACTAATAAAAATGCTGCACGTCAGAGAGTGAGAGAGCCTTAGTTTTTGCTTATGGCTTCCATTTAGGATTTTTAGCATTTAGAATTCCAAAATGGTTTTTAAGTCTTCTGTGCTAGCATTAGATAGAATTATTATTTTCTTGGACTGTGTATATTCTAAAACCATGCTACTGGATAATAATACTATATTCATTATTATTTGCATTTGCCTTTTTTACTCAGATTTTAAATGATTTTGACTTTTACTTTTTACTTTTCTATGTTTTAATAAAATAATAATATTGTTCTAGGGCAGTGTTGGCAAACCTATGGCACGGGTGCCAAAGGTGGCACTTGGAACCCTTTCTGTGGGCCCCAACATCGCCCCTCCACAGCCACCTGTATTCAGGTTAAATTGCTGTATTGGCGCCTTATGAAAAATTAGTGGGTTTTGATTCACAGTTTAGGTACTCAGTCTCTAAAACGTTCACCATCACTGTACTAGAGTGTGGCTAAAGCCCAGTGTCTTGGCCAAAGAAGTAACTTGGGAACTTTGGGACATTTTTATACTTATGTTCTACTTGGAAGGGTTGCTATAGCTTTTAAAATACACAAGCAGAATTAAGTTTGTGGAATCTAGTAAGCTGAGAGCCCTCAGAGCACCTCCACAGGCACTCTCCTGACCAAGGATAGCTCAGAGCATAAGAGTGGTGGAATTTAAAGGTGAAATTGGCTATCCATACCTAGATGCTCAAAACAGGGCACCTTCTGGACCCCAGTTTTTCCCAAGCAGCCTACATTGCATCCTTCTTCAAATGTCTGTCTCTTTCTCTGTGTGTGATTTTTTTCTACAGTGTTTGTTTGTGTGTTCGTTTACGGTTTCTTTTCTTTTTTTCTTCCTTTCTTTTTCTTTTTTTTGGTACATTCATGCATACAGGCATAACCACATTACAATAAACATTCATCTCTCAATAGAAAAGACATTTAGTCTGGGAACAAAGCAGCAGACAGAAGCACAACACAGCTTAATCTGTTCACTCTTACAGTGCACACTTATTGAAAAATAAATATCCCCCTTCCTCCACCTCTTCCCTAACTCCCAAATTATCCAAACTGAATCGACATTTGGTCCAACACCATTAATACTTAAATCTCAACAGCTACAGCTGAGTGAACCAAGAAATTGCCTGACATATTTGCCTGCACTGTCTATGAAACTGATTATCCTGTGCAGCCAGGATGACTTTGAATTATCAGTAATCCACTGGATCTCTATGCTGCTTCCAACAAATTAAAAAAAGAGATGAGCTAAAATCCATGACTTTAAAGCATGTTTACATTATACTTATTTCAAACACATACCTCAACTCAGTTACACAACAATATTCTTCACATAAGTGAATTTATTACTCACTTATCGGTATCCTAGAATGTGAATGATAACTCTCAAAAAGCGAGAATGAGAGAACGTGTGGCCAAACACTGGTCTGCAATTATCACTAAACCTAGTTCACATAACCAGTAGGAAGATGATGAGAAATGGAGACAAATTATATATATGCAGGAGCTAATGTTTTCATCGCTGATCCAAGCTTTCACGTTTTTTCCTCAGGCATTGAACCAACTATGGTACTTAGTTGCTGCGTCTACATCCAGTTTTTCTGTTTGAAACATTTCTGTACCATTGAATCAAATTTTTGGGTGGCTAGGATAGTGTTTTCCAACTTGGCAGGTTGTCTAAACAATATGAATTCTCTTTAAGTAATTTGCTTACCTGCAAGGTATGGTACTATCTATGTATATTTTCATACTCTGCTTAATGGGACATTTTGTTACGTGCCATCAAGTTGCTCCTGGTCCCATGAATAAGTGATCTCCAGAATGTCCTGTTCTGAACAGCCCTCCTCAGCTCTTGCACACTTGAGCCACTAGGTAGACATGGGCACGACTCGGCGAAATTTTCGTTTCCGTTTCCGTTTTTCGTTTCCGTTACATAACGGAAACGGTAACGATAATTAAGCTGTCAGAACTCGAACTCGAACCGAAAAAAGAAAAATTTGGTCGGGTTTTTCGTTTTCGTTTGTGGCATCGTGGCGATCGCGCAATGCGAAGCACAGAAAAAGTTTTTAAAAGTTTTTTTAAAAAAACCCGACTCCCGGCCAAAAAAGCAGGCGAAAATATGCCTGTCTGAGGCTTTGCCACTTACCAGAGGGGTGGTTTCTGGGGGGTCCCCGGCCTTTCCCCCCCTTCTCCTGTCCTGGGCTGCTTGCACCAGGCTGGGGGGGGTCATCCTTGTCGTCTCGCCATGCCATGCGGTGGGGGGGATCCAAAATGGCGACCGCAATTTTTGTTTTGAAATCGTGGTCAAAAAACACACCAAATCACCACAGAGACATGTGAAATTTATTTATTTTAAATGCCTGAATTTTAATAGTAGCAGCAGTGGGTTTTTTTAGAGCAATAAAACGTCATATTGATTTTATTTCATTTTATTTTTTATTTTTTTAGACCTGCCCATTTGGGCTGGGCATGGGATGGGACCATGCAATTTTTTTGAACCATTCCACCAATGGCATCGCCAGGTTTTTGACTGACACTTCTGGATGTCTCGGAGGGCATAAAAAGCCGAGGCACCTTCCAGAAATCGTAGTCGGGTGTATGGATGTGGTTGAGGGAGGAGGGCTGGCTGCTGGTGCTGGTGTGATCCAATTGAGATTGAGGAGGGAGGCTGGAGGCTTTAGGATTTAAGTTAGGCAGGCAGGTAGGGAATTGAATTTAGCAAATAATTTCATTGATTCCCTACAGCTTTGTCTGCTGAAGGGAATAGCAGTTTATTCTATATTTCTTCTCTGGCAGTTTGTGAGGATTTTTTTTTCTGATATTGGATAAAGGGGGAGATTCGACTGGGAGTGGGAGCTGTGGATTTATTTTAAATATATATTATATACTACCATTTATTTTCTATTTTCCCAACTTCAATTTGCTTGCACACACACACATTTGGGGTGCAAGCCAAGAACAGAACCTCTATCCTAAGTGATATCCTAACTGCCCACTCACCCGTCTGCCCGCGCCGCCACCCGCCTGCCGCTGTCGCCGCCTGCCCATGGCCCCCCGCCACCGCCACCCACCTGCACCTCCCCCCTGCTGCCCGCCCCCGGCCCCGCCTGCCGCCTAGGGCGCAAAAACACCTAGCGCCAGCCCTGATTGCGGGATGCCCCTATGCTCTGGGAAGTCAAATCGCGCTAAATTGTGGTGGAAACGACAAACGAAACAACGAAATGACATATTTTTGAAAAATTTCGCGACAAACGGAAATGACCTGAAATGGACCCGTTCCGACAAACGAAAATTCAAAACGTCATTTTTTTCTGGTCGTGCCCATGTCTACCACTAGGGACTCAATTTTGGTCTTACTGTTTTTTCCTGCTGCCTTCAGTCTTTCCTAGCTTACTGTCTTGTCCAGAGAATCCCACCTTCTAATGAGCTGCCCAAAGTAGGGCAGTCTCAGCATTGTGAGTTTTGCTTCCAGAGTTATTCCAAACTTAATTTGTTCATCTTTTGTTCATTTGTTCATCTCTGACAGTCCGGGGTATCTGTAAAACTCTCAGCACCACATTTCAAATAAATGATCCCCCCCCCCCAACACACACATGAGCTTTCTATATTGTCCAGCCTTCACACCCATGTGTTCTGATTAGAAATGCCCGAGTATAAATGATCTTGGTCTCCAGTGACACGTTCTTCCACTTGATTACCTTTTCTGATTCCTTCATTGCTGCCCTTGTCACTCTCAGTTGTCTTCTGATTTCTAGTCAGCACTCTTTGTTTGGAATGATGATTGAACACAGATCTACAAAATGTTTCATTATTGCAATTTCTTCATTTTCAATGTTATAGATGTGTAGTTTTTCTACAACCATAGTTTTGGCTGTCTTCATGTTCAACTGCAGTCGTGCTTTGGCACTTTCTGTTTTCATCATAGTGCTATGAACTGATAGGGTGGCATATTGATGTATCTAAAAAATAAACAAATGTCATAGTTGTGAGTTTTTTGGGCTGTTTGGCCATGTTCTGGAAGTTTTTCGTCCTAACGTTTCACCAGACTCTGTGGCTGGCATCTTCAGAGGGCAAGGAGCTCAGGGAACTAGGAGTTTGTGTTCTGGGGTATAGAATGAATGAGACCTGGGTTCTTAAAGTAGTGGGAAAGAGGAAGCTTGTCCCATGCAGGACAATAGGTGAAACCCTTCGAGAATAAATAAATTTCACTTTCACTAAAAAGTTTAAAGTCATTGCTGCTTTCTGGTGCCATATGAATATCTTAAATTGTTGGTGTTTTCCACTAATATTCACTGCTCCTTATAAATCTAGCTTGGCTTTCTGTATGATATGTTCTGAATGCGGATTGAACAGATCAGATGATAAAATGCACTCTTATCTGACATCTTTATCTTCTGTATAGATCTTCACCTATTTTCAGCCTTCTCTTTATTTTCTCCTAGTCAGGTAGTCTTACTCCATGTTGGTCATTTAGCATTCCTAAGTTTTAATTTCCCTTTGATTTCTTGGATCTTCTAGAAAAGATATCTTGTTCTCCCCTTTTGTTATTCACCTTTATTTCTTTCCACTGGTTGTTGTAGTAGTTCTCTTTGTCTTTGTGCGACAGTCACTGAACCACTGAACTTAGCGTTCTAACTAGAGGGCATGAAACAAAAAATGAAACACTATTTTGTCATTTTGTTACATAATGAAACATTAGGGTACATTTCATCACAAAAGGAAATGAAATGCCATTTTCCTCTAGAAATCAAATGCTTCATCCTACAGGAATCAATGGTAAGGGAGCTCAAGCTCTTCCCTGTAAAACCCCAATATTTTTTTGGGGGGGGAATCTTTCTAATTGATTGAATCGGGATTCGGAAGCCAAGCTATGGTGGTGCTAATCGCTTGCCCTTGTGAGTGCTATTCCAGTTTCTGGATTCAATTAGAAAGATTTTTGCTAGGGGCACCCCCTTTGGGGCTTAATAACTCAGGGAATTATAGCCCCTAACTGCCTATTCTACATCTTGGCTCAGTATTGGAGCCACTCCCTTTCTGTTGATTTTGTCATTTCCAGAGTAAAACATTTTGTCTGACTGAAAACATCTCATTCCAGTGCACTTTAGTTGGACTTACTATATACTGTACCCAACTCATGAAAATTACCACTAGGTTTGTAATCCAAAGACAAGGAATCTCCTTCTGATATATATCAATGCTGATATGCTAGAAGACTTCAAAGAAAACTAAGTTACAACCTTTCCCTCAAGTCCCATAATGAATCTTCTTTTCTCCTTTCCCTAATAAAATGGCACTCCTGAGATGTTAAAAGTTATAACATGTTAAGGAGGCACCCCCAACCAGACATTCTTCAAGATGTGCTCAATTACACTTCCATTATCCCCAACCAATTTGTCCACTGCCCATACGGGTCTAGAGGAAACAGGATTCATGGGAGCCCTAGTCGAATAGAAGGGTGCCAGTTTGAGAAAGGTTGGTACTGAGTGACAGTGAAAATATCATGTACAATTTAGAAATATCTGTGGGACCTTCTGTCATAAAATGTGACTCTAATTTTGTATTAGTGATGGTTGCCGGCCTATGCTATACTTGGAACAGCTTTCCTCAACTTTCCCCAGCTTTCCCCAAATAGTTTAGACTGCCACTTGCATTAGATTCCCTTTGGGGAGAAAGGTGGCATAAAAATAAAGT
>JAHTLZ010000275.1:26944419-26967089 GCA_023846285.1 Phrynocephalus versicolor
TAGGGGGCTAGGGCAGGTTTTAGGGGGCTTTTTGGCACATCCCAGAAGTCTCCATGGCCAAGTGGCCATGCGATTGGTGGGATGGCTCCAAAAATTTGCATGGTCATCCCCTCCCACATGGCTGGCCAGGCCACTGGCCCAGCCCATCATTGCGCACTGCGCAGGTGTAAAAAAAATAAATAAATAAAATCAATGGAGGACAGAGGAGGAGAGGAGAGACATTTTGTTGCAAGAAAAAACCCACTGCTACTGTGAAAAATCTGGCAGTTTATAAATTTCTGCGTGTTTCTGTTGTGCTTGTGTGTTTTTGGACCACGATCCACGATTTCAAAAACAATATTGCGTTTGCCGCCCCATTTTGGATCCCCCGCCCGCACCGCATGGCATGGCAGCTCGAGTCCGGCTGCCCAGGATGGGGGGGAGGCGGGACCACCCCTCCAAACAATCCCTCCGGTAGGTGCCCTGCGCCCTTAGTCAAGCAGGCATTTTTCTGCCTGCTTTTTGGCCCAGGAATGGGTGGGGGGGAGACCCGGGAGAGTTTTAAAAAGTTTTTTCCTGTGCCGTCCATGCCGCTTGCTTGCGCTTTGGCGGCCGGCGGCGAGACTGGGCTTTTTGCGGCGGGCGAGCCTGCGGCGAGTCCCACCACACCAGAGCATCCCAGGACGGAGGGGGGGAGGCCGGGACCCCCCCTCCAGACCAGAAACCCCCCCTCTGGTAGGTGCCCTGAGGCACGGCAGGCATTTTCCGCCTGCTTTTTGGCCCAGGAATGGGTGGGGGAGAGTTTAAAAGTTTTTTCCTGTGCCATCCGTGCTGCTTGAGCCGGCGGCGAGACTCGTGCCGTGCGGGAATGGGTGGGGGGAGAGTTTAAAAGTTTTTTCCTGTGCCGTCCGTGCCGCTTGAGCCGGCGGCGAGACTCGTGCTGTGCGGCTTGTTGCTGCTGAGAGCCTGCGGCGCCGGCGAGTCCCACCAGAGCAGCCCAGGAGGAAGGAGGGGGGGAGGCCGGGGACCTCCAGAAACCACCCCTCTGGTAGGTGCCCTAAGGCACGGCAGGCATATTTCCGCCTGCTTTTTGGCCGGGAACCGGGTTTTTTAACTTTTAAAAACTTTTTTTCTGTGCCGCTTGGCATCGCGCGCAATCGCGCGATGCAAGTAATGAGCACGACAAATCAGACCAAATTGTTCGTTCGTCAGTTCGAGCTCGAAGTCTGGCGGAGTAATTCCCGTTACCGTTTCCGTAGGGTAACGGAACCGAGTAACGGAAACGGAAACGGAAATACCGCTAAGTCGTGCCCATCTCTAGTGACCACTGACCTGTGTTATCAGTCAATTTAGATAGAGTGCCTTGAAAGTACTTACAAAAACACAAAACAAACATCACATGCTGGATGACTTAGGGTTAGAGATGTAAAATTTCTGCAAATTTTGAAGCCATGGAAAAATGAATGGTCTTTGGATGAGATGGCACAGTATATAAAGCCAATAAGTAAATAAATAAATAAAATAAAATAAAAACTCTGACCAAAAAAAAAGCAACAGAAAAAATGGGGGGCAGGGTTTTCCCCCTGTTTTTTTCTCTCCAGTGTTTCTGGAAATTTTACATCCCTACTTAGTGTTGATACCATCATATTTATTTTTCAACAGCAGAAATCTTGAAAGATTTCTATCAGAATGCCCTAAAATTTCCCCTAAAATATATATTTCATAAGTCACTAGAAAATATCACTCATCATAACCAAAAGTAATGTTGTAACTATTTGTTGCTTTCCCCTGGATCATACCATGGTGTACTAGTACAAGAGTAATTTGTTATAGATATCTTCATTGGTTATAACTAGTTACTTCCAAGGTGTGGTTCTCACTTTCCTTTCTCCAGCCTCCATATACAGACATAATTGGAGGAAGGAGAAATATAGCCTTCCTGGTATCCCTAAATGACAGCCCTTTCTTAGTCAATTCACACCTCAGTCTTCAGTCTTCATGCAGTCTCCAGTTTCACCTCCACCTCTCTGCTCTTAGCAGAGTCCTTGAGGACACACAGTGCCATCACGAAGTAAGGCAAAAACGCATGGCTATTTGCTAGAAACCCAGTTATCTGTTGCTGCTACAGCAGTCCTTTGCCGTTGTCCGCGGCTGCTTACTCAGCATTCCTCTCTGCTGGGCCTCCTCCCCTCTGCCTCATTTTCCTGGCTCTGTCTAAAATAATATTTCTGCTGCCCTTGCTTAGTCAGTGGCCTCTGCAAACTGTCCAGTGATTTTCATCTGACAAAGTCACTCAAGTCAAACCTGAACAGTTTGAGCAGTCTGAGGAGGAGGAGGAGGAGGAGGAGGAAGAGGAAAGCTACTTAGCAGAATCACTCTGGCGGGAACACAAAGTGAGTGCAAGGATTTCTGCTGCCATCATCATCATCCCCATCATCACCACCATTCCTGTCAGAAAAGTCAATGCCACCTACTGATCATGACCTCCCTCATGAAACCAAAAGATCTGTCTGCTTTTTTTTTAGGGCTGAGGCAAACAGCCTGTAATGGCTCTGAAGTGGTTTGGTTGGGGGTGGGGGTGATTCAGGAAAATGGTGATCTGTTTTGATTCATGAGTCATCAAGATCACTGAATCTCTGTCTCTTTCTCTCTCACTCACTCACTCACACACACACACACACACACATTAATGTATTTTTTCTAATGAATGGATTCATAAATTCATTTTAATGTAAAACTCTATAAAATCCCCCCTTTAGGAGTGCATAATATGGAAATCATGAATCCAATCTGCCCCAAACATGGAGGGATTATCAATAAAAGTACAGTAACCCCCGCCATTTTGTGGTTCATGTACTGCAGTCCCGCTATATCACAAGACCGCAGTACATGCTGGGGCTCCAACTGATTAGCGCCTGGGTGAGGGAGAAAAACCTTTATTCCCCCACCCCAGCGCCAATCAGTTGGAGCACACCCCTTTTTAAATGCCTTCCAGTCATGGAGGCAAGTCTGCCTCCATGACTGGAAGGGATTTCAAAAGGGATGCACTGCTTCCCCCTCCACAGGGGCTCCGGAGAAGCGGAGCGCCCCTTTTAAAATCCCTTCCAATGCATTTCAATGGAGATTGAGGGGGGAGCGCTGGTCGCAAGCTGGCGCCAAGCAAGCGCACTGGATCAGATCATGCACCACCCTTGCACGGGCTGCTGGAAGGCAGCATATCGTGGATTTTCAGTCATCACGGGTCAGGTGGGTTACTGTAGTCAGAAGATTTCCTAGAAGAAGAAGAAGAAGAAGAAGAAGAAGAAGAAGAAGAAGAAGAAGCGCTGACTTTTATCAAGACTTTTCTTCCCTGGAGCCCTATGATCACACTGGGGTAGCAGTTAGTGTGATGGACAAAGACACAGGAGACCTGTGATTAAGTCCCCGGTGGCCATGAAAATTCTGTGTGTTGAAGGATGGCACTGGTAAAATCACTTCTTAAATATCTCACTTACCTTGAAACTTCTATTAAAGTCATTTTAAGCTTGCCGACATGTAACACAGATAATACTGCCAGGGTACATGGGAGCTATAGTCCCAAAAAAAAAACTTTTCTGAGCTCTGAACAAAAAGCTTATGAACAGCAAGATACTCTGCACCAAAGGATTCTGATCATATAGGTTCTGATCACATCATATAGAGGCTCTTATGCATATACATGTGCTCACCTTCCTGAATATCTAATTATTAATGTTGATAATGAGAACACATCTTCCAGTATTTAATGAAGAGATTAAACTTACCAGTTCACCCTTTAAGCGAATGACTATTCAGTATTTGCACACAAATAGCAACAACAGATGTTTGCTTCCACAAAGGATAGGAGCATCCCTTGCATAAGGTTGAATGTTGTGAGCCTGAAAACAAATAGGTTTTGAAATCAGATGCACATTTGAGCTGTTTAGTGGCCAAAAGCTGCTTGTGTAGTTATACAGATAGAAGGGAAATTGAATAAGTAGCAGTGGCAAATTACTGCTAATTAATGAATTCTTTGTTGCAAACTACTGGTGTGTAATGAGGAATGCTAATCACGAATTAGCAGCAATTACCTGTTGTCAATTACGCCATTTCCCATCTAGCACCATATCAACCAAAGTGAATTGTGGCCTTTCTTGATTAGTTACATTTATGCCCACTGTTTCCTGCAATGTGTCCAACGTGCTTTATATTCACAGCAACCCTATGAGGTAGGCCACATGGAGTCAGAGAAAAAGAAAGACTGGCCCAAGTTTTATGACTCAGAGTAGACTTGGATTTCCCAATTTCCAATCCACCATTGTAACCACCACAGTACAGGCAGCTAATGGTCAGGTGCCTCCCATCAAAGTCCATTAATGTACCTGGGTGCCACATTACACTGGTGCTCCAATGTGAGTTTTTATACCCGTAAATTGACGTGAGGAGGAAATGTGGGCAGGGGGGGAGAGATCAGAGGGCCTTGGATAAAATTTTCCTCTAAGGACAGAGGCTTATTATTGCACTGTCACAAGAGCAGCTCTTTAATAAGTAGAACCTGTCAAACAATGGGGGGCTACCTCACTGAGCGAAGAGATGAAAACATATTAACTCCCTCCAAAGGGGGAAAAGGTGCTGATTAGCTAGTGCGTGGACAATATGAAATGTCAGAGACACAGACAGTGAGCACAACTGTTCATTATTATATTAACAGCCTTAATTTTCTCCCTTTAAACACAGGTACCCTGTCAGTTCAATTAGATAGCGCTTGAGTGTGTTTAATGTAGATCAATATATTGCTGCATCTGGAGCCCTCCCCACCCCCACCCCTGTGACTGCCCTTCCTGGGCAGCTTGTGCGTGCGTTAAGATACAGGGCAGCCAGAGAGAGCAACATTCATTCTGATATTCTTTTTGTCCTTGGGGTAGAAAGGGCTTTGCAGGAAAGGTAAGTTAGATGATGATACACGAGCCTATTTGAGGTGAAACTAATCAACAGTGATTTGCAAAATTCCCACTGTGGTGGAGACCCAGGGGAGTGTTTGGAAAGGTCTCAGAAGATCAGGCCAAGGTAAAGAGCAATCTTATATGTTTAGCAAATGACATTACAGAACACTGGGGGGGGGTTGCACTTTCTCATGCTGTATTATTACAAAGAGTAGTATAAATCAGCAGGTACCACTGTTTCTAATCCTGTCTGTAGGCTAGTGAATCAAAAGAGTCACAGAATAGAGAGGATCAAGAAAATAATATTTTTAAAAGCTGTTCAGTGCAATTGTTTTTCAAGAGGTCTGTGGGGTGAGTTTGTCAGAAGCACACAGGATGCTATTCAATTGTTAAGGCTGGATTTCTTATCAGAGAAGGGGCAGGGAGAACTAGTTTTAGGGGACCAAAGCACGCAGTGGGTCCCTGAAGTTCACTCTGGCCAGGGCCTGCCTTTCACAAGCCAAGCGTTATGGAACAACAGGTTTCCTAGCTGTGTAGTAAGGGATGCCTTCGGACAGAAAACTGCCCTAAATGACCACTCGATAGCAGATCAGGAGAATGGGCCTCACCTCCCTTGGGTGATCTCAGACTCTCTGGAGCTCAAGAGACACACAGTTGAGGAGGTTCAGGGCCCCCACAAGAATCTTTTTGGTTCAGAAGACGTTTTGCGAGCAATTGGACCAAGGAGTGGCAATGAGAAAATCAGAGATCCAGGATCAGAAAACCTGGCAAACTGAAGCAGATGCCTCTGGTGCTGCTGTTACAAAAGTCGAGGGTCATGGGCAACTGCAGCAGAGGAATGGACAAATTACAGCTTTCCAGATCTTGTTGGGTATCCACTTCTGTGTTCTCTCCCAATTCCTAGTAAGCACTGACATGAACTGCATTCCAGGAACACCTAGAAGATCACAACTTGTCCAAGCCTGCTGTGCAAGGTGCAGTCCAGTTTCAGGCAATCTTAGTAAAACTAAGGTTTCAACAATAAGAACTACCAACACAGTTTTCTGGTGAGTTGTGACTTTAATGGGCCCTACCAACATCCTCTTTGGAGCAGAATTTGGACAGCTAATTTCAGGAGAAATACTGCAAAAAAAAATAGGTTGAAGCAATTCATCATAGAGCTTTAAGCATCCTCCTATCACTGCTCTTCAGGGATGAGTAGGAAATGGAAAAATTATGTTTTGTTTCATTTCTTTCCGTCCCCCACCCCCACTTTTTTCATTTTGTTTGATACAAATTTTTGCAAAAAGTACATATGAAACAAAACACTAACAAAATGGTTCGTGGAGGGGCCCTGGAAAGTGGCCTCAGAAGCCACAGAGGCCCCTTCCCGAACAGCCCTCCTCTTCCTCCTCCTCCTCCTCCTCCTCCTCCTCTTCCAGGGGCTCATGCTCACCTCCTCTTCCTCTGGCTCTTCGGTGGCCATGGCAGTGGCAGGACTTCTCGCCACTTGCACTTCCCCACTCCTAGCCCAGACTCTTCAGTGGTGACGGCAGGGCCTCTTGCCACCCGCGCTCCCCCTTTTCCATCTGGGCCTTTCAACGGTGGCGGCAGCATCAGGGGTGGCAGGGCTTCTCCCTGTACGAGCTCGCCCTCTCTTGGCATGCAGGGCTTGGGGAGGAGTTTAAAAAGCCCAGGGCTTTTTAAAAAAAAAAAAAACTTTTTCCCCCTCCCCAAGCCCTGCCCACCAGCTGATCTTGGGGGAGGGTGGTAGTTTTTCTAAAAAGCCCCAGGCTTTTAAAACTTTTCCCCCTCCCCCAAGCCCCACCTGCCACCTGATCAGCATTAGGGTAGGGGGGTAAAGGTTCCCCCCAGCCTAGCACCGATCAGCTGATGCACGGGGTTTGGGGGAGGGGGGAAAGTTTTTTCCCCTTTTCATGCTTCCCTTTTCATTCAGAGTCCAACCACCTTCCTGGCCCCTTCTCAGAACAAGGGCAAATTCAGCCAACCAGCCCTCTGCCTTTTTTTTTTAACATCCAAAAGGGAAAAATCCATAAAATGGCCTGGCCCTAGGTTTGTAGACATGGAATTGGAGGAACCTTCTCAAAAATCAACCTTGTTTATTTATTTATTTATTTATTTATTGTATTTATATCCCGCTTAATATCGAAAGATCTCTAAGCGGCTTACAAGCCACAATTGGCACAGATAATCACAGTTAGACAAAGACAATACACACAACAAACTAACAAAGTTAAAAACCTGATAGAGTTCCTGAACCTCTCTGATAAAAATCTAATAAAAATCTAATAAAAATATCATTCAGAGACATGGCGATGGCGGGGTAAAAAAAAAAAAAAAAAAAAAAAAAAAAAAAACCCTAGGAATCGCCGAAGGCCTCCCGGAAGAGGTAGGTTTTTAAAGCCTTCCGGAAGGCCAGCAGGGACTCTGCAGAGCGCACTTCAGGAGGGATGGAATTCCAAAGGCTAGGGGCCGCCACTGAGAATGCCCGGGCCCGGGTACTCGACTTTCGGGCTTCTCGGGGAGTGGCGACCCGCAGCAAGTGCGCTCGCGCCTGCCGAACGGGACAGGCCGAGGTGGATCGCTGAGCGATACGCTCTGTCAGGTAGTCCGGTCCCAAGCCATGGAGGGTTTTATAAACTAAAACCAAGACCTTGAATCTAATCCGGGCTGCAACGGGCAACCAGTGCAGGCGGGCCAGAACTGGCGTGATGTGATCATACCGACGCACGCCGGCCACCAGCCTGGCCGCCGCATTCTGAACCCGCTGCAGACGCCGGAGAAGAGTCAAGGGCAACCCCATGTAGAGGGCGTTACAGTAATCCAGCCTCGAGATCACCAGTGCTTGGACCACTGTTCTCAGAGAGCTCGCGTCGAGGTAAGGGCGGATCTGGGCGATCCGACGGAGATGGTAATAGGCGGACCTGGTCACCGACGCCACCTGGGATTCCATGGAAAGCGCCGGGTCCAGGAGCACGCCCAGATTCCGCACCCTCTCCGCGAGCTGGAGGGAAACTCCCCCCAGACAGGGGAGGGGGCCACCGTACCCCGACGGCGAGCTCCCAAAGAACATAACCTCCGTCTTCTCGGGGTTGAGCTTAAGCCTGTTCGCCCCGGTCCAGGTCAGTACGGCCTCCAGGCACCCATCGAGAACTTCAACAGCTTCCACAGCAGAGGTGGAAAAGGAGAGATAGAGCTGCGTGTCATCAGCGTACTGATGACAGCAGACTCCAAAACTCCTGATGACCCCCGCCAACGGCCTTACGTAGATGTTAAACAGCATGGGGGACAGAGACGACCCCTGTGGAACCCCACAAGGGAGAATCCAAGGGGCCGATAACTCCCCCCCATGCTGAACGTACTGCGGCCGGCCCTCCAGGAAGGAACGGAGCCATCTGCGAGCAGAGCCTCCGATCCCAACCTCAGAGAGCCGGTCCAGCAGGATACCGTGGTCGACGGTATCAAAGGCCGCTGACAGATCCAGGAGGACCAACAGGGAAGAGCAACCCCTGTCGGCCGCCCGGAGAAGGTCATCTTGCAGGGCGACCAAAGCTGTTTCGGTACCCCGACGGGGCCTGAACCCGGACTGGCATGGGTCGAGGCACTGCCGATCCTCCAGGTATGACTGCAGCCGGACCGCCGCCACCCTCTCGATCACCTTGCCCATAAACGGGACGTTGGCGATTGGACGATAGTTTGTTAAATCGTCAACCGCAAGGCCGGGTTTTTTCAAAATGGGCTTAACCACCGTCTCCTTCAGACGAGAGGGAAAAACCCCCTCACTGAAGGAGGCGGTGGCGATGACAGAAGCCCATTCGGCCATGGTCCCTCTGGCAGCTCTAATTAGCCAGGCAGGGCAAGGGTCGAAAGGGGTGGAGGCAGGCCGGCAATGCGCCATAGCCCTGGAGACCTCGACAGCGGAAACAGGCCCAAGCGCATCCAACCGAGGCGACGAAGGCGGACCAGCAACTGGTGATGGCGGGGCGGGACCACTGCAACCGGAGTCAAACCCGGCACGGATGGCCTCTATTTTTGTTCGAAAAAAGGCTGCGAACTGCTCACTACTGAAATCAGTAGGAGGAGGCCTGGCCAGACTAGGATTGCTGAGGTCACGAACCACCCGGAAAAGCTCCGCCTGGCGGTTCGAGGCCTCAGCAATTCTCAGGGAGGTAAAGGATGTTCTAGCCTCCCTTATCGCGATGGTGTAGCGACTAGACTGGGCATCAATGGCAGCCTTACTCAACGCCGTCCGGGTTTTCCTCCAGCTGCGCTCTAGCCTCCTCCTCTCCTGCTTCATTGCCCTAAGCTCCCCGGTGAACCAAGGGGAAGGCCGGGCTCGGCAACGGAGGAGGCGCTTGGGGGCGATCCGGTCTATGGTGTGGGCAGCTGTATCATGCCAAGTGTTAGCCACAACCTCGGCCGGAGCGCCAGTCAAACCACCAGGCAACCCCCCGAAGAGCTCACTGAACCGCTGAGGGTCCATGAGCCTCCGGGGGCGGGCCAAAACAGAGGCCCGAGGGTCCCCGCGGGGAGGGGCCGGAATCGCCAGGGAAAAAGAGAGCAGGTGATGGTCTGTCCATGACACAGGCAGGGAAACAATGTTCCCCACCTCCAGACACGAATCCCCCGACATGGAGGTAAAGACCAGATCCAGGGTATGACCGGACCTGTGGGTGGGGCATAGAACATGCTGGGACAGACCCATGGAAGCCATGGATTCCATGAACTCCAGGGCAGCACCGGAAAGTCCACCGCCGGCATGCACGTTGAAGTCACCCACCACCAACAGGCGCGGGGACTTCAACAGAGCAGCGGCGATGAATTCCGTGAGCTCTGGAAGGGATTGTCCTGGGTTGCGGGGAGCTCGGTAACCCAGCACAATGCCAAATCTGTCCCGCTGACCCACCAACAGGTGAAGTACTTCCAACCCCTGGCTAACCAATGTCGAGGCCCTGCTAACATGAAGAGAATCCCTGTGCACGATCGCAGCCCCTCCCCCCTTTTGACCCCCCAACCTTCCCACTCCCTCTACCAAGTACCCGGGCGGACACAAGAGAGCAAGGGAAGCCCCACCCTCCGTGCCCACCCAGGTCTCGGTGATAAACGCCAGGTCGGAGCCGCCATCCGCGATGGAATCATGAATGATGGGGATTTTGTTATGCACCGACCTGGCGTTCAACAGGAGACAGGTAAGATTGGGGGCGCTGGTGGAGTGACTCCCGGATACGTGACAGGGAGCCGAGGGGTCAGAACGAGGGACAGGCACAAGTTGCCTGACCCGGGTTCTTCTAGTCTGACGAACCCAACGGCTACAAGCGTACC
Organism: Phrynocephalus versicolor; assembly: GCA_023846285.1. Taxonomy (NCBI): domain Eukaryota; kingdom Metazoa; phylum Chordata; class Lepidosauria; order Squamata; family Agamidae; genus Phrynocephalus; species Phrynocephalus versicolor. Next base: position 26,954,661 of record JAHTLZ010000275.1, read on the forward strand.
GCCCACGGCCCGACACCGTTGGTATATGAGTCCCTGCGGTCATGGCAAAAAAAAAAAAAAAACCTAATAAATAGACACTAACAACAAAATTCACAGTAATACAATAAAAGTGTTAAATAAATGACAAAAAAGTAAATTAAAAAAAAATGACTATACAATACAACAGCAAATAATAGGATACAAATCCAAAGTAATAAGAAAACAAAATAACAGGAGGACCTAAGGCAGGAGGGAGATGGTTAAAACCAGGAGCAGGGCTGACTGACCAAGAAGATTGAAAACACCTGGGAGCAGGGGCAGGAGAGCCGAAGGTCAGAAGAACTGATTAGAAACAAGGTCATAATGAGGGGGGGGCGGGTAAAGATGGAAAATCATGCCCGCCATTCCATCTAATCTAAAACTCTAACCCGGCAGGTCCCAAAAGTTCTCAAATCCCCAAATCCCCAAACCCCCGCAAGGACCCTCCCCCCCAAAATTCCCCCAGCTCCGATGTCGACGGTAAAGGCGATGGTGGCCGGCATGCCACACGAACAGCCGAGGCCGACGGAGGTTGAGAAAGAGTCGGCATAGGAGCCAGTCCGGTGCCATCGCTGGAACTCCCAGGGGGGCATGGGGGGGGAGCTGGAGGGCCGAATGATGAAGGGTCGGACACCGGTGGCCGATGCGCCACCCGAACCCCCAGCCCGGGGGGGGGGGGCATGGACGCCGACGGCCGAACTGCCGCCCGGGGAGTCCTTACAGTCGGCGATGGCGGCGGCGGCTTCCTTTGCTAACCCGCCACCGTTGGCAGTCCGCCGCGATGGGAAATGGCGGACCGCTGGAGACAACTGCGGCGGCGGGAGCCACCTCAACTTCCTCAGATGGACCACCGCGGTGGTAACGGCGGCGAGCCACACACGAGAGGCAGCCACCGAAGCCGGTCTGCCATAACAGAGGGAGGCAGACCGCAAGATGGAACCAGGTGGCCTCGGCAGACTCCCCAGCTGGCCCACGGGGAAATGCCGGGCGGCAAGCTGCATGCAGCAAATAGCAACGACCGGTCCCGGGCAGGCTCCCGGAGCAGGCTCGCCGCGGGGCGAAGGAGGCAAACGGCTTGCCGCAAGCAACGGCTCAGCTAGTAACGGCTCAGCTAGTAAGGTACCGAGGGCAAAGGGGGGAGGGACGCTCCAACCTGTTTGACAGGAAAAGTTCTTAAGTCTCTCCAGGTAGTCGTCAAGTGGTCGTCAGGGGAGCCCCTTCAATTTCCTCTCCAAAGCCCTGGCCATCCAAAAATAAATTAAGCAAGAATAATAAAACAAAGCAGCATAATCAGGAACGCTGGAAGCAGCCGGCGTGAACAGCTGCTGCTGCCGCCCGCCATCTTGTCAATCCCATTGTCTTGTTGATCTGATTCTGCCACTTGACATATCATGATCATGATAGATTTTGTTGCCTTGCCTTTCAGCATCCCTAACCTTCCAATGACCCTTACAAAAAAAGAAGCAGGTTGTGCCTAATGACCCCTTTCATCCCCATGGCAACTGAAATGCATCCAATTGCTGTTTCTCCTCCCCTGTTCCTTTCCCATTCAACCTCCTACCTTTCCGAGAGGTTTCTATGCCTGCCTTCACCAATGTCCCAGTGCTTCTAAAATCTATGGCTTTCATTCAGACACAACTCGGAAAATTTCAAAATGCCAGATTTGCTGGGCTGTAGTGTGAGGTCCAATTAAAAGAATGACTTCCTCTGGAAATACTGGGTGGTGACAAAAACACCACATATTAATTATTCCTTCTGGGACTTCCCTTCTCTTACTGAACACACCTGTGTGTGCCGCACAGCCTGTCTTGCACTCCAACATATGTCTGCTGCTCTCCTGTGTCTCGGAACACATTATCACTGCAGCCTGGTAGTTGAGTCATGGCAACTGGCCTTCTGTTTTTGAGAACTTGAAAAGTTTCACTACTCATACAAGCAGCTTCATGAAGATGCTTGGATGAGTAACGAAACATTTCGATCTCTCTCTCAAAAGAAGAAGAAGTCCAGGTGCCATGACTCAACATTCCAGATAAACCCATCTGGATGACTGAGAATCTTCACAGACTTATCTCTACAGTGTACAGTAAAAGAACCATAGACTCATAGGATTGTAGAATTAGATGGGATTCCAAGAATCACTGAGTCCATCTCCTCTAAGCCAAAGTATCCAATCTTTGTTTAGAAACTTCCAGTGAAGGAGAGTCTGTCACCATTCAATGCCAACTATTTAACATAAGAACATAAAAACATAAGAACATAAGAAGAGCCATGCTGGATCAAGCCAAAGGCCCATCTAGTCCAGCTTCCTGTATCTCACAGTGGCCCCACCAATTTTGTCCGGGAGTGCACAAGACTAGATATCTGTCTCCTGATACCACTCCCCTGCATCTGGTCCTTTAAGTACCCCGGGTTTAAGCCTGGAGATTACACATCTCCGTCATGGTCCATGTGATGGACCTTTCCTCCAGGAATCTGTCCAATCCCCTTTTGAAGGCATCCAGGCCAGATGCCATCACCACATCCAGTGGCAGGGAGTTCCACAGATTAACAACACACTGGGTAAAAAAATATATTCTTTTGTCTGTTCTCACTCTCGCAGCCTTCAATTTGAGTAGATGTCCCCTAGTTCTGGTATTTTGTGAGAGGGAGAAGAGTGTCCCTTTATCCACTTTACTCATGCCCTGCATTACTTTGTACATCTCAATCATATCGCCCCCTCAGGCACCTTTTTTCCAGACTAAAGAGCTCCAAATATTTTAGCCTTTTCTAATAAGGGAGGTGCCCCAGCCCAGTAATCATTTTAGTCGCTCTCTTCTGTAGCTTTTCCAGTTCCACTATGTCTTTCTTGAGATGTGGTGACCAGAATTGTACACAATACTCCAGGTGGGGCCTTACTATTATTTTGTATAATGGCATTATAATGTTGGCTGTTTTATTTTCAATCCCCTTTTTGATAATCCCTAGCATGGAATTGGCCTTCTTCACTGTTGCCACACATTGGGTAGACACCTTCATTGAGCTGTCCAGCAGCACCCCAAGATCTCTTTCCTGAGTCGTCATGGATAGCTCAGAGCCCATGAGTTGATAGATAAAGTTTGGATTTTTAACCCCAATACACATTAATTTAGATTTTCCTACATTGAAATGCATTTGTCATTTCGCAGCCCATTCCCCCAATTTGGAGAGATCCTTCTGGAGCTCTTCACAATCTTCTCTGGTTTTTAACCACATGGAAAAGTTTTGTGTCATCCGCAAACTTGGCCACCTCACTGCTTATCTCTGTCTCCAGGTCATTTATGAACAGACTGAAAAGCACCAGTCCCAGGACAGAGCCCTGGGGCACACTGCTTTTCACCTCTCTCCATTGTGAAAATTTCCCATTGACACCTACTCTTTGTTTCCTGGATCTCAACCAGTTCACAATCCATAGGAGGATGTGCCCAATTATCCCTTGACTGTTCAGTTTTCTCATCAGCCTTTGGTGAGGGATTGTGTCAAAAGCCTTCTGAAAATCAAGATAGACAATATCCACCGGTTCACCTAAATCCACATGCTCATTGGCCTTTTCAAAGAATTCTAAAAGGTTTGTCAGGCAAGACTCTTACAGAAACCATGCTGATTTTCTCTCAAGGTAGATCAGCTGTCACTGTCTGGGAGTCTTTTCCACTGCTTAGTTGAAATCAACTTTGTTATAATTTGAGTCTGTTACTTTAGGCCCCTGTAGCATTACTGAGGAAATCCTTTATCGTGGTGATGAGGCTTAGAGATATGTATTAGTGTTCCCCACTATTCTTAACTATTCTGCTACAGACCAGCTTTGCTTTTCTTCGCAACCTCATTGTTGGTAGGACAGAAGGTTGCTTGGGAAAGCAGAGCCTGTTCATGCCAGATATTCTGGGCTATAGTTCAAGGTTAGACACCTGGTGATGAGAGCATCCAAAACAGACAGCTCTGGGATGTGCTTACATCTAGACATTTTTGGTTCTGTGATCATGTTGCTCATTAATGAGGTGCTCTGCTATAATTCTGGGAGTTAGAGAGATATAATTATAGAGAATAAAAGCCCAGTGAGTTGGGTAACTGGCAATGGACTAGCAGCTACCTAAGATTAGGATTGTCTGGCCCATATTTTACTGGACTGGCTACAAGAATCTCATGTAGAACCTTGTTAAAAGTCTTGCTGAAACCAAGGTGTGCTATATTCACAAGGCTCCCCTACTCTATAGAACTTGCAGGTGGGGGGGAGAAGAACCATTCAATAGCTAGTCTAGTCTGCCTCTGTATGTTCATTGGAGCTCAACCACTATTTTATCTTTGCCTGAAGGAGCCAAATATTTTAGTCCAGCTTTGCTCTGTCCATTTATTGCAAATAGGGCTGCAACTCCGGATACCACAACTTGACCTTTCACTGGAATTCCTTTGATTCAGGAAATTAAAGAAAACCGACATCATATTTTCAAGATTGCCCTAAATCCTTAAAGCTAGGTCCTCTAAAAATGTGACCTCTGAGCATCATTACTTAGGAGGGGAAGGCGGCAGAGGATCAGCCCTAGTAATCAAATTAAGACTTCTGTATCAGCAAATTACTAGACATCCATTATTAAATATCAGACCCATCCACGCATTAATAGACATCATTTTTCATACTGCCAGCAAATTGGCATGAAGGAGGAGAGGACTTTTCTCCCATTCATCCTTAACCCAGTTGTCTCTGCATAAGTGGCTGCACATGGGTATATACGCTGCCAACCTATAACCACCAAAGCCAAATGAAAGGGAAAAATAACACCTCACGGTGAAATTCTGGACAGTGACAAAGGGAGAATGCAGTCAAGTTGGATGTTAAAAACAGCAGGGGTCTTTGGCATTATAGTCGCTACCTTTCAGCTCAGCCAGTTCAGACCTTTTCTTATGGAGACAGACTGGGGATCGAAGGTGAGTTACATGTCAGTAACTGAGATTCAGTGTTTGGCATGCACAAGAAACATAAACATTATTTATTATTGGAGGCATTGAAACAGGAACTCTGTCAGCGCTCTCAGCCAGAGCTTGTTTAGAAACACAACAACCATTGGTCTCATTTTCGTTCCCAACAAGACCAGACATTTAACAGATTGGTCTCTAGGGAGGGGCATCATGCAGGTGTGGGGGTATATATGGGAGAGGCGGGGTGTTATGGAAGAATCCGGGTGTCCGTGATGATGATGCAAGAGTGGTTACAACAAGGAATATGTTTCCCTTTCTCCAGCTTTCTGTGACAAGACGGGGCCAAATTTGCCCCCCCCCAGCAGCTCCCAGCAGCATCAGCCAGGATAGCCAAGAATGAGGAATGCTGGGAATTACAGCCTCACGACAATCGGAGGGTCACATTTTGCCCAATTGTCATCTGCGGACAAGCTGAGCCTAGGCAGCAGGGCAGCCCAAGGGGCTAGCACAAGGCATTTGCTGCCTAAGGAACTGAATGGACTGGCCGTTCAATCTGACTGGGAAGGTGGCCCAGCCTTCTTTTTTGCAGGCACTAGACTGGTGTAAAGGGTTGAGGACAGACTGGCCATAATGTACAGCTTTTTACTTCAACAGAGGGGAACAGCTGGGGGTGTGTGTAGAGGCGGTGGCTGCTGGCCTCTTCACACCAGTTAGCCTCTGCCACCTGAGGCAGCTGCTTCATTTTGCCTCTTGGTAGGGCTGGCCTTGGAAGTCGTCAAGCAGAGAAGCATCAGGCTGCTCAGGTCCTCTCACATGGAGCACCTGCAAAGCAGTTTGCTGACTAGAGCCTGCTGGAAAATAATTAAACCAATGACATTTAGATCAAAGATGTTTGTGTAATAAATATTTGAGCCCTACTCCAGCATTCAGAATAGGGTCAACCGTAACGGCATGGGAAAAGGGACCTTGGCTGTCACTCTCTTTATGCAGAGAGCAAGAGTCTCTGCATAAATAAGAAGAGTCTCCACTGCATGTCAAGAGACTCTGCACTATCTGGAACTGGGAACGATGTTTCTGTCTGATCAAATGGCAGCACAGTCCTTTTCCGGCTATTGCTCTCAATTTGACGATGGGAGAACGTTACTAGCATACACTCTGCTTGCAAGTTTAGTTATCCCTTAGTTTGGATGCTGGAATAGGGCTAGAGTTACTTCCCTATAACATTCAAAACTGAAATTCTTCAAGGTTCTTTTTTGAAAGCATTCCTAAACCTGGAACCCCACCCCACCCATATGTATTGGGCTATAACTCCAGTTACACTCAGTGTCTTCCTGGAGATGATGATGCTAGTCAGGCAGTCTTCTCCGATGTGGTATCAAGGGGTGCTAGATTGGAGGGTGATTCCCATAGGAGTTGTCTACTTGAAGGAGAAAAGCACCAAGACTGTGTAAGCTAGCCTTATCTTGACACTAGCAGCAATAGTAGCCTGTGCCCACAGCGTGGGTGGGTTCTGAGGAGACATTTGGCATGCAGGCAGGTCAATTTGTCCCTTCACCAACAGGGACAGGAGACAGGGATGTAGCCTAAGACTGTGCTTGCTGTCAAGGCTTGCTAGTTTCCTTTTGTGCCCTCATCTCACTAGATCATCCTCTGGTGAGCAGGAAAGGGAGGAAGGGGATTTAGAAGGAAACGTGCCTCCATCCATATTGTAAGAACTAGGAGGACCCACAGAAATAAAACCTCCAGTTAACAGTAAGTGAGCGAGGGAAGGAATTGTGTGCTTGGAAATATAGAAAGACAGAACAAAGTGCTTTGGTAGCCTTGGATAGGAATACTTCAGTAAGAGGTAAGTAAGGTCATCAAATCAACAGCACCTCAGAGATTCAGCGCTCAAAAATACATGTTCAAATGTTGCTGCCAGCTACAAAGATATAACACCCCAGTAAGCAGCTGCCCAGCTACTTGAGGCTGATACCAAACGTATGACTCTACCTTTGGGCAGGGTTTTGTGACTCTTCCAGACCCCAGGGAATGGGGCACAGACTGGAGAGAAGCAATGCCATCTCCGGGGGCTTAATATTCATTCATCCTTACAAAGCACAAGAACTGTCATCTTTTACCAGAAGCATGTTTCACTTTGTGTCTGACAGAGGTCACTGTTGTGTTTTTCAAAAAAAAAAAAGACAACACAGGTGCCGCACGCACACACACACACACACTCATGCATGCACGTACACATACGTGCGCGCACACACACACACAGAAAGAGAAATGAGAAATGTGAAAAATGATAAAATAATTTCATGCTTTGCATTTATATCTCTTGGTTCTAGCTGGGGACTCAGCTTGGTTCTACCACTAAGTACAGTGTAATACAACTGCCTTAGGTGGCATATAGAGAGGGGCACGAAACGGAACTATGTTTTTTGCTTCTTTTTTGTTTCAGTCTTCATTTTGTTTCCATTCGTTTCATTAATAGGTTTTTTAAAAAGAATTTTTGTCACCAAATGAAATGAAACGCTTCATAAGGCTATAAATAATGGGGAGCTTTCCTTTTTTTTATTTAAGATGCAGCCCACTGTCCTAAATCAAAGAACCTCAAGCCTTCCAATCAATTTGCTTTCAAGCAAAGAACCATCTGTAAACAAGCTAGAAACCTGATAGCTAACTGCTACACGGATAAATTGGAGATGTAAGCTCAATAGCTGATTGGCGGTGTGGCAAGAGAAAGAAGGAAAGTATATAAAAATAACCTCCACAGTCCTACTTAATCAGGAAAGGAAAACAATCAGAACTTTAAATCAACTTGCAGACACAGCCAGCAAAGGGAACAGCTTGGCTCCTGGCTAGCTTCAGGCAGATCAAGATCAGAGATAAGCTCTCTCAACAGCTGAGATGTGGGAAGGAAGGAAAACAAATCAATCAATTTAAAAATAAAACTGTTCTCAAGACGGCTGGCTCAAGAGACCAGGACAAATTGTTTCACTTCTGAAACAAAAAATGGTGTTTTGTTTCATTTCTTAAAGACATGCTGCTTGCTGTTTCATTTCATTTCGTAAGGTATTGTAAGCTTACGAACTGATGAAACAGTGTGTTGCTTTTCTTAAGGTGCCCATCCCTAGTGACATATGCTTGAAAAGCACATTGGTAATCCTGCGGTTGTTCTCCAGTCATGGAGGACAGACCTTTTCATTACATTAATGTATCCTGACCTAAACTAGCCTCTTGCCTTCAAGTACAATGCAGGAACATATCCCAGTGGCACGAACAACATTAAATTTAACCACTGTTCAGAGAGCATTTCCACCTTGAATAGGGCAGGAGCAATCTTGTTGGTAGGCAATGAAATGTTTTGGTCTAGCCCTAGTCTGAGAATTCTTCTTACATGTAAAATGTGCCTTTAATACATACCTTTTATGGCAACCCAGAATGCTACTTTCTGCTGCTACTTAGGACATGGGCTACAAAAATGATCTAATGCTAATGAGATGCACATCCAGTTTTCACCCAAAAATATGACCTCAGTCATATTCAGAGATTGGGAATGTTTTTTGGACTAGAACTCCAAGAATACCTCAGTCAACATGGGCACTGGCTGGGTGTTCTGGGAAATGCTGTTCCAAAAAGTAACTTTTCCTATCTCTGCTCATATTTTACAAATCTGGGAACATACTGTATATGTAAAGCTTCCCTCAAGTAAAAACCACAGCCCTAGGCAGTCCTACTGCTATACAAATAGATATGAGCATCTTGAAGTGAATATGCCTATATGCTTCCAAAGCTTTAGCTCTCTAATCCTAGCTGCCATGAACAAAAATGCTGAAGGCACATGTTTAAAACATGTTTTGCATGAGCAAGACTAACATGCCAGGGAGAAGGCCTTTGCCCTAAACCTGTGAGTTTTCAGTTTCCACATACTGAGTGGAGTTTTGACTTGCAAGAGTTTCATCATCCATCAAAACTGCACTCTGATAGGGAACCTGGCGGCTGAATCTTCTGTGCTTAGAGAGCCTTGTAATTGGCTTCCCCAACTCTACCCCTAAAATTCCAGGATCACAGTAGAAATATTTCATTTTTAATGAAATCTGCAAATCTTAGAAAGTTCTAATCATTAAAGCAAAGTGGTCTGCTTAAGCAAAGTGGTCTGCTTATATACCGCCCCATACCACTTCAAGTAGTCTCTTGGCGGTTTACAGTTTTTAATTACAGTATGAAGGCTACACATTGCCCCCCAGCAAGCTGGGTATTCATTTTACTGACTTTGGAAGGATGGAAGGCTGAGTCAACTATGAGCCAGCTACCTGGGATTGAACCCCAAATCATGAGCACAGTTTTGCAGTACAGGCATTTAACCACTGCGCCACAAGGCGCGAAGCAGAATGATCAGCCATTCATGGTGTGCGGCAGTGCTTGAGGTCTACCAATCTTCACCACTTTATTTTGTGCTACTTATTAAGAGGTGGGAAAAGGAGGACTCCTCTCAGTAACAAAGGCTCCAGCAGACACTGAAACCCAGCTATGCATGGGTGATACTCAGAGTCAGGGCACGTGATTCAGTTAATTTGCTGGCTGGTCATTTGAGTGACATGCATCAAAGAAACATGACAAGAACAGAACTCACTGGCAGCATTCTCCTCCCCCAATGACCAACAAATCTCATTCTTCTTGGTCTTCTTGATCTATATGCCAAAGGATTGAAGTGTCACCACAGTGGCCTGGATTTGTAAAGGGTAGTCAATTATGCATTGGGTGAATTGATAACAAAGAGAGATGCATCCCCAAAAGAGAGGACTTACAGTTATTTATTTGTGTATATAGTTTACAAATAAAACATATGCTAGGCTTCAGAATGGTCTCTATAGCTTACACAATCTCATCCTCCAATGTGGACGAAGGTACAGTATCGAGAACTCAGAAGGAAGGACTGGATGGCTGCCACTGTCATTTCTCATACCTGCTGAATGAGGTGGTTGGTTGACTCTGTTTAATGGAAGGATTGGGGGCTTGCTGAGTAGGTTTGACCTCATAGTAACTTATGCTACAGGGATGACAAACAAAACCACATTTCAGAGTCCACGGGCTATGAATAGATAAGCAAGATGTAACAAACTGGGCCAAGTTTGATTAAGGCTTGTTTCTTCTCCATACCATACTTTCTACTTGAAGAAGACCAGACTGGAACATAAAGATTACAAAGCAATCCTCTGGTGAGCAATGAAGAAGAAATGGGTTTTTAATTTTTTTAAAGCACACTTTAGGGCTTTTATCAGCAAAATATTGTGTCCATTAGGAAACAAATTAAGTCATCCTGCAGGCAGCCTAAGTGACATTTCCATGCCAGGAGTAATACATCTACCCAGCAGAAGCTCAGGGTTGGTTTTCCCCCTTCTTCTCTATATGCTCTGGGATGAGAGCTACTTTCCATTTGTGAAGTGGGGGGTGGGGTGGGGGAATTAATCAGCATCATTTATTCGCTGAGTTCCTGAAATAGAAATCACAAATCAGGGTGACTGGAAAAAAGCCTACAAAGGGACAAATCTGAAATTATGTTGTGCATTGTTTAGAGTGTGGCGGTAGGGCAGGATAAAACATCTCAATGCAGCACCTTCCTTGGCTGGAGCCCAGAGAGTATGCACTTTCTCAGAATGGACTAAGAATGGAAACTCAAGGTGCTAGACATGGCAATTATCCACAAAAAACTGTCGGAAGCTAACTTTTCCAGTCTAGAGGTCATGTTACTTGGCAGATGAGAAAGAGTGCATTAGGAAGGACACACCGAGTCTTTTTTAATCATAAGAGGGAGACTTATTAGAGTTGAGTTAATAGGGATGTTTCTAATGTGCTCCAAGGGGGATATAATCAAAGTGTAATCCCAAGCAATTAGCAACTGTGATCCTAATCCTGCTTTGCTTTTAAGAAGGCACCTGAGTTCCTCTAGCGACAGAGGCTTGTTTGATAGCATTCAGCAATGCTGTGTTGCCTCTCAATTCATGTGTGTATGGTATAAGGTAGCACACATATTATGTGATGTTTACAGAAGGCCATCCCAATTGAGCAGTGAAACGTTTCAATCTCTCAAGAAAAGAAGTCCAGTTGCCATGACTCAACTTCCAGATAAACTCACCTGGATGACTGGGAATCTTCACAGACATTCCAATTGAGGTGCCTTCTGGCACATTATTGGCATCCATCAGTGTGCACTGAACTATGGTGACATGAGGATCTCTGCCTAAACGTCACTCTCATATGCAGAGGAAGGGAGAATGCAATAGCAACACATATAAGAACCCAGTAATATCTTACTTGTACTGCCTTATATGTAGGGACCAGCCCCATCATTATAAAATAGGCTCTGCTGGCAGAGACTAGGAAGAAACACCAACAGTCCTTCACAGATCCATGCTCATTCATAAATGTTAGAGGGCAGAGGCATATATGCCATGAAGACTTTCCTGAGCTCAAGCTACCCTGCTGACCTCAATGGAGATCACTGGCCATCTTGCTACATCAAAGCGAATTCCTGTAGCCTCTCTAGTTTCCTTCTACGTGTGCAATGGGAGGATAACTGATTCAGACAGCAAATATTTGGAATTAGAGATGGGCACGACTTAGTGGTATTTCCGTTTCCATTTCCATTACTCGGTTCCGTTACTCTACGGAAACGGTAACGGGAATTACTCCGCCAGACTTCGAGCTCGAACCGACGAATGAACAATTTGGTCTGATTTGTCGTGCTCGTTACTTGCATCGCGCAATCGCACGCGATGCCAAGTGGCACAGAAAAAAAGTTTTTAAAAGTTAAAAAACCCGGTTCCCGGCCAAAAAGCAGGCGGAAATATGCCTGCCGTGCCTCAGGGCACCTACAAGAGGGGTGATTTCTGGAGGTCCCCGCCCGGCCTCCCCCCCCTCCGTCCTGGGATGCTCTGGTGGTGGGACTCGCCCGCCGCAAAAAGCCCAGTCTCGCCGCCGGCCGCCAAAGCGCAACCAAGCGGCACGGGCGGCACAGGAAAAAACTTTTTAAAACTCTCCCGGGTCTCCCCCCCACCCATTCCAGGGCCAAAAAGCAGGAAGAAAAATGCCTGCTTGACTAAGGGCGCACGGCACCTACCGGAGGGGGGGTTTCTGGTCTGGAGGGGGGGTCCCGGCCTCCCCCCCCCGTCCTGGGATGCTCTGGTGGTGGGACTCGCCCGCCGCAAAAAGCCCAGTCTCGCCGCCGGCCGCCAAAGCGCAAGCAAGCGGCACGGGCGGCACAGGAAAAAACTTTTTTAAACTCTCCCGGGTCTCCCCCCCACCCATTCCCGGGCCAAGAAGCAGGAAGAAAAATGCCTGCTTGACTAAGGGCGCACGGCACCTACCGGAGGGGGTGTTTCTGGTCTGGAGGGGGGGTCCCGGCCTCCCCCCTCCATCCTGGGATGCTCTGGTGGTGGGACTCGCCCGTCGCAAAAAGCCCAGTCTCGCCGCCGGCCGCCAAAGCGCAAGCAAGCG
>JAHTLZ010000275.1:26967099-27011887 GCA_023846285.1 Phrynocephalus versicolor
CCCGGCCTCCCCCCCCCATCCTGGGATGCTCTGGTGGTGGGACTCGCCCGCCGCAAAAAGCCCAGTCTCGCCGCCGGCCGCCAAAGCGCAAGCAAGCGGCACGGGCGGCACAGGAAAAAACTTTTTTAAACTCTCCCGGGTCTCCCCCCCACCCATTCCCGGGCCAAAAAGCAGGAAGAAAAATGCCTGCTTGACTAAGGGCGCAGGGCACCTACCGGAGGGATTGTTTCTGGAGGGGTGGTACCGCCTCCCCCCCATCCTGGGCAGCCGGAATCGAGTTGCCATGCCATGCGGTGCGGGCGGGGGATCCAAAATGGGGCGGCAAACGCAATATTGTTTTTGAAATCGTGGTCCAAAAACACACAAGCACAACAGAAACACGCGGAAATTTATAAACTGCCAGATTTTTCACAGTAGCAGTGGGTTTTTTCTTGCAACAAAATGTCTCTCCTCTCCTCCTCTGTCCTCCATTGCTTTTATTTTATTTTATTTTATTTACACCTGCGCAGTGCACAATGATGGGCTGGCCCAGTGGCCTGGCCAGCCATGTGGGAGGGGACGACCATGCAAATTTTTGGAGCCATCTCACCAATCGCATGGCCACTTGGCCACTGAGACTTCTGGGATGTGCCAAAAAGCCCCCTAAAACCAGCCCTAGCCCCCTAATCCCCTAACCCTAATCCTTGACTCCTTACCCATACGTCACAGACTGTCTTCTTAGTGGGTCAGAGAGGCACCCAGAGGTGCAACCCAATAGCCCACCGTAACCTTCCCCGTCATTAGCCTAACCCTAGCCCTTGCACTAACCCACCTTAGCCCATAGCCAGATCTACTTGCATTGCACTACACGCAAGTACGATTCCCTTCTTTGTGGGACATGGCAGGTGCGACACACTGGTGGTTCATACCAGAGGACCAGGTGCTTGGGCTGGTCTCACTGCCTGCAAATGGTATGCATATCCATATGGTTATGCATGCCATTTTGCAGCAGCAGCAGGTGAGGAGGGGAGACCCCCATGTTGAGGGGTCTCTTGGAGCCTGCTGCTGCTGTCCCTTCCTAGTGGGTGAGGATAGGAGGCACCCACGGGTGCTTCCAAGAGCCCACTTTCCCTTTATAGCGGGCCGGCGGACGCACCCACCCCACAGAGGTGCCTCCAGGAGCCCGCTACCCCCCCCCAAAAAAACCAGTATAACGATAATGAAAAAATGAAAAAACGAACCGACTAATTTTTGCGAAGTTTCGCAAAAAACGGAAACGAGCCGACACGGGCTGCTTCCGACACACGACAACTCGAAAATGTCATTTTCCCGAGTCGTGCCCATCTCTATTTGGAATGGCCCTGCATATATTAAGGCAAAGAGATCACCCATTCTCTACCCATTTGCTTTCTAAGGCCTTCAAGTGTCTTTCTCAGCCTCAGTATAATATATATTATATATTCATATAAAATGGGATGTGTCTCAGATGTATGTTAGCACCTTCTATACGTGAAGTATGTGCTTGCTTCCCATTGGTTGCTAGGCCCTCCCTCCCTAGCAGGAAGAGTAGAAAGTAGTAGGTTAGTCAGATCCCCCCCCGGTTTCCTCCCCTCCAGCTGTTCTCCACCTCAAAGGAAATATGGCCCTGCGCATTAATGTGCTGTTATACTACCATGGATCTGGATAGTTGTTGCATCATTACATGCAAACTGCCCAGAGATTGCTTTAATGGGTTGGTATATAAGCAGAACACTTTGCTTTTTCCCATCAAATGGGAAGGAATTTGCTTGTCCATCCACTGTTCTCACAGGTTGTCTTTCTGCACCCGCTAGATTCAACAAAGATGCCAAGAGAATAACTTTGCTTGTTTGTCTGTCTGTTTAATCAGTTTCCATTTCAATTCTAAACTTCCCCCGGTCACTCCCTCGTTCTCTCCCTTCCCCCTCACTCAGCTACCCAACCACTCATAGGACACCTGTTTCCTTTGGCTCCTTCTCTCTTGTCCTCCTCCCCCTCCCTTTCCGTTCTCCCCACGGCCCCCCACATCAGATCTGCCTCACAGAAGATGGCATAAGCGGTAGCAGCAGTAGTGAGACGCCCACAGTGGCTGCACTGTCTGGTTCGCCATATACAAATAAGAACAGATGACCCCAACTAGGATTTTTTTTTAAAAAAAAAAAAGAATAATGGAGGCCAGTGTTAACTCAGGTATCTGTCTCAGGTGTCTGCCTTTTAGTTTTTGTTCCACCGTCTTCAGAATGGAGCCTTTGCACAACCAACGTTCAACTTATGCACAAAAAGGTCAGGAGTCCTGAATAAAATCTACAACACTTACCTCCTCATGTCCCCTTGTCTGTGTTAGACCAACTAAGATCTTCCCTGGATTTTTATACAGATTCTACTTAAAGGGAAGGATGAAGGGGTAGGTCTGTTCAGCCACTTCATGTTTGCTCTTAGCTGTGCAATGTGTGCTCCTTCTTGAGAGTTCAAATTTTAAGACATCAGCTGTTTGAAATAAGGGAATGTTTTTTCCAGGAGATTAAAAAGGTCCAAGAAGCAGAACAATGAGTTGATCCAGGAGATTTTAACCTAAGCGGAAAGAGACACACGGTTCCTGTGGAAATCAGTGTCTTTGCAAAACTCTGCAGCCCTGCTGGTTGTATTATTTATTTATTTAAAGCAAAGTGTTCTGCTTATATACCGCCCCATACCACTACAAGTGGTCTCTGGGCGGTTTACAATTTTCATTACAGTGTGCAGGCTACACATTGCCCCCCCAGCAAGCTGGGTACTCAGCTTTATTTATTTATTTATTTATTTATTTATTTATTTATTTATTTATTTATTTATTTATTGCACTTTTATACCGCCCATCTGGCAACAAGGTCACTCTGGTTGGTTTACAACAATATTAGCAACAAACAACAAGACAACTACGATAAGAAAAAACCCATAACTGCATTCAAATACAAATTGCAGTTTCTAAACATTGGATAAGATATATGGTAGGTAGGAATAAGTAAGGACTAATATCCACTGACAAAAAAACACCCTGCTGTTGTACCAGGTTTTCCTAAAATAAACCGTACAATTAAGATTTTACTCTACATATTAGGTATGTGCTAGGGGAGTGAGATTTCCGGCTCCCCTGTGAGAGGTCTGTTTTATGAATGGGCACAAAATGGAAATTTTGAGATTCTTTTAATTTTGCTTCGTTCCCCCATGATTCGTTTCATTTCATTGGTAACGAATACTTTTTTTAAAAAAAATCATACAAAATGAACCAATTCATTAGTCTATAAATGGGTCCCCTGGGTCTAGAGGCACCAAATTTGGACTCTCCCTTTTAAGACCTCCAAATTTGGAGAGAGTTGGGGTGCAGGGGGGCTGAGTTATTCAACTTCAAAGGGGGTGCCCCCAGAAAAAAACATTTCTAATTGCAATGTCATGTGCTTGAAAATAGTGATCCCAGCCAGGCAACTAGCAGTGTGGAAATCACAGTGGAGCTTCCTCAAGCTCTCCCCTTGAAGCACCCCCAATTTGGAGAGGTTTCGATTTCAGAGAATGGAGTTATTAAGCTTCAAAGGGGCTTCAGGGTGTACTTAACTGAAGGAGTGTGGATTGGTCTGCTGAGAGGAAGCTGTAAATTAACCCTATAATTATAGCTGATGTGAGTTTTTCGGGCTGTTTGGCCATGTTCTGGAAGTTTTTCTTCCTGACATTTCACCAGATTTTGTGGCTGGCATCTTCTGAGGGCAAGGAGCTCAGGGAAGTAGGAGTTCTCTCTGTGCTCTGGGATATAGAGTGAGTGAGACTGCGTGTTTTTAAAGTTGTGGGAAAGAGGAAACTTGTCCTATGCAGGAGAATAGGTATTAGTCATTGTATTGTGATGGAGAGATTAAGAAGTTTCACTGCAATCACGGGTAGCAGCAATCCTTCTCTGTAGTTGATGGGTGTCATTAGCTGTTCTGTTGTGTAAATTGATTAAGAGTGATTGTGGCTGCATGGGAATAATTGAACTTTGATCTTTTGCAGGCTGTAGTTTTCAATACTGGAAGCCAGGCTTTGTTGATTTTTAGACTTTCTTCTTTTTTGTTGAAACTGTGCTTATGTTTGTGGATTTCAGTGGCTTCCTTGTGTATTTGTATTTGTTTTATTAGGATTTGTCTTGTTTTGTTCTGTTTGTTGTATATTTTTTCTTTCGGAGCATGTGTTTTATATACAGTATATTCTTTTTCAATATAAATGTGTTTGTTGTGAACCACCCCGAGTTCCGCTAGGAAGACAGGCGGTATACAAAGATATAAAATGAATAAATAAATAATAAATAAATAGTATGACAGTGATTGGTAGTGTTGTCCACTACT
This sequence comes from Phrynocephalus versicolor, assembly GCA_023846285.1. NCBI lineage: Eukaryota > Metazoa > Chordata > Lepidosauria > Squamata > Agamidae > Phrynocephalus > Phrynocephalus versicolor. Next base: position 26,971,446 of record JAHTLZ010000275.1, read on the forward strand.
TCTGTGTCCTGGGAGATGATTTCATGCCCAGTTTGTTTCAGGGTGTGTTCTGCTACTGCTGATTTTTCAGGTTGTTTTAGTCCACAGTGTCTTTCATGTTATTTGATTCTGGTCTGGATGCTGTGCTTTGTGGTACCAATATATACCTGGTCACAACTCCTGAAGTGGCAAGTGGGTTCCTTTTGTCTTTTGCTTACTGTAGCATCTGTTGTATTTTTGTGGTGGGTCTAAATACTGTTTGTAGGTTGTGTTTTTTCAACACTTTGTCCATGTGGTCCTTGATTCCTTTTATGTATGGGAGAAATTGTTTGTTGGGGGCTGTTTTTCTTCTTCAGTTTGGTGTTGTAAGGCCCATTTCAGGTGGCCGAGTTCAGTGTTGAGGAACTCAGCTTCACAGTTTATTTATTTATTTATTTTAGAGTATTTTTACCCTGCCTTTCTCCTTGGAAAAGGGCACAAGTTTCAGTTTGCACGGTATGCAAGTGATTTAATTATATCTCTTTTTTGTTGTGGTTAGTGGTTGGAATTTTTATGTAGGTACCGGTCTGTGTGCGTGGGTTTTTTGCAGACCTTGTGTTCTAATTGGAAGTCTGGTTTGTGTATTAAAATGACATCTAAGAATGGGAGTTTTCCCTCTATTTCTTTTTCCATGGTGAATTGTATATTTGGGTGGATATTGTTGAGGTACTTTAGAAATTCTTCCAGTTTAGCACTGGGGACTTTTTAAAATAAAAATTAAAAATTAAAAACAATTAAAAGTGCTGACCCAGCCCCTGGGACCACATGGTCAGCACTGTAAAAATTAAAAAAATAAATTAAATTTTAAAAGCTCTGGGCCTCCAGAGTAAGTGGCGAGGCAGTCCACCGGCGCCTAGCATGGCTGTAGCTGCAGAGGTGGTGGTGAGTCCTCCTGCTGCCTTGCGCGGCTGCTGCTGGGCCTCCAGAGGTGGCAGAGGGGTGGTTCACCACCCTTACAGTGCGGCCATGGCTGGGGCTCTGGAGGCAGCGGTGAGGCCTCCTGCTGCCTGGCGTAGCCGCTGCTGGGCCTCTACTGGTGGCAGAGAGGTGGTCCACCACAGCCCAGTGCAGCTGCGACCGAGGCTCCAGACGCAGTGGCGAGGCCTCCCACTTCCCGACGCAGCTTCCCGCTGTCCACTGTGGCTGCTGCCAGGGCCTTCCGGGCCTCCACCGCTGCTGCCGCCATCCAGATAAGCCGAAGTTTCCCAGGTCAAATGAGGACAGCCAATAAACTTGACATGGGAGAGAGATTCGTTTGGCTTGTTTATTCAACGAAACAAAGTGGTTGAGGTGAGACTCTCCAACATGCAGGAGAATGAGACTGCACCCCACAATATTCTTTCATGACCTTTTATACATTGTTTATTTTCCTTGTTCACCATTGTTCTCATTAGTTCAAACATGTCACCTTCTTCTTCTTCAGGTGACATGTCCTTGTTGAATGTTGGTAATAAGTAACATGATCTGTTTTTTATCCAAACTATTCTAAATAAACCATGCCCAATACAAACCATCGGGTTAAATTCTTAAGCCAGAATGCTCTTCTATGCCCTGGGCTACACTTTCCATCTATTTTGCCTTGAAGGATAACTTGCAGCAGATAATATTTGTCATTATGCATTATGTGACCAAAATATTGCAATTTTCTTCTCTTTACAGTATTGAAAATTTCTAGTTTTTTATTCATATGCTATAATATGGCCACATTATTGACTCTGGCTGTTTAAAGTATTCTTCAGAATTTGTCTGTATGTTCACATTTCAAATGCTTCCAGCTTCCTGCGTAATGTGTCTGCAAGGGTTCGAGTTTCAACCCCATAGAGAACTATACTAAACACATAAGATCAAAATATTCAGATACAAAGTCTGATAGATAAGTCTCAGTTTATAAAGACTTTCCTCATCTTCTGGAATGAATTTATAGCTTGTTCAATTCTACAACAGATTTTTGCATGAAAAATCCCAGTTATCCTTAGCATAGCACCCCAAATATTTATAAGATGACACTCTCTCAATTATACCACTGCCACGCTTGAGAAGGTTCTGTGTTCTATTTTATTTTTTTACAGATAACCATCAATTTTGTCTTCTTCACATTAAGTTGCAATCCCATGACATTGCTTTCTGTAGCAACAGAATCCAATAATCCTTGCTGCCACTGCTGCTGCTGCTGCTGCTGATGATGATGATGATGATGATGATAATAATAATAATAATAATAATAATAATAATAATAATAATAATAATAATAATAATAATAATAATAATTTATTGTCATTGTGTGTATATACACAGTATACACATACAAAGAAATTCAGACACCCAGACATCTTCCAGACATGTCGCAAGCAGCACAATATCATCAGCGTATCTTATGTAGAGATGGGCACGACTTAGCGAAATTTTCGTTTCCGTTTTCATTTTTTCATTTTCGTTACGTAACGAAACGAAAACGAAAAACGGTTAAAAAATGGACCGAAAACGGAAACGAAACGACTAATTTTGAGCCAATTTTCGTTTTTCGTTACTGGAAAAGCACTTAATGGAGCTAAATGGGAAGAAACGAAAAAATTTTCATTTTCATTTTCGGTTTTCGTTTTCATTACGTAACGAAACGAAAACGAAAAATTTTGAAAATTAGCTCACGAAAACAGAAACGAGCCGAAACGGACCCCTAGACGAAAACGAAAACGAAAATGAAAAATTTTTCTGAGTCGTGCCCATCTCTAATCTTATGTTATTCACAAGAACTCCATTCACCAATACACCTTGGTTCTTTCCTTCAAGGGCATCCCAGAAAATTCTTTCTGAATACAGTAGACACTAAAAAGCAGAGGTGAAAGAATACAACCTTGATGAACACATTTTGTAATTGACATCTCTTGTGATATCTAATCATCTATCTGGATTCCAGTGCAAACTCCCAATTAATCTGATGCCATGGCTGCCCAAGCCCAGTTGTTTAATAAACAGAAGTTTATCATGTTTAACTGAGTCAAATGCTTTTTCATAACCAATGAAGCAAACAAAAACATTAATGTTGACATTGAGACATCACTGAACTAGTATTTGAAATCTAAATAATGCCTCTTGAGTTCCAAATGCATTCCTGAATCCAAATTTGGTATCTTCAATGCTCTCTTCACACTTCCAATATACAGTGGTGCAGTTGTCCCCTGCCATTTCGTGTTTCATATACTGTGGTCCCGGGATAATGTGGAATGCATTATATAAAACAAAGGGCTGCTGGGGCAATCTGCATGGGCCAGTTTGAGGCCTCCTGCACTTACCCCAGGGCCTGTCACTGCCCCAAATGGGCCTCCAATGTGCTTCCCGGGCCTGTTGGAGGCCGAAGTAGTGGTTTCTGGCAAACCTGAAGTCACTTTCAAAAAACTGGAAGTGACTTCTAGATCACCAGAAACCATTTCTGGGGCCTCCGACAGGCCCGGGAAGCCCATTGGAGACCTGTTTGGGGCAGTGCCAGGCCTGGGGTAAGTGCAAGAGACATCAAACTGGCCCATGCAGATTGCCCCAGAAGCCCTTTGTTTTAGGGTTTTAGGGTTAGGGTTAGGGTTAACTCTGCCCTCTCCAGACAGACAGCTAATTGTCGCTCTACTGGTCCAATTGCCCTCACTCTTACCTCTTCTCCCCCCACTCACCCACTCACCCCTTTTTGCTCACTCGTGGCGCAGTGGTTAAATGCCTGTACTGCAGGTAAAACTGTGCTCACGGCCTGGGTTCAATCCCCGGCAGCAGGCTCAAGGTTCACTCAGCCTTCCATCCTTCCGAGGTCGGTAAAATGAGTACCCAGCTTGCTGGGGGGGCAATGTGTAGCCTGCACTTTGTAATTAAAATTGTAAACCGCCCAGAGACTACTTGTAGTAGTATGGGGCGGTATATAAGCAGAAGCAGAACACTTTTTGCCGGCCTTGGTCACCCACCCAGCCCTTAGGCATCTGTCCATGTAACCTCCCACCCTTGCCCCTTGCCCTTTCATCTCTCGTTCTCCTCCCCTTCCTTTCTGTTCTTCCCATCCCCCCCATCAGACTCTCTGCTAGAAGATGTGGCAGTGATGGCAGTAGGGGTGGGAAGCCTGAGATGATGGCAGTGGCAGTGGCAGCTGTGGCAGGGTAGCAGGGAAAGAACGCACACACCACTACAAAAGGTTTGGATTCAAGCTAACATCTACATGATTTTAGTCCAAATGTAAGAAACGTAAATCCTCTGTCATTTTATTCCAGCAGTGGGAGCAGGCCTGAGGACTAGCAATCACTGAATGAACCAAAGAAAGAAGCTAGAAGACAACCCACACTCCAGGGATGAAACAAACGAAGCTGAAAGCAAGGAGGCTGGAAGTTGTACTGCCAAAGGGCTAGGATGAGCTGGAATTAATTGCTTTTTTTTCCAGGACTCGGCTTAATTAGGTTTAGATAAATGCATTTTCTTCATGCTATTTTCATAACCTAATTATGGGTAGTGGATACAGCTATTTTAAAATCTCCCCTTCCCCCACTCCCGAAATATTATCTCTGTATATCTGCTCAATGTCACCTCAGGAACCTGTGGCTTTGAACATAAGAACATAAGAAGAGCCATGCTGGATCAGGCCAAAGACCCATCTATTCCAGCTTCCTGTATCTCACAGTGGCCCCACCAAATGTGTCTGGGAGCACACAAGACTAGATATCTGTCTCCTGATACAACTCCCCTGCATCTGGCCCTTGAAGTACCCCAGTTTTAAGCCTGGAGATTACACATCTCCATCATAGTTTGTAACCTGTGATGGACTTCTGCTCCAGGAATCTGTCCAATCCCCTTTTGAAATCATCGAGGCCAGATGCCATCACTACATCCTGTGGCAGGGAGTTGCCCAAGACAAGGAGAAGATATCAGAATCTCAGATTGCCTTGAGTTCTTGGAAACTGAGACCCATATTTTCCCCTCCATCTCAGTATACCTGGCTGTACTCATGACTCATTCAGTCTGCAGTCTCAGTCAGCTGCAACATCTCAGGGCCAAATAGCATATTTCATTGTTTCTCTTCCCCTACCATTCTTCCAGGATCTTCCATCTCCTAAACTCATGAAGAATTCCGGACTGCTCAAAAGCTTGCAGAATTGCAGTAAAATTATTTTCCACCTATGGATCTACTTTTTTATTTTTTTCTCATGGACTAACACATTTACCTTTACAGTACAGTGGTACCCTGACTTAAGAGCAATTCAATTTAAGAGCAGAAGACTGTTGGCATTTTAACTGCCACCTTAAAAATTTTAGATATGGTCTGCTCGACTTACAATTTTTTTTCCATTTTTTTATTTTTTAACTTTTTTTCAATTTTTTAGATAGGTAACCCAACTTAAGAGTAGTTTGATTTAACAGCATGCATTCGGAACGGATTAAATTCGTAAGTTAAGGTACCACTGTATATTTATATTGTAATAAGTTTCTCTTCAGGCAGGCTTTCCCTTAGTGACTGGCTGTCTCAGAGTTGTTGTTTTTTAAATGGATTGTTGTGTTATGTTGCTTTTAAAGGTGTCTTATTTATTTGCCGTTTGTAATATATGTTCAGTTCTTCTGTGACATTTGTATACTTACTGTTTTCAGCTTTTAAATATTGTCTTTTTAAGGATGTAAGCTGCCTTGGGCCCTTTTTAAGGAGAAAAGCAGGATAAAATATTTTTAACAAATAAATACTATGGATTTCCAGAGTGCTTCTGCTCCTCGCTCCCATTTGAAATATTCCTGGCTTGCAGCCAATTCCTATGCACATTTAGTTATAGCAAAGTCAAATGAACAATTATATTTAATTACAGATAAATGCATATAGCAGCGTGTTGCAGCTTTAGTAGTACTTAAATTTGCCTGGGGTCTGTGACCTAGGACCTCCACACCACACTCATCTAATGTATTCTTGGATGGAAGAGGCATCCTTTTCTTCCTTTAACTCGGTGGACTTTATTGAATGGTCATATGATAAGTCAGCAATGATTTTTTTTTCAGGATCTGGGTATATTTTTCTCTTTTGTTTCAACCTGACAACTGAATGTGGCATAACTAGTGGCTCACTTGCCAAGGGTAACATTATGTCCCAGGATCCCACTGTTCCTTTCACAGTGGGCAGGTTAAAATGGCCCTTCCCATCTTGAGCCAGCTCCATCATGGATGCATTAATCTCCCTCCAGCACCCATATCTTCCTTCCCCGGGGTAGATAAATCAAAAGGGAGAATGAACATCAGCAGCTACATGTTGTTGATCGAGATGCGATAAGTGAGAACCTGGCTGAAGCCATTTCGGCACTGGCTCATAATACTCTCAGAATGAAAATAAGTCAGGTTACTATGCAGTCTAACTTTGGATAAATGTGTCATCTCAGCCTCTATCTCAAGCCTTCTGGAAAGTTTTTATTATATAGAATAATAATTAGAAAAATTATTATATAGAATAATACTTAGAAAAAACACATAGAATAATTAATTGATGCAGAATGAAAGGTAGCCAGGCATGCACAGATAGAGACAGAAAGTGCTGAGATCCCATTTCACAAACAACACACCCACACTCGCGCACCCACCTGCCAGAGTGTTCCAACATTTTATTTGTCAAAATCCTCTTGCATAGCTTTACAAATGGTATAATTTTGGAGGTCAATTGCGTCAAGTTAGGAAATCACCTTGTCAGTTGCATGCTGTCACACAACTGGATACACAACTAATAATGTCCATAGTGATTTCTTAACTTGTGACAGTTCTGTTCCAAAAGTTATGTTGTTTGTCTTACACCAGCCTAAAAGGCAAGAGGGTTGGGGTATTTACATTTTAAAATCATGTATGATAGTAAAATATATTGAGTTTTATAAAGCATCTACCATGTTGTGTTCCTACAATTTACATTACATCAGGTTAAGTGATATTCATGAAACAAAGCTCAGTGCTGCTAATTGGTTTTTGTGTTTCATGGTCAATATATCGGTGAATTCCCTATGCGTATGTCAGCAAACATAATTCCAGAATTAAATAGGAGGCAGAGGAAGACTCTCTGTACCTGTCTCTCTTGTGCATGCCAAAGGGGGGGGGGGAGAGATCAAGTTTCAAAAAAATTGATCTTTCTCGTGTATGCCTTTGGCAAATCTGACTTTTGATGTACAGTATGTTTCTCCAACAGTGTAATGCTCTATCTTTTGTTGATCCAAGGGAACCAGCAATATTTCTCTCTCTCTCTCTCTCTCTCTCTCTCTCTCTCTCTCTCACACACACACACACACACACACACACACACACACACACACACACAAAAGATTTGACAAGTGAGTGAGTAGACAGGCGGGTAAGTGAGTAAGCGAGCGAGCGATCAGGTAGGCAAGTGAGTGAGTGAGCAGTGAGGCCAGCCTGGCAGCTTAGCCAGGACACAGCATGCCTGATTTGGGTAACAAAACCTACCACCCTTCCTCCTGCCACTGATGTGGCTGATCCTCCTCCTGTCCACCCAGGTTTCTCCCCTCCTGCTGGTAAGATACAATTTACTCTGACTGAGAAGGTTTGCAGATGTCAAACCGATTCAAATAATTTGGTTTGACTTGCAATTTAAAATAAACTACCCTCTGGCAGAGTTATGTTTTGCCTCACCTTCCAGCCAAGAATAAGAATAAGAATAAGAATAGGAAAAACTACCAAAATGCAGAGATCTTGCAATCGAAACCTCTCTTGTGGATGAACAAATTTTATAAGCAGTTGCAGATTCTATAACAACAACAACAACAACAACAACAACCAAACAATGCTTCCCTGGTAAAATAATCTGTGCTTCCATTTAAATGATGGAGAGGCCTTATTTTAAATTGCTTGTATTTTTTTCTTAATTCGAATCAATCGCAGTTCTAATTGCCTGGGTAATCAAGAGCAAGCACACACACACACACACACACACACACACACACAGAGAGAGAGAGAGAGAGAGAGAGAGAGTAGTGGGAGAATATTTGCAATGTGATGTGTAATTAATTTCTTTTCTCCAGCAACAAAATATAATTACTATGATGATATGGCCATGTCTTGCTCTGACACCAACATGCCAGCATAGAAGAGCTTTCAGTTTGAGGTTGATGGCAAAAAACCAAAGGGCTGACCAACCATCACTGGCTTGATACACTACATAATAGCATAAGGGCTAGTCACCTACACCCAGACTAAGCTGGCAACCAAGAGAAATCGTGTCTCCAGTCCAGAACTGCAAATTCCACCACCACACGGAACAAAGTCTATGCAATTCTTTTGGAGTACATGTATTTTTCTGCGAAATGAGGCCACAAAGTTAGTCAGATACTGATGAGCAGGCTATGAAGTAATGTAAAAAACCATTATCTAGTAATGGCCAACATTCACCTACATAGCTATGCAAATGGTGTAACGTTTGGAAGAAAACTGCTCAAAGTTGAGAAATCACCGTAGACACATTTAGTTACAGGTTGAGACATGCAATTCAGTTCAAACCCCAAAGTTACACTGTATGTGTACCATAAGTAGGCAAGAGATTTGGAGCTTTATTTTGAAGTAGCCAAAGGATAACAACGTAGAACCTTTTTACTGATGGGTAAAACAAGTTACTTTTGAAAAGTTGCCACAATGATAACTAGTGCTTGGAATCATAACTGCAACTGTTTATTCTAAGCAGCAATTTTCCAACAGCTCTGACAGAAAACATGTACTTCCTTAGATACTTCATCCATGGAGCCTCTTCCTGGCCTCTCACTAACCAGGAATTCCCTTATCTGTGAATCAAGAGCAGGAAGGTGTGGCCTCCGCCCTCTGCCGCCCTCACTGCTGAAATGATGAGGGCAGTGGTTTGCTTTCCCCAGCCTTGAAGGCAGGGTGAAATCAATCAGGAGGCTCTGTCCTGCTGCTATGCACACTTGGCGATCCTTTTGTGCTGCATTTCAATCCGGTTGACAGGTTGTCATCTAACACAGGCCCCAAATATCCATCTTGCTTCCGAGGTGTCATTCTTCAGCCAGCCCATCACAACCGGTCTGGGCTCTAGCAAGGAATGAGATTGATGGGCAAATGTCAGTGAGCCTGACTCTGCACCAAAGTTTTCGACTAAAAGCATCTCTGCTGCTCAACTTCCCCAGGCCTGTCAATCTGAACCACAACTACTGGAGGGCTGGAAGAAGAAAATGGGAAGTCTAGAGGATAGGACAGGAGATGCTGATGTTTTCTCACACAATATGGATTCAAGAGCATCATTTTGTACATGTGTATTTAAATGACAATGTATTAAAAAACACAGCAGAACATCCCACAATTTTTAAAAAAAAGACATCTTGGATGTTCTCCATCGTCCAACCTGATAGTGACAAAGTTGCTGTATTTGCTGCCATTAATCACAGAATATTGTAATTAAAAGAGAGCTATAAGGACACCAGGTCCAAACCTGGGCTCAGTGAATGAATTCAAGTTAAAGTATATCTGAGTGACAGCTGTTTAGCTCTATTTTTAATGCTTCCAGAGATGGAACGCTCACCATCTCTAGAGGTAATTGATTCCATTGTCATTCTGCTCTAACACTTAGGAAGTTTTTTATGGCAGTGGTGCTTCTCAGTGCAATACTGCACTAAATTTTCCTCCTGAAATCGGCAAAGAGCAAAGACAGCATCCGACAAGTGCTGAAAAAGCAAACAACCATACTGACAACCTTCAGGGGGCCAGCAGCAGGGATAAAATAATTTGGAACAACTTCTTCCAAAACGTAGCTCAACAGCAACTCAAAAATCAATGTGAGAAGGAGGCCTCCTTCACCAAGGATTTTAAATGGCTACCAAACATTTAAAAAGGAATCATGATTATTTATCAGAGTCATTGTTATGTCTTAGGCTTGTTTTCAAACTCAGACTCGTCATGAATCATTTAACTAAGCCCCCATTGGTTTTTCCAATGTGTGGCTCTAATTTAGATACTGCTAAGAGATAGCTGGTTACAGTTTTATGCAGCAGAGTGCTCCTTTTTCGTTCCAAAAGCTCAGGATAGGAAAATAAGCACCCCTCGCATTTACATTGTTTTGTAATTAGGAGACACTGGCAAGTGCCCATTTCCAGGATTCCACAAGGCAAACATCCATAAAAGAGACCAGCGTTCCTGTGCTGGGAGAGCCCTGTCATCTGCCACTCCCACAGGCTCCGGTTGGGAGCCAGAGGGGCTGCTTCCAGCTTTTCCTGTGGATGTTTTGGCCTTGGCCTCCTGTTGCCATTCAGGACCAGGACCCTGCTGAGCTGCCCCACCTCCCTCCTCAACACCAGCCACCTGGCCCAAGAAAGAAAGGCCTTGAAGTTTCGCAACAGTTAGGAGGACTCCGTCTTCTGTACAGCAGCTAGTTTCAGCTTGAAGGCTTGCCTTATTATGTGCCGTGTGCCAGGGGGGAGTGTTGGGGAGGGAAGCAGAAGTGCCACTATTCAGAAGATGATGGGCCAAGGTAGATATGGCTGTAGGGTGTCGGACACACCATTACAAGAGGAGGAGGGTCCATCAAAGACTAATTGTCTCTCTCCTGGTCCGGCTCCTAATGTCCAGATGCTGCTACTTTTGAATGCCAATTCGGTCAATAATAATTCTCAGATCATCCAGGAGTTAATCCTGGATGAGAAGGAGGACCTGGCGTGTATTATGGAAACCTGGTTGGATGAGGCAGGAGGGGTTGGTCTGTCCAGCTCTGTCCTCCAGGTTTCCAGGTTCTGCAGCAGCCTCGATCGCAGAGGGGGGAGGGGGAGTTGCAGTGGTCTTTTGTGAATCCATCTCCCTTTCCAGGCACCCAGTTCAGCAGTTCACCTGGTTCTAATGCCTGCATGTGGTGTTCAATGGCTGGGACAGGATAGTGATTCTGTTGGTGTACTGCCCGCCCTACAACCCAACAGTCTCCTTACCTGAGCTGACCTCAGTGATTTCAGTGGTAGTATTGGAGTCCCCCCCCCTCCTCCTAGTACTGGGGGACTTCATCATTCATGCCGAGGCCCATGAGATTGGTTCAGCTCAGGATTTCATGGCTGCCATGACAACCATGGGCCTGTCTCAGAAGATCTTGGCCCCAACACACACAGCAGGAGATGTATTGGACCTGTTGTTTACAACTGAACAAGAGGGCAGTGATCTGGATGTGGTAGGGTTCAACATTACCCCATTGTTATGGACAGATCACTTCCTGGTAGGTTTTAGGGTGGTTCTGGCATCCTTATGATGTGCAGGGGCCCTTTTTTACTTCTAATGATTCCTTTTCTACATATCTACTCATTCAGCCATGTTGTGGCCATTGGCTAGGAGGCCCTGGGTATGCTAAGTTCTTTGCATAGTCAACATTGTGCGTGTTTTTATGCCTCCATACAAAAACGTGCACAGATGTCCCAAGAAAGGGAGCAAAGCCCTTCAGGAGCCATGGCAAAGAGGTTTTAATTGTCAGTTCACTGTTTCCTGCCATGAAATATTCATGGGAGGTCAGGGAGCATTTGTCATCCACTCTGTGCAGATTCTAGAATTGAGCATTAATTATTTTGCATTACAGCAGTCAAACCTGGGGCCAGGTTTGACAGCTAGCAAATGATCTACACACATATGCCGAACTCCTTCTCAGTGCGTTTCTTGGAATGAATTTGATATTTTGATTGCATGGCCATCTTGGGAGTTCAACATAACTGGAATAAAAAGGATTTTAGAAAACTCTGATAAACTTGGTATGAAACAACCTAATATCACTGAAGTCATGGAAAAAGAAAGAAAGAGAGAGAGAGAGAGAGAGAGAAAGAAAGAAAGAAAGAGAAAAGAAAATAGCTAGCCAGCCAGACACAGTATCATATTACAAGAAAAAAACTAACAAAATATTTATTATTTATTTATTTATTTATTGTATTTATACCCCGCTTATCTAATATATACTCTAAGCGGCTTACAAAGCTGCAAAAGCAGCGAATTATAAAATCAAACAGACAAAGCAATAAAACACCCTAAACACAGCTAAAACTAAATGGCACCTCAATTAAAAGAGAGAAGAATAAGAGCTGGTTACGATGGCGGGGAAAACAAAGCAAAAGAAAAACCAGATTAGACTTCGCCAAAGGCCTCACGAAAAAGATGGGTTTTCAACGCCTTTCGGAAGGCTAGCAGGGACTCTGCAGAGCGCACTTCGCTGGGGATGGAATTCCAGAGGCTGGGGGCCGCCACAGAGAAAGCCCGGGTCCGAGTGCTCGTCCTCCGGGCTTCCCGAGGGGTGGCGACCCGAAGCAAGTGCGCCCGCGCCTGCCGAACGGGACGGGCCGAGGTTGACCGCTGGGCGATACGCTCAGCCAGGTAGTCCGGTCCCAAGCCATGGAGGGTTTTATAAACTAAAACCAGGACCTTGAATCTAATCCGGGCTGCAACGGGCAACCAGTGCAGGCGAGCCAGGACTGGGGTGATGCGGTCGTAACGGCGCACACCAGCCACCAGCCTGGCTGCTGCGTTCTGAACCCGCTGCAGGCGCCGGAGAAGATTCAAGGGCAACCCCATGTAGAGGGCGTTACAGTAGTCTAGCCTCGAGATCACCAGAGCTTGGACCACTGTTCTCAGGGAGCTCGCGTCGAGGTATGGGCGGATCTGGGCGATCCGACGGAGATGGTAATAGGCGGACCTGGTCACCGACGCCACCTGGTGCTCCATGGCAAGCGCCGGGTCCAGGAACACACCCAGATTCCGCACCCTCTCCGCGAGCTGGAGGGAAACTCCCCCCAGGCAGGGAAGAGGGCCACCGTACCCCGACGGCGAGCTCCCGAAGAACATAACCTCCGTCTTCTCGGGGTTGAGCTTAAGCCTGTTCGCCCCGGTCCAGGCCAGTACGGCCTCCAGGCACCCGTCGAGAACTTCCACAGCTTCCACAGCAGAGGTGTTAAAGGAGAGATAGAGCTGCGTGTCATCAGCGTACTGATGACAGCAGACTCCAAAACTCCTGATGACCCCCGCCAACGGCCTTACGTAGATGTTAAATAGCATGGGGGACAGAGACGACCCCTGAGGAACCCCACAAGGGAGGATCCAAGGGGCCGATAACTCCCCCCCCATGCTGCACGTACTGTGGCCGGCCCTCCAGAAAGGAACGGAGCCAACTGAGAGCAGTGCCTCCGATTCCGACCTCAGAGAGCCGGTCCAACAGGATACCGTGGTCGACGGTATCAAAGGCCGCTGACAGATCCAGGAGGACCAACAGGGTAGAGCAACCCCTGTCGGCCGCCCTGAGAAGGTCATCTTGCAGGGCGACCAAAGCTGTTTCGGTACCCCGGCGGGGCCTGAACCCGGACTGGCAAGGGTCGAGGCACTGCCGATCCTCCAGGTATGACTTCAGCCGGACCGCCGCCACCCTCTCGATCACCTTGCCCATAAATGGGACGTTGGCGATTGGACGATAGTTTGTCAAATCGTCCACCGCCAGGCCAGGTTTTTTCAGAATGGGCTTAACCACCGTCTCCTTCAGACGAGAGGGAAAAACCCCCTCGCTGAAGGAGGCGGTGGCGATGGCAGAAGCCCATTCGGCCATAGCCCCTCTGGCAGCTCTAATTAGCCAGGCAGGGCAAGGGTCGAAAGGAGTGGAGGCAGGCCGGCAATGCGCCATAGCCTTGGAGGCATCGACAGCAGAAACAGGCCCAAGCGCATCCAACCGAGGAGACGAAGGCGGACCAGCTACTGGGGATGGCGGGGCAGGACCACTGCAACCGGAGTCGAACCCAGCACGGATGGCCTCAATTTTGGTACGAAAAAAGGCTGCGAATTGCTCGCTACTGAACTCAGTAGGAGGAGGCCTAGCCAGACTAGGATTGCTGAGGTCCCGAACCACCCGGAAGAGCTCTGCCTGGCGGTTCGAGGCCTCAGCAATTCTCAGGGAGGTGAAAGATGTTCTGGCCTCCCTTATCGCGGTGATATAGCGACTAGACTGGGCATCAACAGCAGCCTTACTCAACGCCGTGCGGGATTTCCTCCAGCTGCGCTCTAGCCTCCTCCTAACCTGCTTCATTGCCCTAAGCTCCCCCGTGAACCATGGGGAGGGCCGGGCTCGGCAACGGAGGAGGCGCTTGGGGGCGATCCGGTCAATGGTGTGGGCAGCTGTTTCATGCCAAAGATTAGCCACACCCTCGGCCGGAACGCCAGTCATCCCACCAGGTAGTCCCCCGAAGAGCTCCCCGAACCGCAGGGGGTCCATGAGCCTCCGGGGGCGGGCCAAGATGGAAGGCCGGTGGTCCCCGCGGGGAGGGGCCGGAATCGCCAGGGAGAATGAGAGCAGGTGATGGTCTGTCCATGACACAGGAAGGGAGACCAGGTCCCCCACCTCCAGACACGAATCCCCCGACATGGAGGTAAACACCAGATCCAGGGTGTGACCAGATCTGTGGGTGGGGCATAAAACATGCTGGGACAGACCCATGGAAGCCATGGATTCCATGAACTCCAGGGCTGCACCAGCAAGTCCACCATCCGCATGCACGTTGAGGTCTCCCACGACCAATAGGCGCGGGGATCTCAACAATGCAGCAGAGATGAACTCTGTGAGCAGTTAGATCTGTATTGTACAAGATTCCACTTGGTGGAATCAAAGTGTCTGAAATCAAAAGTCCAATATAGATATCTTAGATCATCAAGAAAAAACTAAAAATATTGGGCTGGATCACAGTTTGGTCAAGTGCAGCTGAGCTAGTGGGAAATATGCTCACTCACTCCCCTCCACAACATCTCATCTGTTCCAGAGGGCCAGGGGACGCAGCACAATGGAGCAGGATGTGGTGCAAGTTGGAAAATCTCTTGCAGTCAAGTAGACATAATTTCTGTAAGCCTCCCACCAATGGATTCTAGATCAAAACAAGCCCTTCCAACCAATAGCTTTAAAAAAAAAGTAATGTCCTGGAAAAGACCAGGGTAGTGAGTCATTTCAGTGTTAAACAAGGACTGAGGTGACCTGAGTTCATATCCTCTCTCATCCATGGCATTCACTGGGTAGCCCACAGCCAGTCACTCATGCTTAGCCGGATGTTCCTCACACAACTATTGTGAAGATTAATTGAGGCCGAGGCAAGCCATATATACTGCCTTGAGTTCATTGGAGGAACCATGGAATTTAAAAGTAATAAAGAAATGATACATAAATAAATAAAGTTACCTCTAGTTTGGATTCTGTATTCTATGGCATGTGTAGCAGAAATTGGAGACATGAACAAGTGGAGACCAGAGCATACAGCATAATAAGTGTACAGTTCTATGTGCATACACAGATTCCCTACATCACATATCTAGACCTGAAGCTTTACATAGAAAGTAGAGATGGGCACGACTTAGCGGTATTTTCGTTTTCGTTTTCGTTTTTCGTTTTCGTTACGGAAACGAAACGAAAACGAAAATCGGCACCAACCTGGACCGAAAACGGAAACGAAACGACTAATTTCGAGCCAATTTTCGTTTTTCGTTACTGGAAAAGCACTCAATTGAGCTAAATGGGGAGAAACAAAAAAAATTTCGTTTTCGTTTTTTCGTTTTCGTTACGTAACGAAACGAAAACGAAAAATTTTGAAATTAGCCCACGAAAACGGAAACGAAACGACTCAGACCCTAGCCGAAAACGAAAACGAAAACGAAACTTTTTTTCTGAGTCGTGCCCATCTCTAATAGAAAGTAACTGTCATACTGATCAGCTCCAAATGAAATTGAAACCTGTATGTACACAAATAAAAATGGGATCAATTTATTTTGATTACATGTCTCCCCTCCATAGTGTAAGATAATAGAGATTTGTGAGAAAGATTATGAGGCAGATGTGTGAAGATGCCTGTAGATAGATGGATGGATTGAAATGCTTGTACTTGCCCTTGTAGTCTCAGACTGAACAGCAGGTCTGTTTGACTTAAGACAATCGCAGGTACAACATCAAAAGTAGACTTTCATTCAGAAGTGACATATAATCTCAATAGGCTTCAACAAATTTGTTTTATCCACACACAAATGCCAAATGATTGCCCAATCTCTCATCTACAAGTCTGATAAATATATTCATTAATTAATCCTGTTCCTACTTGAAACAGTACTTGGTTCATTATAAGCTTATTGGGAGGACAATTGATCGTTTTTCTTCCTAACCTTTCTTTGTAAGCCAATCTTTAATTCACAACATTATTTCTTCTGTGATGGCTTGCATTTCCTTATAGTTTTCTAGTAAATGACTTCATATCAAACACACCCGTGTAATTTTTCTTCTTCTTTAGCCACAATTTCATTGACACCTTCATAGATCTTGAATAGATTTGTAACTCTGCCCTTTCTTCTGTGTACAGCTTTTATGTTTATAATTGGCATTCTGTATTGCTTGCTTGATGCCAAAGAAAGTTGTATTGAATTTATTCTATAGCTTGTGGTTGCATTTCTCGAAACCAAAAGAAAAGACGAACAGGTCTACTTCTTATTCACCAATTGCCAGTCAGACTGAGCAATGTATTTAGTACAAGGCTATGTAATTCATTGGCAACTATAATGAAATGTAAGTCATTGTTTTTGCTAGGAATTAGTAGGATCTCAGCCAAGGGACATGATTTGTGTCAAGGCACAAGATGATCTGGTCACATGCACACACACACACACAAAACAGATGGGATTTGACATGATATTGATGGAGGAGAATGACGACACCAATGTCAAAAAGAAACACCTCATACCTTTTCTAGAACAGGTGCTATGTCAAGTGATGAAATTGTGTTTGCCATCAACCATGTTTTTTTCCTCACCTACATGTCTTAAATTTAGCATGCTTTCTTTTCCGCTTTGTCATGAGAAGTAAGCAGGCTTAATTTACATGTTTCGTTGCTGGATCATGTATCTCTGAGGAAATTCCATTGAAGAAGGAAAAATGAGTTGCTCAGAAGAAAGCAACATACCTCTTAAAGTCTAGTTTGGTCCTAAGACACATAGGGTACAAAAGGATTTGTACTGAATATTATGGATGTTCAAGATGGATGAGAAACAAGTGTCAAGGGGTTAAGTGAAAAAACTGCCAAGGATCATAAACCAAAATGGTGGTATGAAACACAAAGAACGAACACCGCTGGGTTACCATTTGTAAACAAACATTACAATCTGAAGCTCACAAACACATAACCTCCTTCCACTCATATAGAACCTCAGTAGCATCAAGGAACGGTGATTTAATGCCTTTCCCTGCCCCCTTTTTATTGTTAACTTGCAAATATTTGTGCAACCCACCCAAAGGGAAGGGTATAAAGTGAAAGGAATCATAAATAATAATACCTCATTGAAAGGGAAGTGTTTCTTTTTAGTACTATGCTATAGCTTCAGTAATGAGTGAAGGGAAAGCTAAACCTCCTTGGTCTGATTCAAGGCTTACACCAATTGAGCCATGCTGTCGTATAACGCTCTGGCTTCCTTGCAGATGTTCCATTTGTTTTACAGTGCTTGGGGCAAAGTAATAAAACACCCAGAAGCAAATCCAAGCCATATTTCAGCTTTGCTTTCATATTACTGGTTCCCTTTCGTGCAATGTATTTACAGTTGTTCTAAAATACATTAGGATGCCCATGCTGACAAATTTAACTGCCCCATTCAAGTTTCCTTCCAGGCGGTCACTTATCTTTCCATTTGTGATCTCTTTCACCATCCCATGATGAACGGGAGGTGCCACGCATTTACGGACAACTGGTTTAAAATTGGGAAAGGAGTACGACAAGGCTGTATACTGTCATCTTGCTTTTTTAACTTCTATGCAGAGTACACTGTGCGAAAGGCAGGACTGGATGAATCACAAACCAGAATTAAGACTGCCAGAAGAAAAATCAACAACCTCAGATACGCAGATGATGCTACTCTGGTAGCAGAAAGTGAGGAGGAATTAAAGAACCCCTTAATGAGGGTGAAAGAGGAGAGTGAAAAAATGGGTTGAAGCTCAACATAAAAGAAACTAAGATCATGGCCACCGGTCCCATCACCTCCTGGCAAATAGAAGGGGATGAAATGGAAGCAATGACAGAGTTTATTTTCTTGGTCTCCCTGATCACTGCAGATGGTGACTGCAGCAATGAAATTAAAAGATACCTGCTTCTTGGGAGGAAAGTGATGACAAACCTAGGCAGCATCTTAAAGAGCAGAGACATCACTTTGTTGACAAATGTCCGAATACTCAAAGCTATGGTTTTTCCAGAAGTGATGTATGGAATGAGAACTGGACTCTAAAGAAGGCTGATCACCACAGAATTGATGCTTTTGAGCTGTGGTGCTGGAGGAGATTCTTGAGAGACCCCTGGACTGCAAGCAGATCAAACCTATCCGTCTTGAAAGAAATCAACCCTGCATCATCACTGGAAGGACAGATTTTGAAGCTGAGGCTCCAGTACTTTGGCCACCTAGCAAGAGAAGTATGAACAAAGAAAATTAGAAACAGTAAAATAAGAGACTGAATTAATAAGCACTGCAATGCCTACTGTCAGTGAACTAAAGTGTTCTACTCTAGAAATGACAAAATCAAAAGAAACTGAGTAGCTCAAATATTGAGGCAAGATGTAGCACAAGCAGACAGGGGCTATAGATGGGCATGGGAAAGACTGCAGGCAAAAGGAAAAGGGGATGGCAGAGAATGAGATGGTTGGATGGCGTTATCGATGCAACCAACATGGATTTGACCAAACTCTGGGAGGCAGTGGAAGACAGAAGGGCCCGGTGTGCTCTAGTCCATGGGGTCATGAAGAATCAGACACAACTGAACAACTGAACAGCAACGACAACCCTAAAGAAGCAGGAAGTATATCTAGAAGGTTTCAAAATATCATGCAGGAAATTCAGTGTTGCCCATGTGAAAAGTGGAAGCAATGCGACTCCGAAAGACAAATAGCAGCTCGTGCGCTCTGTGCTGTTTTTCCTAATTTCTCCTCATTAGGCTGCATTTAGTTCCAAATAAAGGACTTCACGTTTTACTGGAGGAAAGAAATTCATCGATAAATTGCAGTTCTATAATCAATCAAAATGTCTCCGTTAATTAGGTGCACAATAGCGTAATTTAAGTGAATTCTTTCAAAGAAGGTTTTTCTGTTGTTGCATTTCCATTGCACATTTTAATGTGGTGGTCATCAGGAGCAGTAAAGGAAGTGTTCAGACAAGTCCCAATATTGTTGTGCAATTATGTCTGTATGCTATTAATGAACTCCACTGAGCCGCATAGAAGACACGTAAGCAACATCCCAGTCTTCAGAAGTTAAAGAAACCCACATTTTTGCTTGCTTTGCATTCATATTCCCAACTTTTTAAATGTGCAATGTATTTACTTCCTCTCAAGAATACCTTCAGATACATACAATGACAAATTTAAAAGCCCAGTTCTAGTCTTCTTTCATCAAGCAAGGTATGCTTATGCTCATGAAATGCTGTTCTAGTTTTCTTCTAGTTTGAGAATGGATTTCTAACAAATCTAGAGTCATAAAAGTATATTTCCTACCTCGGTAGGAATTTGCAACTGAAGAGCTGTTCCTTCTTCCCAAGTCAAACTTCTAGCATCTTTTATTTATTTATTTATTAGATTTACAGTATATACCACACCATCTAGCAACAAGACCACTCTGGGCAGTTTGCGAAATTTTAACAAATACAGAATATGAAACATAACATCAACCCTATACAATAAGTACGCAATACAGCATAAAAAAACATAACAGTCATAACTAAGTAAACTCAAAGCCGGACAAAAGAGTAAGAAAGGCTAAGATGGAGCAAGACAGCATAAATAACAGCAAATCATACAGAATGAACCAAAATCCAGGGGAAGCCTTTCTATATAGCCACATCTAGAGGGAGTTGGTTCCAGAGTCGAGGGGCCACCACCAAGAAAGAAATCTGAGCTTCAAAGCAAAGGCAGTGTTCTGCTTATATACTGCCCATAGTGCTTAAAGCACTCTCTGGGCAGCTTACAGTTCAATCGTGCAGACTACACATTGCCCCCCTCCCCAGCAAGCTGGGTACTCACTTTACCAACCTCAGAAGGACAAAAGGCTGAGTGAACCTTGAGCCGGCTACCTGGGATTGTACCCCAGGTCATGAGCACAGTTTTAGCTGCAGTCCCGGCATTTCACCACTGCACCACAAGGCTCCTCAGTTCAAATCCCTTCTTTTTTTAGATGAGGAAGCAACAACACTGGGGCTGGAGAAGAAAAACTGAAGAGAAAATAGCCACCAAAGAGGAAAGGATAGGACCATTTTTAGAGGGAAGCATGGGAATGGAGAACACTCTTCTAGATCATAAGTATTTTCCCCCCAAGCTGTCATCCTCATGAGGATGCCTCTCACAGTGATACTCATAAAGAAGCTACAGAACCTTCTGTGTTGAAGGAACATCTCACAAAAGAAAGGACCACTTCAACAAATTCAGTGTAAGGGACAGTGAGAGAAATGAGTGGAGTGAATGTGTGAGGAGAGGATTGCTCTTAAGTATTTTTCAGAGAAAGAGAGGGGAAGGGTACAAGGTACTTATGAGAACGATATCTAAAACACAGTAGTCTATGTCATGCTTTCACTTACAAGAACAATCCTTTTTGCAAACTGCCTTAAAACTCAGCTACATCATATTCCTTTCTGACAGTAATGACAATTAGGATGGTGGTGACTATAACATGAGAATGCCACCATGTTGACCTTGGGCTGTTTTCATGATATGGTGATTCGAGCACTGAGCTCAATTATGAGAGCTTCCCAGTAGGAAGTGGAGTCTTGATAACTGTCGGAAGACTGATCTACTCATAAAATAAATCATCCCACCCACTCACCTTGAAAAGTTGACTCACTGATCCTTTCTCTTCCTTGTTCTCTCTCTCTCTCTCTCTCTCTCTCTCTCTCTCTCTCACACACACACACACACACACACACACACACACACACCTTGCAGAAGACCACTTAAACAGAATAAGCACAACACAATTCTTTTCAGCTGAAACAATTTCTTACTGCATGGAGTGTTCTTGCGTTGACCCAATTTTGAAGGGTCATGGGTCTAATTTTCTTTCATGTGTATTCACTAATCAAGTAACAAGTGAGAGTGACATCAGCAATCAAGTGGTGGAAAGGGTACTGATCACCTGCATTAATACATCAAATAATTGCTACCCTGACAAGTATTTCTCTTCTGTTTTGTAGTTATATGTCATCAAATCTGAAATCACCTCAGCAGACTAATCCCCTGCGTATCCAGACAGAGCAGGAGAAGATGACAAACAGATCTTTATTCCCTCTTCTCTGGAGGGAGGAAAAGAGAAATTGCTACAACATAATATTAAGGCATGGAGCTGTAGTAATGTCTTTCCTCTGGAGTTAGAGTATAGTTGTCCATCTTTAGTGGATGTTACCAAGCAGAGGCCCTTACCACTGCCTCCTGAGATCCCCCCCTTCTGCTCTTAAAGAAATGAAAGCTAAAAAGCTTTGAAAATCCTTAGTCCTCATCAAATTGGATCATCCTTCATTCCTGAATGAAGGTGATCCTTCACCGTTGGCAAGAATTTCAAAATTACAAATAACATTAATCATTAAAGTGCTCATATTTTGGGGCTTCTGCTATTGAAGGAAAAACAAGTAATGGTGAGAGTCCCCTTCCCACAGTATAAAGAGTCAGAAGAGACTAACTAGTTCAGGCAATTGTGATCCAAACTACCCCAGTTAGGTGGAAGCAGCTACTAAACACTGTTTCTGTCCAATGGCTATTCAGGGACCATGCGGAATGACCTTATTCCCCAAGTACTGGTACTGTCTAGACTTTATCATGGTTGCCTCTAATTGACTCCCATGTTGGCTTTCAAAGCCAAGGCACCTAGAATTGAAGGGAATAAACTCACTCCAGGAGCTCGTTCTGATCTGAAGATTAAGGCACTCATTACCACTTGCCTCAGAAGGGCATCAGGGAAGAATGTGGGAATACAGCTAAACATTTTAGGTCCATAGTCTACATGGGCTCATTTGCAATGTCTACATCTTCATGCTTGTTCATGTCATGGATGTAGATACTCATTTGTCTTGCTTACATGATGCATTTTATAGTTCTGTGCTTGATAACACCTTGCTACATAGCCAAGTAAATTAGGTTGGAGTACAATTCTCCATTGTGCCTTCCAGGAGAAGAGCCAGTCTTTGTAGCTTTGGCCAGGCCACACAGTCCCAGGGCACCAGCAGAAGTAATACCTAGAAAACCCTGAAAGGGGTTAAAGGGTAATTTCCCCCCAATTTGAACTTATTTCTCCCATGCTCCATTACTTTTGTAAAATAATAATAATAATAATGTTTTATTCAATTAGCCTGACCTCCAAAGCTTAGATCTCTGTGTGTAGGCGTGGGTACATGTGCACACATGCATGTACCCACACATGAACACACTGTTAGTCCCTGAAAGGAAAAAGATGATAGTTTTGTGCAGAGACATTATGCACAATTTTATTTATTTATTTATTTTATTTTAGAGTATTTTAACCCCACCTTTCTCCTTGGAAAAGCAGCCAAAGGGGCCTAACAGTAATAAGGGACAATATATAGTCCAGTACAATTAAGACATGTTCAAGTATTGAGAACAGGGAATTGAGGTACATCTTACAGCATTAAAAGATCACCAGTGGAAGATGCTGCCACGAAAGGTGGTAGAATCTCCTTCTTTGGAGGTTTTTAAGCATAGGCTGGATGGAAATATTTTGGGAGTCCTCTGATGGGGGTTCCTGCATGGCAGGGGGTTGGACTGGATGGCCCTTGAGGTCTCTTCCAACTCTATGATTCTATGATTCTAAGCCAACATTACATTAAAGCTACAAGAAAATGCAAGCAGTTAAAAGGAGAGTAAAATTCGATGTAAAAGGTTATGAGTGATGGAAACTAACATTGAAAACATAGTGTCAATGTAATCACACAAGGTTATAAGTGGTTATAAACACAAAGTCTATGTGATCATATAGATTCATATGGAAGACACATAATAGGTAGTCCATCATTCAGGGAAAGCTTGTCTGAAGAGAAAACTCTTTGCCTGCTCTCAGAAAGACAGCAGAGATGGGAAAGTCCTGGCCTCCAGAGGAAGGGAGTTCCAGAGTCTAGGTGCAGGAGCCAATGTGACGTACCTGTGAGGGTGGTGGGATTAAGAAAAATGCCTCTGCTGATGACCTTACTACCCGAGTCGGTTCATTCTGTGGGATTTGATCGTTGAGGTAGCTAGGACCCATGTAGTATAGTGCTTTGTAGGTTAAAGTCAGCTCTTTGAGTTGTGCCCGTTAGTTGATTGGCAGCCAGTGGAGCTGTTTTAATAGGGGTTTAATGTGATCTCTGTATCCCACTCCAGTCAGTAGTCTGGCTGCTGCATTTTGGACCCATTGAAGTCTCCTGAGACTTTTCATCAGTAGTCCCACATAGAGCACATTACAGTAGTCTAGCCGGGATGTCACTAGGGCATGTGTCACCACAGCAAGAGCTGGTTTCTCAAGAAATGGGTGTAACTTATGTACTAGCCTTGATAGTGCAAATGTGCTCCTGGCCACAGCCATGATCTGGGTATCTAGGCTCAAGGATGAGTCCAAGAGCAGCCCCAAGCTGTGCACTTTTTTTTTTCAATTGGAGAGTGACCCCATCCAGTACAAGTTGCGGCGTTATCCCTTGTTCTCCCTTTCGACTGGCCAGAAGCACCCCTTGTCCTCATGGCGCAGTGGTTGAATGCCTGTACACAGGTAAAACTGTGCTCACGATCTGTGGTTCAATCCCAGTAAGTAGCAGGCTCATGGTTGACTAAGCCTTCCAGCCTTCTGAGGTCAGTAAAATGAGTAACCAGCTTGCTGGGGGGGCAATGTGTAGTCTGCATACTGTAATTAAACTGCAAGCTGCCCAGAGACTACTTGAAGTGGTATGGGGTGGTACCGTGACCCCCCCGCCTATCACGGGGGTTAGGGACCCAACCTGACCCGCGATAATTGAAAATCCATGATATGTGGATGCAGGTCGGGTTGGGCCTGAGGCGCCTACCTGGGGGCTCTTGCACTTACCCCCAGCCTGGTGTTGCGCTGAATGGGCCTGCAAGGGCCTTTCCGGGTCTTCTGGAGACCCCAAAAGGGCCTCGCTGTGAACCAGAAGTCATTTCTGAGGCCTCCGACAGGCCTTCCCCTCTTAGCCCAGCAGGTCATTTTTCATATACTGCGGTCTCGCAATATAGCGGGACCACAGTATATGAACCGCGAATGGGCGGGGGACCACTCTATATAAGCAGAACACTTTGTCTTGTCTGGGTTTAGTTTCATTTTGTTCATCCCCATCCAGTTCATTACTGCAGCTAAACACTCATGTAAATCTGAGAGAGTAGCTCCCTTAGAATCTGGAGGTGATGAGAGGTAGAGCTGGGTATCATCGGCATACTAGTGACACTTAACCCCCAAAGTCCTGATAATCTCCCACAGTGGTTTCATATAGATGTTAAATAACATAGGAGACAGAACAAAATGAGCAGACCAGAAGAAAAACATTTGGTTTTATACTGGAGACAAGAATAATAAATATTATTGGCAATAATATTTGAGAAGTCCTGGAGAACAGGGGAAGCCCCCATCGACTGGAGGAGGGCTAATGTCCCCATCTTCAAAAAGGAAAAAAAAGAGGACCCAAATAATTACCGCCCAGTCAGCTTGATTTCAATTCCTGGAAAGATCCTAGAGCAGATTATTAAAGAGACAGTCTGCAATTATTTAACAAACAATGCTGTCATTACAAGAAGTCAACACCGGTTTCTTAAAAACAAGCCATGCCAGACTAATTTGATCTCTTTCTTTGATAGAATTACAGGCCTAGTGGATGAGGGGAATGCTGTGTATATTGTTTATCTGGACTTTAGTAAGGCCTTTGATAAGGTTCCCCATGGTATTCTTGCTAAGAAGTTAGTAGAAAGTGGGATAGATAGTGCTACTGTTAGGTGGATTTGTAATTGGTTGACTAATCGCACCCAAAGGGTGACCATAAATGGCCTCTCTTCAGCTTGGAGAGAAGTGACCAGTGGGGTGCCCCAGGGTTCTGTTCTGGGTCCAGTGCTGTTCAATATCTTTATTAATGACTTGGGGGAAGGAATAGAGAGTATGCTAATTAAATTTGCAGATGATACCAAATTGGGAGGGGCTGCTAATTCCCTAGAGGATAGGATGAAAATCCAAAAAGACCTTGACAGACTAGAGTGCTGGGCCAAAGCTAACGAAATGGATTTCAACAGAGGGAAATGTAGGGTACTACATTTAGGTAAAAAAAAAAAAACATGAATTGCACAAATATAAGATGGGGGATACTTGGCTAGAGGATAGTACCTGTGAAAGGGATCTGGGAGTCTTGGTGGACCCAAAATTGAACATGAGTCAGCAGTGTGATGCGGCGGCCAGGAAAGCCAATGCGATTCTTGGTTGCATCAACAGAACCATAGTGTCTAGATCAAGGGAAGTGATAGTACCACTCTATTCTGCTCTTGTCAGACCCCACCTGGAGTACTGTGTCCAGTTCTGTGCACCTCAATTTAAAAATGATGTTGACAACCTCGAGCGGGTGCAGAGGAGGGCTACCAGGATGGTTGAAGGTCTGGAGGAAATGTCTTATGAGGAACGGCTTAGGGAACTGGGAATGTTTAGCCTTTCAAAAAGAAGACTGAGAGGAGATATGATAGCTATGTTTAAATATTTGAAAGGATGTCATATTGAAGAGGGAACAGGTTTGTTTTCCATGGCTTCAGAGACTAGGACTTGGGGCAATGGTTTCAAACTACAGGAAAAGAGATTCCATTTGAACATTAGGAGGAACTTCATGACAGTTAGAGCTGCCGTGGAGGGTGGTTGAGTCTCCTTCTTTGGAGGTTTTTAAACAGAGGCTGGATGGCCATCTGTCGGAAATATTGTGACGGGGGTTCCTGCATGGCAGGGGGTTGGACTAGATGGCCCTTGAGGTCTCTTCCAACTCTATGATTCTGTGATTCTATGATTCTAAGTCTTGTGGGAGTTGAGGGCAATACTCAATAGCCTGTCTTTATGCCTGTCCTGATAATTAAAGAGATTTCTTCACTTCTTTATTTCTCTCAGATCCAAACAAGCCTGAATGTTGACCATTACCTGACCCGCTTGGAACTGTACATGTATGTGCCCTCCTAGTCTCATTCCATTAAAGACAAGACAGGGGTTTGACTTGGGTGGCAAATACTTTGCCTTGAACTGTATAACTCTCCAAGGCCCACTTTTATTCCATTTCTAAATTGAGGAGTTTAGCTGGTGCTAAATTTTGGAGCCCTGCATTTTCAACAAGGTCTTGCGTTGTTCAGGCAGCAGGCGTACATTTGCAGTGTGACAAATATTTTATCAGCAGGGACACAATATACACATCGCCAAAGAGCATCTGGAATAAAGTGTCCTCCTATTTCACCAAAGGAGGCATGTTTGTTATGCAGATGGCTGAAGTAAATCTGGCCTTACAATTAAAATCTGTTTAGAGTTTGTAGGGAGATGACTGATGGATTAGTCTTGGTGCTCCATCAATTCCTCCCCCCTGCTTTCCTCTCCAGAGTAGTATTGACGGTGCATCATAAATAGCCATTTGTACAAAGTGCAGGGATTCTTTAAGTTTATCACTTTATAGCTCACGTATATATTCCAAATGGTAGACAAAATGCAAAGTGCTTGAGGTTTCTAAGTAACAAGGGCAAGGGGGTGGGTTAGGCAGTTACATGAGCAATACAACACTGATGCACATGTTCTGCTACAAAACAGCATCTGCCTCCCCATTGTGAAGCTCATTTTTCCATGGGGGTGGGGAGGGGACTAACATAAGAACAATGTGAATCTTGAATGGTACACATAACCTCTATTATGATGAAAGGCTAAAACATTTGGGGCTCTTTAGCCTGGAAAAAAGGTGCCTGAGGGGGGATATGATTGAGATGTACAAAATAGTGCAGGGCATGAGTAAAATGGATAGAGGGACACTCTTCTCCCTCTCACAAAATACAAAAACGAGGGGACATACACTCAAATTGAGGGCTGGGAGAGTGAGAACAGACAAAAGAAAATATTTTTTTTCACCCAGCGCATTGTTAGTTTTTTGAACTCCCTGCCACAGAATGTGGTGATGGCATCAGGCCTGGATGCCTTCAAAAGGGGATTGGACAGATTCCTGGAAGAAAAGTCCATCACAGGTTACAAACCATGAGGGAGATGTGTAATCTTCAGGCTTAAAACCAGGGTACGTCAGGGGCCAGATGCAGGGGAGTGGTATCAGGAGACAGATATCTAGTCTTGTGCGTTCCCGGACACATTTGGTGGGACCACTGTGAGATACAGGAAGCTGGACTAGTTGGGCCTTTGGCCTGATCCAGCATGGCTCTTCTCATGTTCTTAAGTTGTTGGGTGGGCCAGGCTTATCAATGCCAGGCAATGCCCAGGCAGCAGCTCTAAGAATACCTGCACAATATTTCTCAAAAGTTATGCCCAGCATTTCACAGGAAGAAACCAAGGACATTTGGTTGTCCAAGAAATCCTAGGGGATGGAAGGAAAAGAAGGCATAACATGTTGTAGAAAGCTGTGGGACTTAAAAGAATCTCTACTCGCAGCCTTACCCTGGTTTTCTGAGGTCCCAGGAGCTAGTCAGGTTTTAAAATAGAACAAGCACCATTCAGAACAATTAGGTAATGTGTGGTTGTGTGCAGTTACACTGTAATGAGAAGTGTGTTTTCTGTGGCATCAAGTCAGAATCAACTTTTAGCAACCCACATAGGATTTTTAAAGTAAATGAAATATTTAAGGATTGGGTTTACCAGTTCTACTCTCCCAGTGAGTTTCCATGGTCAAGTGAGGGATCCAAACTCTGTTCTCCAGCCTCCTAGTCCATCGCTGTATCCACAACATTACACTGGGAATCAATAATTAGACAGAGATAGATGCATGTCTGCTTCTCTGTATAATTATCTTTTTAAAAATTTAAATGAAAGCATCTGGCAGGCCCAAAGTTTCCTATGGAGGATGATGGGACAGAGCATTATACTATAGATCGCAGAGACAATGGAAACCAGTGTAGGATTTACAGCTTCTAAAAATGCTGTACATATTTACTTCATCTTACCTCCTTCCATCCATTCCCGCTCTCTCACATAGTACCACCTTGCTTAGTTTTCCCTTTGTACACATATAAATTATCATTGTTTTCCATTTGTACACATAACAATTATTAGGATGCTTTCAAGTAATCTTTGAGCCTTTTCACACGACGCCTAAACTCCGCGGCAAATGGCTCCCAGCTCCGGAGCTTAAAATTGTTTCCCCACCAGCTCCGGAGTTTACAGAAAATTAAGTGCGACCATGCCCATCTAAGCGTGTCCCAGCGCACTTTTCAAGTACCTGCTCTCCAGGGCTGAAGAATTCCTGATGCGGATGTAACTTAAGAGTGCCGGGCTCTCCTCGCTTCTGTTAGTTGTTTTTTGGGCCCCCCGCCCCTTTAAGAGCTACTTAAGAGAATGGAATGCTGCGGGGGCAAGAGTGAGACGGCAGAATGGAGGTGAGCCACGTTCTTTTCTTCCTTTCTTTTCTCCCTCCCCTCACGCAGCCAGCAGCCAGGAATGCGGAGGGGGTGGGAACACAGGAACAGCGACAAGCCCCCAAGATCCTAGTGGATCTTAGGGGTCATGTGAAAAGGCTCTTTGACTGATGATTACACTATAAATAAGTGACCTCCAAATGTTCCTATCACTAACAGCCCTACTCGGGTCTTATAAAATAAGACTGTGGCTTCATTTATTAAGTTTATTGATCCTGTAGTTGACCCTCCTCATTTCCTTCTGCCTTCCATTTTTCCCAACATTATTTCAGTGTGGGTTCCCTTCTCCAGAGTGTCCAAAGCTCTATTCTATCCTTTTTGCTTCTAGAGAATTAAGTCTTGATTGAATTTAGAACCAACTTGCTTGTCTTTCTAGTTGTCTATCGCACATCCCTTTAAATGCAGTTTAAATTAGTAGATAAACCATGTCCAAAAATGCCGTCCCCACAGCCACCGGGCTTTTTGAAAAAAAAGAAAGAAAGAAAGAAAACCCCTTAAGCGAAGTTTCCAAGACTTATCGGAGAGATAGGGAATTTTTTGCCTCGCTTAAAAAATTCACCTTTTAAGGAGGAAGACATTGTGGAACCACACAGATGATCTGGGCTTCTTCTTTTTTTTCTCATAGCACTGACCGGCTGTTCCTGGGGCCAATCGGCGCTGGTTTATTTATTTATTTTTTAATTTCCACCCACCCTCAGAGCACCAGGAAGCACCCTCGGAGCACCAGGAAGCTCCATCAGGGTCTCTTTGTTTTAATTTCTGCCTGCCAGCTGGTCCTTTTTTAATGCTAGCCCCACCTGCTGGCCCTGGGGCTGAACTGCGCTTTAAATTTAAAAAAAAACAGCTTTGTACATTGGAACTGCTATCCCACATCTTCAGTCACGTGATGGGAGAAAGAGGAATAGCTGGACCTTCCCCCAGGTGAGGTAGCAGCTGCCTTGAGAGGTGGCGAGTACCCCAACACTGGAAGCATTCAAGAAAAAAATTGCACAACTACCTGGCAGATATCCTGTGTTCTATATTCCTGCATTCAAATGGTCTTATAGGCCCCATCAAACCCCATTATTCTAGAATTCTATGATTTGCATTTTGCATCCAGATATATAAACTAGGAATGTGACAGTGTGTATAATTTAGGCCTGGGTCTTCTTCCTGATACTTGAGAGTCATTTATCGTTCCTTCACAGTTGCCTTTCTTATTCTCAGCCTTCTTCTGATTTCTTGGGTGCAGTGTCCATTTGGATTGATGATGAACCAAAATTATTCAACCCCTTTAGCAATTTGAGTTCCTTCTTTTATAATCACAATTTTTGAGTTTGCTTTAACCTTCACCTTGAATGGACTTTGTGAAGAGACCAGTCTCCTGACACCATTGTTCTTCTGAACCTTGACACACTCAACCCACCTCACCTCATTAAGGTTACTATATCTCCTAAGTTTGATAATAATAATAATAATTTATTGTCATTGTGTGTATATACACAGTATACACATACAACGAAATTCAGACACCCAGAGACCAGATTCCGCGCACACACACACACACACACACACACACACACACACACACACACACACACACACACAAATCCCCAGACACTCTCTCACACAATAAAAAAACCCTTCAACACACACACATAAAAATCCCCAAACACTCCCCCACCCACCAACCGCCCGTCCCCCTAAAAACACAAGCATCTACACAATAGGCTAGGTAATCCTGTCCAAGTGCTCACTGCTGGTGGTCCTTGAGTTCATTATTAAGTGCAATTATAGCTCTGGGATAAAAACTGTTCAGAAGACGTGTGGTCCGAGTTTTAATTGTTCTGTATCTTCTGCCTTTGTTCTTCTGTACCTTGACACACTCAACCCACCTCACCTCATTAAGGTTGCTATATCTCCTAAGTTTGATGTATACTATATCAAATGTTATACAAATTCTGTTGCTCAGAATAAGCCAGATTGTAATTTGTGGTCTGTTTCTGCCCGATCAACAAATTGTTCCTGCTGCATTTCTCAGATGCATACGAATGCATGCTTTATTTCTGCAGACGCTCACGTGTTCTGAGAATTGTCAGTCACTGGGAAACTTTGTTGGCTATGGAAGAATGGACCAAAAATTACAGTTTGGCTTATGCTAAGCAACATGACTTCAGGATTTCTCTTGACCTTTTTTTTTTTTTTTTTTTTTTTGAGATGTGTAAGTAGGCAGCCCACTCCAGTGAGAGAAAGTTTTGCTATTCTCTTCAACAGAAAATATGGCTCTGTGTAAACCTCTTCACATCACGAAAAGCTGCCCCTCCACCTAAATGAACAGGGGGTCTTTCATTTCCTTGTACGTCTGTTCTCCTCGCCCTACAGGGATGGAACGGGTAGATTAGGAAAAATAATGTCAAATAATCACCAATGTATTCAGGGTAGCCTAGAAGAGTTAACCGTAACAAGTGCTTTTCAGTGAGGAGAGGGAGGAATACATTATGAAATCCTTTACGTGCTAAAGGCTTGCAAGCTATTGGCCTTTGACAGAGTGGTTAATTCTTTACACTATTTGTCTACAAGCCTCTCCAAATTCCTGTAAGAAGAAAGGTACCATAGCGACTTTGAAGCAAGAAAAAATTACAGAATAAACAAGCCTATTTGGAAGCTTTGTTATTACAAAAATGCAAGGCCTGATAGTACGCACTAGTGAAAGAACCTGATTAGCTGACATGGGAATTCAGGCGCAGATCTCTCCTTACAGTAGATGCCGCCGCCGCCACCACTACCTAGCAATATCATATTACTCCCGCTCACAGAACATCAGTTGCTTGCATCAGCTGAGTATCGGGCTCCTTCTTGGGTTTCAGAAGAAATGAATATTTCAACAGGATGGATTTTGGGGTCATGCCTTTCCCAATTATTCCCCCAAAGTATGGATAGTTTCTATTAATTTTGATCACACTTGGCCTTCATCTTAGTTCAACTGCTGCCACCTATAAAGGTTAAAACAGCTTGAAATTATCTCTTACTGTGACATAAATCCGACTGCACACTAAGGTCATCTCTAGAGGTCCAACGACACACTGGCCTTTCTGTTTGAAATCATAAATGGGGAGAGACTGAATCAGGCTAGAGACTGAGGAGCAAGTGTTTCAGTTTTTCTTGTAGGGTTTTGTTGATACTGTTTTAGGGCTGCATAACAAAAGGCACACAAACTTCTTATAACTGGTTTAAACAATAGGCAGGACAAACATGGTGACTTCTAGCCCAAGTATCAACCACTGTGTACTTAGTTCACTAGTAAACTAACCAAAACAACTGCTTCCATGTGCAAGACAAACTAAGTCAAGGCATCGTCTCCACCTAAGGCTGCCACATCAGAAGCATCACCTTCCCTCAAATTTCAGAACCAATCCTTATGACTTGAGGGGGAGTGTGTTGGCTCAGCAGGCTAGAGTACTGAAAACTGTCGGCTACAAAGTTGGCAGCTCAGCAGTTCGAATCCCGGGTGCCACTCAGCGGAGTGAGTTCCTGCTGTTAACCCGAGCTCCTGCCAACCTAACAGCTTGAAAGCATGTAAATGCAAGTAGATAAATTTGCATTTATCTACTTAATTTGCAGATAATACCACATTGGGAGGGGTTGCTAATTCGCTAGAGGATAGGGTGAAAATTCCAAATGACCTTGACAGATTAGAGTGCTGGGCCAAAGCTAACGGAATGGGTTTCAACAGGGGGAAATGTAGGGTGCTACATCTAGGTAAAAAGAATGAATTGCACAGATAAAGGATGGGAGACACCTGGCTGGAAAATAGTACCTGTGAAAGGGATCTGGGAGTCTTGGTGGACCACAAATTGAACATGAGTCAGCAGTGTGATGCGGCAGCCAGGAAAGCCAATGTGATCAACAGAACCATGGTGTCTAGATCAAGGGAAATGATAGTACCACTCTATTCTGCTCTGGTCAGACCCCACCTGGAGTACTGTGTCCAATTCTGTGCGCCTCAATTTAACAAGGATGTTGACAACCTCGAGCGGGTACACAGGAGGATGACCAGGGTGACTGAGGGTCTGGAGGAAATGTCTTATGAGGAACGGCTTAGGGAACTGGGGATGTTTAGCCTTTCAAAAAGAAGACTGAGAGGGGATATGATAGCTATGTTTAAATATTTGAAATGATGTCATATTGAAGAGGGAACAGGTTTGTTTTCCATGGCTTCACAGACTAGGACTCGGGGCAATGGTCTCACACTACAAGAAAAAAGTTTCAATTTAAACATTAGGGAGAACTTCCTGACAGTTAGAGCTGTTCGGCAGTGGAATATGCTGCCACCGAGGGTTTTTAAGCAGAAGCTGGATGGCCATCTGTTGGAAATACTGTGATGGGAGTTCCTGCATGGCAGGGGGTTGGACTGGATGGCCCTTGAGGTCCCTTCCAACACTGTGATTCTATAAATAGGTACTACCGTAAAAAAGCAGGAAGATAAGCAGTGTTTCCTTGCAGCCATGCCTGCCACATGGCTGTGGACTTGCACAACACTGGCTCTTTGGCTTGAATATGGAGATGAGCACTCCCCCTAGAGTCGGACACAACTAACACACATGTGCAGGGGGGGGGCTTTACCTTTACCTTTTTACCCTCAGCATGGTGTGAACATGACAGGCAATGTGCCCACAGTTCGCCTCACTAAATCAGAACCAATCATCCAGAATGCTTGCAGCAAAAGTAAGATGAAGAATTGTAGAGACATCTTTAAAAGCTGTCAGTCCAACACTGACACAAATCCAGAAACTGGTAGGCAAGGAAAATATAATAGGTTCTCCCCGCCCCCAGGCATTTCTGAATGGCATGTCTGGATTCCTCCAAATACAGGGCTGCCAAGCTCATCAGCATCTCATTCCTTGAGATTTCAGGGCCAAAGGAAGGAAGGAAGGAAGGAAGGAAGAAAAAAAGAAAAAAGAAAGGAAAAAAAATAGTTTGTAGTAATGTTTCAGTAATATTTTTCTCTGCATTGGAACGGATTACTACATTTTCAATGCATTCCTAAGGGAAATTACAATTTGTATAAAGGAAAATTTGTTTAACATAATTCCATTTGGAAAAAATTAATTCCTTTATACAAGGTACCACTGTATGTCCCCTAGTTCTGGTATTTTGTGAGAGGGAAAAGAGCTTCCCTCTATCTACTTTACTCATGCCCTGCATTATTTTGTACGTCTCAATCATATCCCCTCTCAGGTGCCTTTTTTCCAGACTAAAGAGGCCCAAATGTTTTAGCCTTTCCTCATAAGGGAGGTGCCCCAGCCCAGTAATCATGTTAGTCACTCTGGGCAGCTTACAACTCATCAAGATAAGAAAATATCTTTCTTGAGATGCGGTGACCGGAATTGTACACAATACTCCAGGTGTGGCCTTACTATTGTTTTGTATAATGGCATTATAATGTTGGCTGTTTTATTTTCAATCCCCTTTTTAATAATCCCTAGCATGGAATTGGCCTTCTTCACCGCTGCCACACATTGGGGAGACACCTTCACGGAGCTGTCCACCAACACACCAAGATCTCTTTCCTGATCTGTCAC
The DNA here is from genome assembly GCA_023846285.1 of Phrynocephalus versicolor. Taxonomy (NCBI): domain Eukaryota; kingdom Metazoa; phylum Chordata; class Lepidosauria; order Squamata; family Agamidae; genus Phrynocephalus; species Phrynocephalus versicolor. The sequence continues at coordinate 27,005,622 of JAHTLZ010000275.1, forward strand.
GGATAACTCAGAGCCCATGAGTTGATAGATAAAGTTTTGACTTTTTGCCCCAATATGCATTATTTTACATTTGGCTACATTAAAACGCATTTGCCATTTTGCAGCCCATTCCCCCCGTTTGGAGAGATCCTTCTGGAGCTCTTCACAATCTTCTCTGGTTTTCACCACATGGAAAAGTTTTGTGCCATCTGCAAACTTGGCCACCTCACTGCTTATCCCTGTCTCCAGGTCATTTATGAACAGACTGAAAAGCACCGGTCCCAGGACAGATCCCTGGGGCACACCACTTTTCACTTCTCTCCATTGTGAAAATTTCCCATTGACACCTACTCTTTGTTTCCTGGATCTCAACCAGTTCTCAATCCATAAGAGGACCCTTATCCCCTGACTGTGCAATTTTCTCAGCAGCCTTTGGTGAGGGACTGTGTCAAAAGCTTTCTGAAAATCCAGATAGACTATATCCACTGATTCACCCAAATCCACATGCCTGTTGACCTTTTCAAAAAAATCTAAAAGATTTGTCAGGCAAGACTTACCCTTACAGAAGCCATGCTGATTTTCTCTCAGCAAGGTTTGTTCTTCTATGTGTTTTACGATTTTCTCTTGGATGAGGCTTTCCACCACCTTCCCTGGGACAGATGTAAGGCTAACGGCCTGTAGTTTCCCGGGTCCCCCCTCCTTCCTTTTTTAAAAATTGGTGTGACATCCACTATCCTCCAGTCCTCCGGCACTGTGGCCATTTTAAGAGACAAGTTGCATATTACTGTTAAGAGATCTGCAGTTCCCTAATAACCCTTGGGTGAATGCCATCTGGGCCCTCAAATCCCTAAGGTCCAGATTAAGTTCTGAACTCTCAAAGCACTGGGTGGGAGTGGATAAACAAGTCCATTCTACTTTCTCCTCCAATTTTAAAAAACCCTTCCATGCTAATTGTGGATAAATCTTCACATCTGTAACAGATTTTAGAAGTAGTGAAGCCTGTTAGCTTATAGGCCAAATGTAAACATGGAGAATATTAATGTGTAGTTTCGTTTTAGTAGCTATGCCATTGTCTCAGGGTCTGTGTAAATAAAGGCCAGGGAAGATACCAAGCAGAAGCAAGAGAAACCTGATTGGACTGTAAACAACATCTGACTGTCTATTACCATGCTTGTTGTGAGCAGTCTGAGGAGGATGTCTGTGAAGATTCTCAGTCATCCAGGTGAGTTTATCTGGGAGTTGAGTCATGGCTACTGGACTTCTTTTTGAGAGATAGAAACATTCCAAACAGCTTCATCGGTCTGAATACAGCTAGTGCAAGTCCTCCATCTTATAGTCAGCTTTGACCTCTTGTCACCCTGATCTGAATTAGGCTCAGAAGATGAACAATGGCCTGAATAGGCTCGTTAGGGAGACAATAGTATCCATAGCCTTAAGGTGAACAATGGCCTAAGGTGCTGAAACCTATCAAGAATGGGTCGTTGGCTATGGCCTTGGTGGTGGAAGTCTGAGGAGGAGGAGAAGGACTTTTCCTAGAAGGATTTTATGGCAGTGCAAGAAGACAAGACAAGCTTAGAAATGTAGTTTAGAAACTTAAACCGCAGTCCAACCTGGGTTTCCTTCGTATTTAAATTTCCTGCATATTTTTGGAGGGAGCGGTCATGTGGTTTTTAATGAGCAGTTGGTGTCCTCTCCTCTGCATCGTACCTTCTTGTTCTGGTTCTGTCCTAACCTGTGTACTACGCATTTTGTCCTACTTTCCGGCTCCAGTTTCCAAGGCTCCGTCTTTTAAGCCAGGTAAAAAGGGGAGAAACTGAATTTACTGCGTATTTTCAGTATCCTGTCATTGCAACAGAAGCAAGCAAATAAACATTTTCGAGCGAAGTTTCTAAATCCAGCCTCTGGCGGTGGTTTAGAAAATTTTGCTGAAACTGCTGTTTGAGGGGCGTGGTCGGCCTGGAGCAGAATTTGCTTCTCTTCCTGGTTAGCACACAATGTTTTACTGCGTAGTTTGCCGACGGGAAACTACACAGAAAATGCAGGTATGACCGCAGTCTTATAGAGAGAGGCTTTTGCCTCATAGCCTCATTAAAGTTAAGGAAGGGTTCATTTTGTTGGTTTCTAGCTAGAGCCATATATTTGTGTAAACCCCAATGGCCTAAATAAATGTTTTTAATATACTTGGTGCCTTGGAAGCATTTTTGGTAAGTGTGAACTCGCAGCATATTTCAACAGGCTGAGAAGTCGCCTATTTTGAATCCACAGAGCTTTGACAGTCTCCAGGCTTTGGTATATGTCAGCTGCAGTTAATTTATTACATGGGTTGAGACTAGATAACTTGTCTCACTGAGGGGGGGTCCTGAGATTCCGGCACAACATCTTTAGTAAATTCTTATCAAATACAAACTGAAGCATAATTCACCCTTATCTTCAGTGAGGTTTGCCTTGGAGTTGGGAATGTACTTTTTGGGGCAACAAATATTAGAGTTGCAGAAAGGAAATTTTCTGAGTTCTGCGAGTCACCTCCTTCTGAGTGAATTGAGGGCTAGTTCAGGTGTGTCCCCTTTTTTCCTTCCCCTTGCCCCGTCCCTTTTGTAGTTGCAGAAATGCCTCTTTGTAGTTGCAGTTCTCCTTGGGAATGAATCTTGTGCCTTGATTCAAATCAGAAATTACATGCACTCTATGCTTGGAGACAGAGTCAGTGTTGCTACATTTTGAATTTCTGGTAAAATTCCTCTAGCTGTACAGCAGAAGTGTAGGGGTTCACATAGCAGAATAGCTTCAAGTTCCCCCAACTAGTCCACCCCTTTATTTCATTAAAATGACCCTTCCAATCTTAATAACTCACTCTGAGATCATAATAGAAAGAATTAAAAAAATAGAAAGAATAAAAATGTTTCATTACTTACAGATCAACAGCAAATGGACAAACGCAATTGCTTTCAGCATCAGATTTCAGTAATCTTAAGGCCATCATCCCACATTTGCTTTTGGGCACTTTTCCCTGCAGTTATAGGTGCTCCTTTTTTAATGTCCTAAATGGCTAGTCGCCTTTTCATTCAGAAGGAGGAGAGCACGCTCCCTTTGACTCATCTGAGCGCTTTTTCTTGGGACCACCGCTGGGGGCTGTACTTTTCCCCAAGGCTTACAGAGGCGCCTTTAAACAGCGACTCTTCTTTGCTGTGGACATTAAAGGGCACTTTTTATACGATTTAGAAGAGAAATTACTAAGGACAAGAGGACAGGTAAAGCGCCTTTAGGGGCATGCTACCACGTGACTGGAAAAGATAGCTTTTCAAAATAAACACCTCAAATCCACCATGAGATAGCAGTGTAAGAGAGGCAAAGAGAAATGAGCAGAGTAGTGAGGCTGGCTTTTAAACCAAGGCTGGGAAGAAATGATTGGATAGTGCTGGATAGATTAACAATCACTTCAGCCCAGAAAAGTCTCTTCCTAACTAGGGGCAGCATGAGAGGACGTAAACACTCCAACGTTTACACAGTTCTTTAGATGTCTGGGCTGACAATGGAATCACTTTTTTCTGCTATTGTTAATTCTACATTAGCACTAGAGAAGGTGATTCTATTTTCCCATTGCCATTTCCACTAATTTGTTTTGACTGTGAATTATATTTTCTCTGGAATTTGGTAAGCTTCTTTCCTCCTAGAACAGTTGTGGCCTGACAGGAATGATACAATTTAACTGAGAAATAAACACAAAAATTAATTAAACACCTAATTACACATGTATTAATTTTGTGTTTATTCTGCAACTGTTGCCATTTGTTTTTGTCTCAGTTTTAGTTTTTTTTTTAAATCAAGAGGTGAAGTTCTTTTTTTCACTCTGCCTGCTGACAAGGCACAGAGGACTGGACAGAAAGAGATCCATCTTCCCAAAATGTTGTGCCAAGGTGATAGCCTTCAAAAATAGCATGGGAAACCTCCTTCATTCTGGAGCTCTACTGTATCTATTTAGGGTGCATAGGTCTCACTGATTAATGGCAGCTGCTTTTATGCAAGTCACTGTGGCCTTCAATTTATAAGCTGGCTAGATACAAAGAGGCCTAAAGGCAATTTTTGGTCCCAGACAGAGTCAAGGTAAATCAAAGCAAAAAGCAAAGTGTTCTGCTTGTATACCACCCCATAGTGCTTCAAGCACTCTCTGGGCGGTTTACAATTTAATTATGCACGCTACATGTTGCCTACCCCCAACACAGGCTGGATACTCATTTTGCCAAACTCAGAAGCAGAGATGGGCACGAATTAAAAAAAATAGCGTTTCAGTTTTTTGTTTTTCATTGAGAGGTCCATTTCGGTTCGTTTCCGTTTTTCGTGAATTTTTGGAAAAATTTCGTTTTCATTTTTCGTTTTTTCATTTTTTGTTTCTACCCGCTTTTTGCACAATTTTTAAAGCATTTCTGTGCGTGGGCGTCCCCCGATGCCCCAGACCAGAGGGAAAACACTAAAAAAAGTTGATGCTGGCAGAGACACAGTATAGGCTAGGTATGCAGGGAGGCTGCAAAGGCAGCGGCGGGTGTTGCCCAGGGTGCAAGGCAGCCGCAGAGTGACTGCACTGCGGGGCAGGGGAGGGTACTCACTGAGAGGTATGTACGCACGCACACGGGGAGGCTGCAGGACTGAAGCTAGAGTCGCAGAGACAGCAATCCCACCCTAACTCCCACCGGAGACAGCAAGGAGGACGGGGGCTGCCATAGCTTTTTATGCCCTCTGTGGCTGCCAGACCTGCCCAGTCTGCAACCTGGGCATGCTATTGGTTGAACATGATCCCATCACATGGCTTGACTCCATTTTGTGGTGGTGACATCCATTTTGTCATACTTAAAGGGAAAAGAAAAATACATTGCGATGGGAGAAGACAAAAACAAATGTTTTAAGGACCCCAACCCCCTGGTAGGTAATAATTTCAAATAATTATCGCATTATCGCTGCATTTTTATGGATGTCCAGGGCATTTTAATACCCAAGAAATCAATATTAGGCATCTGGGAGCCATTTTGGGTCGATGTCCCCTAACTCCCCTTAAAGGAAAAAAATACAGCAATCTGAGAAAAGACATAAATACACGTTTTAACGACCCCAACCCCCCTCCTGGTAGGTATTATCAGACAGTATAAATAATTATTGCTCGGTTTTTATGGATGTCCAGGGCGTTTTTTAACATTTTAAACAGCTCATTTCATTGCGCGTTGCCATTAACGAAAATGAAACGTAACGAACCCAATTTTTGTGGTTCTGTTCATTTCGTTCCATTTTCATCACAATTTTCGTTATTCGTTTTGGTACGTAATGGAATGAATAATGAATAACGGAAACGAAAAATGTTTGTTTCGTGCCCATCTCTACTCGGAAGACTACAAGGCTGTATCCACCATGTGTCGGCTTCCTGGGGCTGAACCCCAGGTTGTGAGCATAGTTTTAGCTGCAATACAGGCATTTAACCACTGCACCACCAGGCTGTTCTACTGAGGTACTGAATCACTTATTGAATGGTTAAGTCTAGAGATGCACCCCCCCCCACACACAAAAAAAAACATCCATTTACCAGAAGCAGTGCAGTGTGACTGGCCATCCTCCCCCTCATTGTACCAATTGTGGCAGCAACCCAGCTGTTTCTTCCTTGCCTCCCCAGGGAGCTGACCACTCATCAGCAGAGCAAGGGGATTCTCCCCTCCATCCCTGCAAAGAAGTGGCCACAAGTACCCATAAATGGCTGGTCCAAAGAGCCACTGTTGTACAAGTCCATGGCCATATGGCCAGCACGACTGAAAGCATTTCTGCGCATGGAACACTGTTTACCTTCCCACTTTTTATGGCAGTACCTATTCATCTACAAGCTTCCAAACTGCTAGGTTGGCAGGAGCTGGGGTTAACAACGGGAGCTCACTCCATTGTGTGACATCCGGGACTTGAACCGCTGAGCTGCTGACTTTGTAGCCAACATTTCACTGTTCTAACCCACTGAGCCACCATGTGTGTATTATTCTAAAGCAGGTCACAATTAGAGCAGGCCCAGTTGAATACGTGGAATGTATGGAGGAGTTGACTCATCAAATCCACACTAATTCAGTGAGCCTATTCTAGTGGGATCTGCAGTGTTAAGCAATAGGATGCCAGCCATTGATTCAGAGAGATGACTCTAATTGGAACGAGCAATTAGATTTAGGACTTTGCTGGAAATCACTTGCATGAAGGACCTGCTGACTGGGTGTGGAGTGGTTTTTATATTATATTATATTATATTATATTATATTATATTATATTATATT
>JAHTLZ010000275.1:27021463-27035479 GCA_023846285.1 Phrynocephalus versicolor
CATACATACATACATACATACATACATACATACATACATACATACATGCAGCACCTGTTTGCCTAATCCCAACAGGAACATAAGTATGTACATCCATCCATCCGTCCGTCCGTCCGTCCGTCCATCCATCCGTCCAGCCATCCATTTGATTTTAATGCCCTCACATATTCTCAGCCATGCAGGACTCTCAGTAGACACACTTTCCTCCACAGCTCCTAGAACACCTGTGTGACCACCTGACACCTACGCAATTTCCTGTTTTCTTCCTTTTCTTCCTTGTTTCATTTCCTCATCACATCTCTACAAAGGAAAGAGCACAGGACTAATGACAAGAAGGCCGAAGGAGCTTTGCGTTGGAGTATTTCAATTAGAGCACGTTGTGATCCTGGCAATGGCCTGTTATGTCCACATTCTTAATGACCACTGAACCCTTTATTTTTGTAACATAAGATACTACAAAATGTGTCCCAGTGGCACAGAGTGAGCAGAGAACCTTGCAAAGAATAAGCTATGTGCTGTGCATGTTTTCCCTTCATTTAGAATGCCCCCTTCTCCATCAAGTTTCATGTGGTACTAGATTTAATCTATTCTCTTCCTCACACACACACACCTGAGACCACTTGAGCAAGATTTGGCTGTCCTCACTTGGATAGTTTGGAAAACACCCTAGCTTGGCTCAGGCCCATGCTGAAGGCTGCTGCTTGTCTTGGGTCTGAATGTGAAGTGTAATTGGAACTCCAGATCTCTGTGGCTCCAGATGAAACTTTGTGTCTTTCCATCATTGGAAAACAACAAGTAGCTGGTACAGGGTTTGTTTGGTGTTCCCTCCTCCCCATTGGATGATATTTTCAGGAATAATAGGGTCTCTAAAGGGGGTTATGACCTCCTGAAAAATAAATGCAGAGTTAATTATTTATTTCCCTCATCTTTATGTGTCCTTGTTTTAAATGTTATAATTTATAAATAATAACTCCTTTGTTTCTTAATGGGAAAGGATGATATTTCTGCAAATAGTCATCATCTTTGGAATCTGTTATTGCTGCTGCTGCTGCTACTGTTAACATTGTCTTTATAGTCTGGGAGTTTCTTTCAAAAGGGAAGGATTTATACTTCAGTGTTCATCATATGTGGTGTGAAATATAACATATAGCATAGAGGTAGGTCCTGTGGGGGGGGAGTCCTAAAAATTTCAGAGGGTTAGATCCATGGGCTTTTGTGTCTGGTTGCTTGGTAGTAAAAGGACAGTATTCAAATTGAGGGAAATAGTCCTCCTCCCATGAATGTTTGCTTGTTTTTATTGCTCTTTTTATAAGTTTGTATGAAAATGGCATATGTTTCAGATGTAATCCCTAAGAAATAAGCATGATTTCAGAAGAATGGGTGCAGCAGATTCAGGGTTATGATGAGAGAAAAGAGTTTAAGTTATTTTTCTTTTTTCTTTTCATTGGGCACCAAAGACCACTGAAGGACAATAAAGTACACAGTGGACAGGGCCAAGGTATGAATGCCCACCGTTTTCCAAGCCAACACCCGAAGGTCCATCTTTCCAGGTCCAACAGACAGAGACGTAGCTAGGGTTTGGAGCGCCCGGGGACAAAGTCAGTTTTTTCACCCCCTCCTGCCCCCCAACTGCCACTCACCCACTGAGCATGGGGTGCCCGAATCTGTGGAAACGGCAGGGAAGGGGGAGAAAGGTCCCTCTTTCTCACACCCTCTTTGGGGGTCTCCCGGACAAGGCTCTCCTGTGCAAACTGCACAGCGCACAGATAGTGCCAAACAGGCAATGTTTCTTTTTTTCAAGCATCACCTCCGTAGCATGCATCCCCTTCCTCCTTTCCCCTGCCTCAGGCTTGGCGATTGTTAACCCGGGGAAAGGAGGAGAGGGAAGCAGGTGATGGGATATTTTTTCCAAGCAGCACCTCCATTGCACGCTTCTCCCTCCTCCTTTCCCCAGGCTAATGATTGCCAAACCTTAGCGAGGGGTGGGGAGGTTAGGGTTAGGGGGAGCAAATGACAGAGATGCTGCTTGGGTGGGGAGGGGATGGCCAGGATCACCAAGCCTTAGCGGGGCAAGAGGAGGACTGCTGGCAGGATGGTGCATGGCTTCCTCCTCCTGCTCCCCATCCAGGCGCCCCTAGAGGACTGCATGCCCCTGGGCAAATGCACTCTTCTGCCCCTCCCTAGTTATGCCAGTGCCAACAGATCCCCACAACACACTGACCATTTTTTAACACTTAGGAGAAAAAAGAAGCACAGAGCAGTGGCCTCTGGGTCACGCTGACTCCTGAGAGATGCTAGAGCTTGTCCATACTGTATTAGGAAAGTTCATCTCAAGGGTATGACAGGGCTTGCAAGTTGCCAGCCTTTGCATATGCACTGTACTGCAGAAGGCACGTCTTCAAAAATCATATGTTTCTGTAAGGAACATTTATAAACCTTTATAAATCAAGTTCTCCAGTACGGCCTGGACCTGTCTTTGTTTTTTGTTTTTTAAGATCTAGCTAAAGATTTCTCCTAAGGGGGATGTCACAATGACCACCTACATGTTCTTCTGATTTACCACTACACCACTGAAGTGTGACAGAATTCTGGAAGCCTTTTGTTCTAGTCCTGGTCTTCACCTCTGCAGTGACTATCACATGCACAATAATACATCATGGCTTAAGTCAGATGTCAAGAGTATGTTACTGCTATGCTTCTATTTGTCTGGCTCCTCAGAATGCTGCCTGTTGTCACTGTGTGAACTCTTCTCTTTAGAGCTTTATATGAAGGTGACATAGAATCATAATTTTTTTCTGTTGAAGTTTGCTCCCTACTATGAGTGAGAACAGAAAACCTCCTACATGATTACAGGCAAGGCATCAAAGACCAAAGAGCATGTTTATGAAAGAAAAAACCCAGGTAGCTTGATCAAGCCAGGAGATGAATGGAAGTGAAAATAAATACTCTTCTAGGAGAGAAAAACACAAACCAATCAGTTATTGAAGTGGCAATCCTGCCACAGCAACAAATCTCCGGGGATAGAGAGATACAGCAAGAAAACCAGAGTTAAGAGGATACTTGATAGTTCAGCTGAATTGTCACTCCATGTTCATGTAGCTGCTTGTGTAGTGGCGTGAGGCAGATAGCCAGAAAAGATTATTGCAGGAGACAGATTCCAGACTTAATTCTTGAACAGCTCCTTGTTATAGGCTCTCACAGTCAATCCACGATACCACCCTGAACACTGATCTTGTCTGATTTTGAAAGCTAACTAAGGCCAGACCTGTTCAATACTTGGATGGGAGACCACTAGGGAAAATCTGGTGCTCTTTAGAAGAGGGTTTGTCACTCTGTGGTGAAACCCGATCCCAGGTTGACACTCCTGTGAGACCTAAAAAAGAATCCTGCCTGAAACTCCAGAGAGCTGCCATTAGGCAGGACTGATAATATTGACCTAGAGGGACCAAGTGATTGAGTCAGGGTAAGGGGAATCTCTGTTCCTGCTGTGTTCCGAAACTGCTGTATGTCCAATAGAGAATGAGGACTCCCAGAATTCTTGACATGATCATGAAAAAAAGGTCAAGAAGGGGGAATCTTTAGATGCTTCCAGATGAGTTTTTTTTCCCCCATTCAGGCCGTTGCCCCATCTTTTTACAGAATTACCCAGGAAGCTCAGATGTCATCCATCTCCCATTTATTTCCTTTTATCTTTGCCTACTATCGAAAATATATAAACATGGGAGAAACTCAGTAGCTCCACAGTGCCTTTTTTCCTGGAAGTCCTTGGAATAGTCCATCTGAAAATGTTCTCATGAGTCAAGTTGTTAGTCCATATGGAGATCAGACACATACTGTAGGCAGGCGAGATTTTGCTGGAGCAGAGCTCAGAAGAGGGCCAAGACCAAATTTTAGCTGTTAATTTCTTTGAAATGGTCTAGCACAGCTACTGTAGGCTGGGTCAAGAGGGGGTGTTATCCAAGATTGGAATCAAATTATGGTTTCCAAAAGGAATAGACCCATTGAGTCAGCCAGCAAGCCTACACCTGTAGAAATCCCACTGAGACTCTGTTCTAGGAGGGACTAGCCACTGGATTTAGATAGAGCATTGCCAAGAGAATACTTGACTGTAGAAAGCTGCCTTTGTCTAAGGGCAATGAGAGAACAAGGAATCAACCAGAGAGATCAGAAGGAAGAACAAGGGTGACAATGAGAACCACATAAACCTGGGAACCTTTGTTGTTTATATTTATTTTATTTATTTGCCACCTTTCTCCCTATATAAGAGAATCAAGCCAGTTTACAAATTTTAAAAATAAGTCCAGACAATACTATACATAAATCATTAGCATCAATGATGAGCCAGATAAGATTGAGCTTCTATTAAAGCATTATTAAAGCATGCATCAACACTGAAATACTTTGGCTACTACCACCAACCTTCATCCCATACAACAGCCAAATAGGAATGCCCAACACCTAGTTTAAAAGGAATGTTTTGCCTGTTGGAGGAAAGATAGCAAGGTGGGGGGGGGGTCAAATGACTGAACATTACATCTCTCATGTCCTTACCAAACACACCTGGGAAGGCAGCGGGACCAAAAGAGGAGTGGGGTTCTTATGTGGAAATATAGTACTTCTGATATGGTGTATGAGCTTATGGAAAGTCAACACTAATGGCCAGGATATTCACTAAGAGCTTAATCAGACAGAAAGCTGTCCTGTGTTAGTACATTCTTCTAGCAGAACAGCTTAAGGAGTCAACATCTTCACAAAATAGAGCCATTCTTAAAAAGAGCAATTAATAACTCGTCAGGCCTAACAACACCACAGCTATGTATACTTTCCAATTAACCAGGAATTTACTTTATTTTGTTTCAAGGGGGAGATTAGGAGACAATCATTCTTTTTGGGAATCCAACAGGAAATCAGAGGACAATACGACAGCATAGTATTATCCAGAAGCAAGTAATTCCTTCTGTTCCCGTAGATATAATAATCGCTACATAATTGACTAGATGCTTAACTGAGGTTTTGCCTTCCATCTCAGCTTAAATTATTGATCACTGCAAGCCCATCTTTCACAGATATTATGGACTGCTAGGCTAAATAGCATATAATGTGCTACATCTGATCACCAGCACACAGTGCCTGAATTTATTATTCAGAGTTAACAAGGGCACTGGGAGTGAGAGTGAGAGTCCAGGCCAGAATCCTATTGCTAATTAATGCTTGCATAATTGGAATGGCATAAGCCATGATGACATATTGTCACTCATTAACAAGGTGCTAGTTCTGCCCCTAGATATGTGCCTGATACTATGAAATTAAGCCAAGTTAAGCTACAATGCAGTTGTGTCATCACTACTGGGGGGAAAAAGAAAAGAGGTCTGTCTGTCTGTCTGTCTGTCTGTCTCCTGCACATCTGGCCAACTGACCACTCTTTTAGGTAATACAACAGAAAATCAAGAAATGACACCTTCTAAACTCCGAGAATAACCATTGCAGGCTTCTAGTGTCATATTCTAGCATTATCGGCAGAAAACCCCTTAATAGAAATAAGAAGGAGCTAACACCTATTTTGACCAGTGTGACGTTTATAATGTCTTTGTGCTGGATAGGTGAAGCTCTGTTGCCCATTTTAATGGCCTCTTCCTTTGACAGACATGGCTTTAGCAGCATCCTTGAAGTGACAGTGTTGGGAATTATTTGGAGATGCTGAAATCATGCTGTAAGGAACACCGTCCATTGAGACCAGACAGCAAGCCTGATAGGAAAGCGTGTATAGAGTTCCAGCCTTGACACATGACCTGCTCTAGGTTATCACTGTGCAAAAGGTGTCTATGCTATCTGTGCATTGCAACAGTGCAAGGTTTAAATCCCAGCCTCCCTATCACTCCATGTTTCCTTATGCTCTCACATCTGTCAAAGGCTGGGACAGAGTGCCAATCCAAGTAGCAAGTAATCTCACTCAGTGGCTTTCTGCGGGCTTATAACCTTAGAGAGAGAGAGAGAGAGAGAGAAATGTAGGGTGGTGCACCTAGGTAAAAAGAATGAATTGCACAGATATAGGATGGGAGACACCTGGTTGGAAAATAGTACCTGTGAAGGGATTTGCGATTCTTGGTGGACCACAAATTGAACATGAGTCAGCAGTGTAATGCGGTGACCAAGAAAGCCAATACGATTCTTGGTTGCATCAACAGAAGCATAGTGTCTCTAGATCAAGGGAGGTGATAGTACCACTTTATTCTGCTCTGGTCAGACCCCACCTGGAGTACTGTGTCCAGTTCTGTGTACCTCAGATTAAAAAGGATGCTGACAACCTTGAACGGGTCCAGAGGAGGGTGACCAAGATGATTGAGGGTCTGGAAGATATGTCTTATGAAGAGGGGCTTAGAGAGCTGGGAATGTTTAGCCTTACAAAAAGGCTGAGAGGGGAAATGATAGCTATGTTTAAATATTTGAAAGGATGTCACATTGAAGAGGAGACTGGTTCATTTTCCATGGCTTCACAGACTGGGACTCAGAGCAATGGTCTCACACTACAAGAAAAAATATTCAATTTAAACATTAGGAAGAACTTCATGACAGTTAGAGCAGTTTGACAGTGGAATATGTTGCCATGGAGGGTGGTGGAGTCTCCTTCTTTGGAGTTTTTAAAGCAGAGGCTGGATGGCCATCTGTCGGGAGTCCTGTGATGGGGGTTCCTGCATGGCAGAGGGTTGGACTAGGTGGCCCTTGAGGTCACTTCCAACTCTATGATTCTATGATTCTATGAGAGAGAGAGAGAGAGAGAGAGAGAGAGAGAGAGAGAGAGAGAGATTTTAATTCTAAAGAGAAACAGATGGAATGTTGGGTGCCATTAAAAATGTCCCAGCTTGTTGCCATGGTGAGTACAGAGAACATTTATAATTATTATTTTAAATTCTTCATTGTCTTCATTAAAGGTAACAATTAGTAGCATCACATAAACAAAGAAGAGCCCTGCTGGGCAAATCAGTCCTTCCACAAATAAAATTAAAACATTTTGCATGTTTGGAATACTGATATTGCCTGAAAATAATGACGGGTTGTGCGATATGTGAGTGTGCTGCCTTGGAAAAGCGATGGCGTCAAATGGATATGGGCAATGGTAGGTTTCTGTTGCAAGACCAGGGTCTAGATATGGCAACACAGCCAAACACATTGGACAGATAAATTCAGCCATCTTGACTGGTAGGTCAGACCTTTCCAGGTGCCTTTAAGAGCCATTATACATCAAAGTTGTGACTGAGGGGAAAGTTACAAAACAGATTGGATCAGATGTATTCATGCCTTCCGCGGTTTTATTTTTTTATTTTTTGGGCCAGTGATAGGGTACAACAAGACATCTCCAATCATCCCAACAGCAGGCTGGTCACCCGAAGAGATTGCACATGTTTACCTGGCAGTACATGATTAGAATATTAGCATAAGGAGGAAGCATCGGGGGAAGAGATGAAGAGCTGAATCACCCGAGAAGGCCCAGAACTCTCCTGGATTGTCCATCTGTGGGGACTCTGGAGAGTGCTGACAAAGAGGCCACCTGAAGATAGACATACCTCTGTTTCTGCTCAGGCACCTGAGCAGTGGTATCAGGAGACAGATATCTAGTCCCGTGCACTCCCAGACAACATTTGGTGGGGCCACTGTGAGATACAGAAAGTTGGACTAGATGGGCCTTGGGCCTGATCCAGCATGGCTCTTCTTATGTTCTTACGTTCTTATGACCTTTGTTGCATTTTATCATCACTGGGGACAAAATTCTTCCATTTCTTACATAGGCATATTTCTTGAAGTAAGGCTACTGACTTCACAGTATGTCCTCTGGATTTTTTGACAATGACTGCTGCCACTTAGCATTTATAGTAGCTCAACCGCATTTTCCATTTCTGGTGACTCTCTCCCACACCTGAAAAAGTCCATTAGTGTGTGAAACCGATGGTCCCGCACAGACCCCCCCCCCCCATCTACACTCATAGTCCATTATCTTCGCCAGTCACAGTTTTTGTTTTGTTTTGTTTAACACGGGCCCAGACACCTGCAAAAACCTGTACAAGCCCAAGGACAACCATTTTCAGGCCACTCCAGCTCAGAGGAGGTTGGTCTTGATCTGTATGACAAACAATTGCCTACTGATTGAATCAAGAGATGCTTGTGCACCCAAATACAGTAATACCTCAGATAAAGAATGTCTTGGATAACAAATTTTTCGGATAACAAATGAAAATTTCCAGGTATAGGGCTGCCTTGGGTGGCGAATGTTCCCTATGGGCTGCCTCGGATAACAAATGTTTCATAATGCCCTGCAAAAAATGTCTACCCTGCATGCACTGCAGGATGCATAATTTATGGAAGGGTGGGAGGAGTTAGAGCGTTTTTTTCATGGTGTTTTGGAGCCATTCTGGACATGTTTTGCTGAGGGATTTGGATCTTTTGAACTAGGTAAGATAGGGAGCTAGCTTTTATTAATCTTTGCACTGCTTTTCTGTGCATTTTTGGCTGGAAGAGGCTGAGGTAGTCTTGCTGGTTTCATTTCTCCGTGTTTGCAGTCTTTTTTCATTGCTCTGCAGGAAAAAAAATGGGCTGGATTTTTCTTCCTGCTTATGTTTGTTTGTTTGCATTTTTCCTCATTGCACTTTGGGTGGGAACAGACTGGGGTAGTCTTGCTGGTTTCTCTTGTCCATGTTTTGCATTGCACTGCAGGGGGATGTTCTGGATGGTGTTCCAGCACTGCAAGCTTGTGAAGTGCATTTTATAAAGAGGTCTGGAAACCCCCCCCCCAGTTTTTTTGCTTTTTTTTTGGACCTCTGGAACAGATTAATCGGTTTCCCATTCATTTCAATGGGAAACCACATTTCGGATAACAATTTTTTTGGATAACAAATTGCCTCTGAGAATGAATTAAATTCGTTATCAGAGGTACCACTGTATGTACAAATGACATCATTAGTGTGTGTTGGTCCCTGGAGGCGTCCTGCAAAGAATGTTGGTTATTACAGGAAGATTGAGAACCATGAATAACTTGTCGCAGCGAACCCAGTGTAATTCCATAATTTTTATTATCTGTTCCAAATAGGTGTGTGTTTTTAAAATTGCTTGTGTTTCTCATTCTTCAAAAGCCGAACACAACCTAGGTGCCAACAAAGCCTCTTGCTAGGAACCAGCATAACATTTAGCTTATACAGGGCAAATTCCTGTTTGTGCAGGCATAACATGTTACATCCCTTTAAATCTGTGAGGTGTTGTGCCTGGCAATAGGGAATCACACAATTTGGTTGCTCAATGAGTCATACAATACTCGTATGCTCCATTGCCCAGTGGGTAGCACTTCTGCTTTGTTTGCTTTTGTATAAGTGCAAAGTTGAGTTATGCCTGTTTTGGTGCACATTTCTCCTCATAATGACCATTTGTGTGTACATTCCTTCTGAAATATACCATTCTGAATGTTTTTTAAATATTGCTACTTGGAGATTTTTCACTTAGAACTGCATAGTAAAATTCGGAGGAATTTCAACCCACATTTTAGCTGTGAGAGTTCGAATTAGGTCAGTGCTGATTAAGCAACTTTCCAGCATTTCTTGAGGTATGGAATCCTGGAGCTTATGACACTTGTTGAGCATTTATGCTTTAAAAATTTAATTATATAAATCATTTGTTCTAGTTAGCCTGACTATTTTTTTAAGTTCTAGTGACTTATCAAGACCTGTGATTGATTTCCCCCCGTTATATTAACAATAGAATAAGATGAATATGACTGTCTGCTCTTTTATCATTCCAATACTGTGTTACCAATCTGGTAGAAGCAAGAATAATCCAAGAATCTAAATTTAGGATAATATTTGTAATTTCAAGCTGCTCTACGAGGCTAACAAGCAGTAGCTTGATAAATCCTTCTGCTGACATCTAGATTCTTTTTTACGGCTGGATAGATAGATAGATAGATAGATAGATAGATAGATAGATAGATAGATAGATAGATAGATAGATAGATAGATAGATAGATAGATAGAAAGAAAATGGAAACATTTTTCTAATGACAAAGCCAATTTGCAAAAGCATGGGAGTATAAATGAAAATTGCCAATATGTCATAACTTTTGTCTTGTTGTGGATTTCACTGCTCAGGAACCCGAGTTTTTCCATATACACAAATGCAATGTAGCTTGAGGGTCTCTTCCTATTGCTATCTGCCAAATCCTTCATTACCTTGATGATTTTTTTTATTATTGTTTTAATTATTTATTGTTGTTTGATGTTTTAATTGTTTTAATTCTTTGATTGGAAGCCACCCAGAGACCTTTGGGTAGTGGGCGGCATATAAGTTGTAAAAATAAATAAATATAAATAAATTGAGTAATCAGCTTTTAAATGTTCAATAAGCATGTTCCTCAAACATTAAGGGAAATACTTATTTCATTTATAATGAGCACATAGCTAGCTTGAAATATATCTTTCTGGATCTCCTGCATTGCAAGACTAAATTTTGCGGCCTCTGTATCTACAGGATGCAATGGTCTTTCATAACAAGGCTGGCAGACACAAAGAAGGAAGGAAGTGTTCTGCTTATATACTGTCCCGCAGCACTTCAAGCACTCTCTGGGTAGTTTACAAGTTAATTATGCAAGTTACACATTGCCCACCCCCAGCAAGCTGGGTGCTCATTTTACCGACCTCGGAAGGACGAAAGGCTGAGTGAACCTTGAGCCGGCTACCTGGAATTGTACCCCAGGTCATGAGCACAGTTTTATCTGCAGTCCCGGCATTTCACCACTGCACCACAAGGCTCCTCAGTTCAAATCCCTTCTTTTGTTAGATGAGGAAGCAACAACACTGGGGCTGGAGAAGAAAAACTGAAGAGAAAATAGCCACCAAAGAGGAAAGATTAAACAAAGGACCATTTTTAGGGGGAAGCATGGGAATGGAGAACACTCTTCTAGATCATAAGTATTTTTCCCCAAGCTGTCATCCTCATGAGGATGCCTCTCACAGTGATACTCATAAAGAAGCTACAGAACCTTCTGTGTTGAAGGAACATCTCACAAAAGTAAGGGCCACTGCACCACTGGACTCAGGGGGGACTTTGCAACCACCACACCTCCTTGCCCCTTCTGAACATAGCTACAATCTTGGCAAAGCTCAGAAAAGTTTCAGGTATAAATACATTGAAAAACATTCATGCATTTCTCTATGTTTAGATGTGCTAACATCTTGGTGATATGCTACAGATGGTGTGGGATGGTGTCCCATTGAGACATTAGCCATAATGCCTGCTCTCCATACTTTTTTGCTTTTAGTTATTTATTTTGAGAGACAGGCAGATGAAACCCATTTTTAAAACTAATTCATATTTTCAGCAAGAGTACCTGCTAGATACCTAATTGCTGAGAAGTGGAAACTAGTAGCATCTCCAAGCTGAATGTTTTTGAATTTATTGCCATTACTTGAAGCTAAAACTACCTTTTTAAAAAAACTATTTAAAAAACCGTTTAAAATATATTACTTGTGGCATTACATGTTCCTATGTTATTTTTTTAAAGGAATAGATTAGTAAGAACTGTAGGGCTACATAGAATCCCAAGTGACACTGAGTACATCACCCCAATGAAACAAGAAATCCACAGCAAAAGCAGTTATGACAAACTGTTCAAAAATCTCCAGTGGTAGTGGGTC
Source organism: Phrynocephalus versicolor (assembly GCA_023846285.1). Classification (NCBI taxonomy): domain Eukaryota; kingdom Metazoa; phylum Chordata; class Lepidosauria; order Squamata; family Agamidae; genus Phrynocephalus; species Phrynocephalus versicolor. Next base: position 27,033,136 of record JAHTLZ010000275.1, read on the forward strand.
TTCCACTTTCTGAGGTTTCCATTCTAGGGTCACACAGTTCCTACTGCAAAGATGGCCTTCTTAATATTTAGTCAAAATCACCTTCTTTCAAATTGAATTCATTGTACCAATTCAGGACCTACCTTCTGGAGCCACAGAAAACAAACTTATTCCATTTTCTCCATGGTGTCCCATCAAATATAGGAAGATTGTTGTCATATCATTTATTAGCCTTCTCTTTTCTAGGCTAAACATAAATGTTCCCTCAACCCATTATTAGAAGGATTGTTTTCAGATGTTTTCGTTTCACCCCCTGCTGTTCTGCCTTGTTGGTAGCTCAATGGGCTAGAGTGCTGAAAACTGTCAGCTGCAAAGTCAGCAGCTCGTCAGTTTGAATTCCAGGTGCCACGCAGTGGACTGAGCTCCCGCTGTTAACCCCAGCTCCTGCCAACCCAGCAGTACTAAAGCATGTAAATACAAGTAGATAAATAGGTACTGCCATAAAAAGCGGGAAGGTAAACAGTGTTCCTGCGCAGAAATGCATTCAGCCATGCCAGACACATGGCCACAGACTTACACAACACTAGGTCTTTGGCTTGGAAATGGAGATGAGCACTGCTGCTAGAGTTGAACACAGCTAGCACACACATGGGGGGAATCTTTACCTTTACCTTTGCAGTAATCGCCCGCCTATCACAGCAGTTAGGGACCTGACTCAACCCCCTATAATGGAGAATTTGCAATATGTGGATGCTGGGCCAGGTCTGGACTTGGGGGCCTATCTGGGGCTTTCTACACATACCTTAGGAGTGGTGCTTCCCCAAATGGACCTCTGGCAGGCTTTCTGGGCATGTTGGAGCCTCTAGAAGTGGTTTTGGGGCAACACTTCTGATTTTCCAGAAGTGACTTCCGGTTCGCTGGAAACCCCTTCTGGGTGCTCCAACAGGCCCAGGAAGCCCATCAGAGGCCCATTTGGGGCAGCGCCAGGCCTGGTGTAAGTGCAGGAGGTCTCAAATGGACCCATGCAGCTTGCCCCAGGAGCCCTTTGTTTTATATACTGAGGTCCCGCAATATACCAGGACTGCAGTTTATGAAATGTGAAATGGCGGCGGGTGGGGGGGGGGAGGACTGTACCACTAAGACTGTTTGATCCTTTCCCCATGTACCACTAACAAGCCACCTGTCAGTCACTTTATATTTGTGTCAGGTATTCTCCAATAATTTCCAGAAACTTTACCAGGAGGATCTGAGATTATCTGCAAATTCCTTTATTATATTTATAGGGAGCTCATCCCTCCCTGGAGACTTGAATTCATTTGAAGTAATCAGGTGTTGCTATATTGCCCCTTTACATGTCTTAGGTAGAAGTCCCCTCACAACCTCGTTTATTCTACTTGCATAGGATGAACAGTATTTTCCTTTTAGGAGAAAACAGATCCAGAATAGTATTTAACAGTTCTTCCTTTTCTCTGTCTCCTATTAGTACAGTATTTCTCCATCCTTACCATTGCAAGAGACTAACATTGCTCTGTTCTCTCTCTGAGAGTAGCCTTTTAAAAAGTTTTTGTCATTTTAATGCCTCTAGCAAGTCTGAGACCATTCTGAATTTCAGCCCTCCGACCTTCTCCTTACAAAACCTGGGTATTTGTTTATAATCTTCCTTGTTGGTTTGCCCTTGCTTCCACCTCCTATACATATTCTCTTAAATAATGGCTCATCTGAAAGACCTTTATGCTGTTAGCCCTGCTTTTTTTAAAGATGCCTTTTTTCTCATAATAATTGTTTGTATTTCTGCCTTCCCTTTATCTCCCCTTTAAGAAAAGTCCATCCTCTATGTATTCTCTTCTCTCTGAATATTTCCCACAACATAATCTCATCCAATATTTCCTTAAATTCATTGAAAACAGCTTTCTTAAAATTTGGGATGCACTGTTATACCGCTCTCAGTTTTTCCTTTCTTCAGTGCAACAACAAAGGAAGAAAAATAAAGGAAGAAAAATAAAGAATAAAGAAATAAATATAAGAAAATTACAGATTGTACATGCTCAAAGAAATCTAATGTGGACTCACAGAATACACACATGGAAACATGGAAATAAAGTCTCATGGTCATAAGGTGTAGAAAACAAGAACACAACTGTTTTCAATATACTGTATATATTGAAGACAGAATAGTGGGTGTGTAGAAATTAACCCATCTACTGTCTTAGTTGTGCCTTCATGAAAGGTAAAGTCATGTCACCCCTCTGGAAGAAGAGATGTTACTTCTTCCTTAGGAGAAGACAATGCCAGAAGAAAAGTGACTGGAGCATATCCTCTATTATTATTATTATTATTATTATTATTATTATTATTATTATTATTA
>JAHTLZ010000275.1:27035489-27111891 GCA_023846285.1 Phrynocephalus versicolor
ATTATTATTATTATTATTATTATTATTATTATTATTATTATTATTATCGTCGTCGTCGTCATCATGATGATGATGATAGCGATTGCGATGTGCAAAGCCACTCAAATGACTAGAAGGAGCTGACATCCATCCTATTATTTATCAATAATTTCTCTCCCCACACCCATTCCCTCCTCTTTTTCTATTTAGTCTTGGTGTGGCTTCTTACAACCTTTATAAAAAATAAAGAAATCTAAGGAGTGTGTATAATCACCCACATTTGCAGGGCTTGGATTCTAGATAGTGTTGCAACTTGCCACTCTATTCCAGAACCATCTTATCTTGTGTGTATACTTGACTGTTATTACAGGTTCACTGAACCCTCATTCTTAATGCCAGTCGAGTTGTTTAAACTGTAAACAACAGACTGGCATTTGAAACACATTAGGAATTGAAGATACTCTTTTGTCTTCACAGCTGGTACTTTTCTTCCTTCTCTCTCCTTCCTCCCCTTCTCATCTGAATAGACCTCTAATCACAGTAATCCAGATTCCGCCCCCCCCCAAAGGATTCAGCATCCAACAACTGCCACTGTCTCCCATATGTGCTGAATTACTGGTGGGGTTTAGCCTGCTGGCAGACTGGGAACTAAATGATATGTCTGAATACGTTTTCCTATATTAGAGCTGCCAAAGCCCAACCATACCTAATTCCGGTGGAGGGGTGAACAGCATGGGTAGTTGCTGGCCAACGTGGCTCTGACATGGAGAAAGACCTGGTGACCTACTTCAGTAGTCTTTGCCAACAACAACAACAGAAACCTTTATAGATCAGGTCAAAACTGCAACAGACGTGATGCCAAGCAGTGAGACCCTCACCCCGCCCCCAGGCTGGGAGGTATCTACAAAGCTACTGAGAAGGAGCCAGAGCTGTTGTGACACTGTTGGGGTAAAGCCAAACTAACCCCCCAAAGCTGGGGTGGCCCTTTTGAAAAGAGATCTCTATGCTGCTCAAATGTTTTTACAATTGGGACATGGCATGTTAATGGATTACATCCAGGAAAGCTGAGCATTGTTAAAAAGGAAATGAGTAGGCTTAACATCTATGTACATACTAAGCCTCAGTGAAGTTTATTGGACCAGAAGTGGCTTTTTCTACTCTGATGACTTTATTTCTGGCAACTGTGCCATCAGAAGAAGAGAAGTGGGTTTCACTACACATGAGAATTGGCAGGTAAGTCCTAGATAGAATTACACCAAACCTGCAAGAGCGGTGGTGGTGTGGAGGAGGAGGAAGAGGCTGTGCAGCCCTGCAGAGCCTGCCTGCAAGATTGCCAGAGGAGGTGGCCATGGTGGGGTTCGCTGGGCTGCTTTCACCCCGGCACCCTCAGATAAAAGTGTTCACTCTTATCTGCAGATTTCATTATCCAGGTGGCGGCTGAGAACCAATCCCCCGCGGATATGGGGGTCCTACTGTACTTCAGTCATGTTATGTGAACTGATTCATGGAAAAGGCAATAATGCCAGGATTCATCAGTGGCAAAAGAAGAAGGGGCTGTCCAAGGACTCACTGGCTTGACACCATCAGAAGAGACACTGGAATGACCTTGATGGAACTAAAAGAAGCTGTAAGACATAGAAATGAAAGGCATGGAGAGCACTGATCCACAAAGTGGCTAGACAAGATATTAAAGCACAGCCTGAAGAAACAACTTGCAGCACCTCAACCTGGGAAGGATCTGTTGCTTTCCCAATACCTAGCCCATGACGTATAATCTAAACCTCTTGATTAAATTAGCCCGTATCTAGCAGTCAAAGATGTACGGTCAAGACAGAATGCACTCGGATTTCACAGGCAAAAATGCATGGCAATCTGGCCTTTGTCAGAGCAGAGCTTGAAAAAGTTGGTTTTTGGACTACAGCACCCAGAATGCCTGAGCAAAAGGTACCATGCTGGCTAATAAATTCCATAAGCTGCAATTTGAAAGGATGACATTTGCAAGCTCTGGAAATGGGGAGAATGCCCTTGTGGTTTCTCTCTCTCTCTCTCTCTCTCTCTCTCTCTCTCTCTCTCTCACACACACACACACACACACACACACACAGAGCGAGAGCATCACAATATATTTGGGGAGAGACAAAGTGTCAGGAGAGCGCCCTCTAGGGCTCCATGTTTGCCTTCCAAAGAAAAAGGAACACACAGGATTCCAGAGGGCAGAGCACCTGACCTCTCTAATTTTATCTGTGAAGGTACAGATCTGTCTTTTCAAAGCTGTTTTTCAAAGTGACTCTGATAAGAGAACTGCCTACAGTTAGGACTATAATGATTATTCAAAGCATTAATCAGTGGCAAATTATGCCTGTAACTGATTAGCTAATTACTGCAATCAAATATTCTCTCTGCTCTTTGGAACAGTGGGTAGGGCATGGAGAGAGAACTGGGGAGGGCACACATAAACTGAAGACACCTAACAGGGGAGGGAGGGAGACAGAAAGATTGAGAGAGAGAGAGAGAGAGAGAGAGAGATGGGCTTCATGTCTTGATTTCAGAGGATCCACAGTGGGAAATCACAGTGCCTAGAAAAGAAGGATGTCCTCCAGTCTATATATATATATTTTCCTTTCCATCCGCTGTGCATTAGATCACAACTGAATGAAATGCTGAGATGGAACAGGACACATTACACTTACATGGTACAGTGGTCCCCCGCCCTTTCACGGTTCATATACTGCGGTCCCACTATATCGCAGGACAGCGGTATATGAAAAAAGGCCCCCTGGGTTAAGTGGCAAAGGTCTGTTTCAGGCCTCCCATACTTACCCCAGGACTGGGACTGCCCCTGCAAGGGCCTTCCCAGGGCTTCTGGAGGCCCCCAAAGGGCCTCCCTGCGAACCAGAAGTCACTTCCGGGTCACCGAAAATCATTTCTGAGGCCTCTGAGCCCCCAGTTAGCCCCCCCCCCCAGGCCTGACCCAAATCCGCATATCGCGGATTTTCAGTTATCGTGGGTTAGGTCGGTCCCTAACCCCCACAATAGGTGGGGGGTCACTGTATGCCACACCAAGTGAGCCTTGCTAATGGCGTCAAAACAGAAATTCAGTGGTGCCCTGTGGTGCAGTGGTTAAATGCCTGTACTGCAGGTAAAACTGTGCTCACGACCTGGGGTTCAATCCCAGTAAGTAGCAGGCTCATGGTTGACTCAGCCTTCCATCCTTCCGAGATCGGTAAAATGAGTACCCAGCTTGCTGGGGGGGGGGGTTGCAATGTGTAGTCTGCATACTGTAATTAAAAACTGTAAACCGCCCAGAGACTACTTGAAGTGGTATGGGGCAGTATATAAGTGGAACACTTTGCTTTTGCATTGCTTTGTGCCCTTTATCATTCTGTGTATTGGGGCAGATCTGCCAACATTCCTCTTGCTTATTCCGGTGGCCATACTAAAGAAGCAAGAGGGAGGGAGCAGTTCTGCTCTTCGTTCACTATGAAAGGCATTCCAATCTGTTCATCATCTGAAGAGAACATGTGTGAATCTATTCTATTTGTGGAATAATGCCATAAAGTAATGTTTCAGTGTGTCTGTACTGGTCAGTTCTCCACCTACTTGCAGCTCAACAATATTTCCACCTGCCTGCCTTCCATACAACAGCCCTTGTTTCCTTTCCTTCTCTTTTCGTTACTTTATAAGACGTATTCATTTAGAACCAGTTGGGCGCAGGAACAGTTCCCCGTCTGTAATAGCAATGACATCCCTGTTGTAACTTCTTTGCACTTTTTCGTCATTCCTCGTTAAGTAACTTTTCGGCTGAGTGCATTGGTGCCTGTGGACACCAGTGCCTGAGGGGAATCCAAATGTTGTATTTCCATCTCTTGTTTTTGGAATGTGGACGTATACTACATAAGAACATAAGAACATAAGAAGAGCCATGCTGGATCAGGCCAAAAGGCCATCTAGTCCAGCTTCCTGTATCTCACAGTGGCCCCACCTGATGCGTTTGGGAGCACACGAGTCTAGACATCTGTTTCCTGATACCACTCCCCTGCATCTGGCCCTTGAAGTACCCCGGTTTTAAGCCTGGAGATTACACATCTCTATCATGGTTTGTAACCTGTGATGGACTTTTCCTCCAGGAATCTGTCCAATCTCCTTTTGAAGGCATCCAGGCCAGATGCCATCACCACATCCTGTGGCAGAGAGTTCCACAGACTAACAACATGCTGGGTGAAAAAAATATTTTATTTTGTCTGTTCTTATTCTCCCAGCCCTCAATTTGAGTGTATGGTCCCCTAGTACTGGTATTTTGTGAGAGGGAGAAGAGCGTCCCTCTATCCACTTTACTCATGCCCTGCATTATTTTGTACGTCTCAATCATATCCCCCTGAGGTGCCTTTTTTCCAGACTAAAGAGCCCCAAATGTTTTAGCCTTTCCTCATAAGGGAGGTGCCCCATTACTCTGTACTGGTAACCTCCTGTGGATGTTTGCTTTGTGAACACAGGGTTGATGGCTCAAAGGTGGGGGGGGGAATCATCCATTCATGTTACTGGAGAGGATCAAGGGCAACAGCCAATCCCTGAAAAAATAAATCCAATTTCTTCCACAGCAGTCACAAATATAAAAAGACCTTAACAATAGCTTTTTTACTACAGTGCGAACCATTCCATGTACAAACACCTCCTGTAGAATTACCAGCATAGTACTATCTGGAGAAAAGCAGGTGGAAATAGCAAGGAAGTTGCTCACAAGGGGAAGCCCCACACACCAAGCAAGTGCTGTAGCCCAGGAGAAGGGGAAAATGAAAATAAAAGGGGGATATTGTTGACGCAGTGAAAGAGGTAAATGGATTCAAACAGGAAAGCTTTGGAATAGTGCAATAATGAGAGTATGCAATGGTTGAAACAAGGGAAAGAGAGCAAGCTGGGTAGAGAAGACAGGCCAAGGGGACAGAAAATAAGGAACAGGAAAACATTTGGGCAAACAATTTATTCATATACAGGATATACCAATACATTCAAGTACATTCAGCAGAAACAGCCTTCATATGTACGGATGTCAACATTGGGATGTTCGGTTCCAAATGCCTCATAACTGAATTCGCAACTAATTAGTAGCTGAAAAGCCAGGAATGCACTCAGATGACCAAGAGCCACACTACGGAGCAGCTGAACAAAAATAACTCCAAAATAATAACCACTGGACACAACAATATCCTCTCCAATTTCTGCTACAGGGTTATTTATGAGCACCTAGGACAAGAAAAATGTGTATGTAATGGACTGTCTGATATGTATTGTTTGGGAGTACTTAAAGAAGACACTGAACCCTGAAGACTCATGAGCACTGAACCAAAATGTAGTCACAACAAAAAAAAATTCTGAGAAAAGTTCATAGATTTCCTTTTTCTTCTTGTCCTAGAAATAATATTTCAAACACATTAGAAGTATTTTCTGAAATGTCTCCCCTGTTGTTTTGTTGGACATATTCCAACACCACCTCCATAATGCCAGAATCCCTATTCACGCATTATGCCTGGAAGTACTGTATATACAGGGCTACAAGTGTGCAGAGGTGGGGGATGTGGGACATGTGTAACTAACCACCCCATGTTACCAGCCCACCCAAAACCCACTCAGGCTGTTGGATAAGAATGTTTGGAGCAAAGTCTCTAAGCAGAACTTTGGTGTGTTAGAAGAGTCTCTGTGCATCTACCATGCTCACGTGATTTGAGGTTTTTCCTTGCGATCAGACCAGCTAATCACACATGCTCCACCAAACACATGTGGAGGCCTTGCTTCCGGCTTTTGTGTTCTTTACAAGAAAATCTGAATGAAGAGGGGCTTACATCCACCCGTCTCCTATCATAGTTGTTTAAGACCCACCTATACAGGAACTAAATAGACACTACATAGAGGGCACTGTAGAGGAAGCAAAATGACAACTCGGCTGCCAACACAGCTACTGCTGTTGCGATTTGCCACAGTAGCACCAACAAAACCCATACATCCTTGGAGGGGGTGGGAGAATCCAAAATTGTGCTACCAGTAGTCCCCATGCCACTAATTATTTCGGCTACTGAGAAATTTCTCTTTGCCATGGGGGGATGGGGAAATGCCCCACATACCTTTCCACAAATAAGGTTAAAGAATCTTAAAAAGTCATTTGCACACAGCTATAAACACACTGTTAAGAACAACAGCAGGGATAATAGTGCTTGGGAGTGTTTGAAGCGCGGCACGTAAACTCCTTGAATGCAATCCTTACAAAAGCCCTGTGCTACTATTTCAATATTGCAGATGGAGGGCTGTCTGAAAGAGAGAACATGGCTTGCTCAAGGCCGTCTGTTGAATTCATAGAACAGACTTAATTCAACCCAGGGACCTCTTGCTTTCACTTCCTCAGCCTTGTGCCCAGATAGTGGTGAAGGTCCTGTCAAAGCTTCTCTAAAAACAGGCAGTTGGGACCAGAACCTATTGTGAAACCATTCAGGAGAGATATTTGACACATTAAAGCATGAATACTAGCTAATGGGCCAGCATGTCCTCAGTTTGCTTATAAATAATGAAGGGAGAAATAAGACTTTTTATTTTATTTTATTTTATTTTTGTTCTGCTCATGATTTCTGACACATAATGGCTGAATAATTGCATTTTAAATTGGTGTAGATTTTCTACCCAGGAAGATTAAAAAAGAATAATAATGTAAATGCTAATTGCTGTTTCAAATTCAGAATACACTAGTGAGAAAGCAATTCATATTGCATTCAAGATTTTTTAAAAAAAAATCATCTAGCATAATATTAGCTTCTTTATTTTAAGCTTCTAGAAATAATCCCTCCTATCCCTTCCAGCTAAATCACCTACCTATCTTGTCACCTCTTAAATCACAGGATCCCCCCCCCCCAGGTGTAGTTCATGGAGATTTTATTCGGCAGGAGGAGCATTGAATTGTGCATTGGATGTTCCCCATAGAATGTACAGATAGACTTCAGTGGGCTTTGGATGAGACGGATGATTCTGATTTGCATGGTGGATGCATCAGAGAATAGAACTAATACTTCACAAATGAATTTACATTTGGGACTTCCTGACATCCCACTGTTCTAGACGCACAGCGGTACTGTCCAAGGAGAACTATGACAAGGTGTTTCCCCTTGTATGTTCCAGTCGGCTTTCAAAATTTATGTTCTCTACAAGCCAACATTTTGCCACTGTATTCATGGTAGCGGGACAATCCATGATGGAGGTGAGCACTGCGGCATGGCAGTTGGTTTCGCTGGCAATGCATAACCTTGAGATTGAACTTGTCGAGGTGCTACTTTGTCCAAACCATCTGCTATCAATATCTGGTACAGGTAAAATATTGGAGAAGATTGTATTTGTTTGATATGTGACACTGCTCCTTGCAGTGGTTGGTAAAGAAGGTGCATTAGCCAATGGGGGGTAGAACCAAAGATGACACCCTCCTATCACTACGTGGTCCTCCATTCTCCTCTGCTTCCACGGACACTATTATTTTCATATACAATCTGAAGAGGCTAAAAGTTCAGCAGAAGGTAAGCTCCGGGAGGGCCCTAATTCTTGACCCCCAACACTTTTTTTGGTAAGGAAGCAGGTAGGAGTGAGTACGTTAAACACCCTGAGCTTGTGGTAGTGCAGCACCTTACTGGACCCATCACTAGCAGTGTTAGAGTTTCAGGTTATATCACTAAATCAAGCACGTGGAAGAAAAAGAGAACACTTAAAGATGGAAATAATGAATAAGAACGTTCTGCATTCCAGGATTTTGTGTGCTGGAATGCTTGGTTAATAAGTGTGTTTGCTTACAAGAAGCCACAATAACTAAAGGGAGAGGAGACAAACGGAGGCATGAAAACAATTTAAAGCCTTGCTCATGAGAGACTAATTCAAGAACAAAGTCAGATCTCCTGCTGACTAGAAATTGAATAAGGTGGAATAGAAAAAGGACAGAAGGCTGAGGAGCAGCACATACAACAATATTTTCTGTAGCCACAAAGCCTTCTTTGCTGTTACTAAATAATACCAGAAATGGGCATGGATAGCTACAATGGAAGATCCAAGGGACATCAAGGAGGGCAGAGTCATGCTTCACCATAGGAATAAAGCTCAGTTTATAAAGAAGCTCAAAGAACAGTAGACCCGAGTATCTTCTAAAATTCTAGGGAGTGTTGGCTGCCAAGTAATTTCTGGGCTATACATTTCCCAAACTCTGGAAGGTATGGGAGGGAGATAGCTACAAAATAAAACCCATGAAGAAGGATGCAAATGATAAGCTTGGTCTGCTGAGCCAGACAATTAATCCAATTATGGCAAGGAGGGAAAACAAAAGAAAGAAAGAAAGAAAGAAAGAAAGAAAGAAAGAAAGAAAGAAAGAAAGAAAGAAAGAAAGAAAGAAAGAAAGAAAGAAAGAAAGAAAGAAAGAAAGAAAGAAAGAAAGAAAGAACCTAAATGTTGATTATGGGTCAGCTCCGCTCAGTGACTTTGATCTATTTCCATCATCAAGGACTAGAAAGGGACCGGATTGAATGACTTCTGTTCAGTTGCATCTGGAGTCAACAAGCTTCCTTCGTGTGTGGGTTTCAGAGCAAAAGGCACTAGGGCCCAAGCATGTTTAGGAATCATGGGTGCTTACTATGACATCTCCCTGATATCTCTGGTGCAGCCAATATTTTCTTAACAGGCACAGGGATGATTTCAGAGACTTTTTGAAAGTGGACCATTGAAGACGAGAGTAATAGGGAGAAGAAAGGAAGATAAAGTAAATTCTACAGACAACCAGAGCAGACCGCTTTATTGTTCCACACACACAGGCAGGAAGGCTGATGCAAATGTGTGAGAGGTTTATAAGCTATATCACCCTGACCTCCATGGCTTCCTATGCTAATCCATCTTCCTACAATCTTCAATATCGGCCAAAGATCTCCGGTGGCACAAAAGCGATACCCTTGCCTACAAGCTCTCAAGTCTACAGTGCAAATGTTCATGCTGGTTTTATCCACCACCAGCATGCATCTACAGTACTTTTAATGGCTCTCCACATCAAGTATCAAGACTGAAAATAGATTAGGCTGTTGCCTCAAATTTAAGCTGTAGACGTAACAAAATGTCACCATGCAATGGGCCAGCCTCAGAAACTCTTAGAATGAAGTGGGATTTTGAAGGCTTAAGCCACAGGCATCTCTTGGAATCATACCAATTTTTTGAACTTCAGTACCCCAGAGTCTCCATGAAGCTTGGGAATTGTACCCCAGAATCTGAAGGTGGCACACCTGTGGGTCCCTTCCCATTCTCAGAAAAAGAGCCTTCCATTTTTTTACCTGCACCATCAGGCTCCACCAGCCTTCCTGTTTCCTATAGTTATTATGTATTATTTTAGAGTATTTTTACCCTGCCTTTCTCTTTGGAAAAGGATTTGTAAGAAATGAAGCTGCCTGATGCTACTTACTTAGGAAGTCCACCGTGCACTTTTTGGGATGAGCCCTCTCTAGAACCTAAGGGGCAGTGTAACTATCTCATCCAGGAAGCATCACAACAAGTACAGTAAAAGACTGGAAAACTCCTTTTCTAAGGGTGGAAGGAGACCTACAAGTGTGCCAATTTTAGTTTCTGCTATGCAGTTCCTGGAATTCCTACATAATTTTAGGGACCAGCATCAAAAATAAGTAAATAAATCCACATGGCACATCCCAGATGTAACACAAGAAAATACATAAACCTTAGCAGAAATTTTACAAGTGGCAGGGGGAATTAAAATTGTGGACTATACCTCCTAGAACAGTGGTGGCAAACCTTCGGCACTCCAGATGTTTTGGACCACAACTCCCAGAATTCCAAGCCTGTACTGCAAATGACAACGGACTGTGGGAGTTGTGGTCCAAAACATCTGGAGTGCCAAAGGTTCACCATCACTGTCCTAGAATCTTCCAACCAACCTAACACAGCTTTAGAATTTAGTACCTACTGGCTGCCCAGATGTTCTATTTGATAAAGAGAATAGTATTTCATTTTCTACCGCCTACACAAGGCCTTTTCTTGAGTTCTGAGATCGGCTGCCTAAGGATGATAAAGTTTCTGTTATTTAAAAAAATAACATAATATGGGGAGTGTGACGTCACCCCTTTCAGACACTGGGTTTTCAAAGGCACAACTGGGTTTATTTCGACATCCCACTGCTGTGCCACCAAATTGTGATGACACCTCCCTTTTACACGTGTAATTCTGTTGGAAATGGTAATGCTGCCACCTTTTATTCACTTGGTAATGCTGCCACCTTTCAAAATCGTCGCCTTAGGGATTGGGACAGATTCAGATGTAAAATATCGAAACAATAATGAAGTTTATTGAGAAAATAATAAATATAACAATGTCTGAGGACGGTATGCGTTGCCTTTAACATAGAATAGATTTAATCAACTCTTCAAGTCTCCCTGTCTTTAATAACTAGTAAACAGTAAAGCCCTCACTGCCTGACAGAACTCCAACAGAGCAGTGCTCTCTCCCAGCACTCACTCTCAAAACCTTCAACTTAACTGAACTCCCTCAACTGACTAGGCTCCACCCTTTTTATATCATACCATCCCCTGCCCTCCTGCTGGGATTGGCTGATGATTTGTATATTCAGTACTCCCGTTTCCAGGGTGTTGTCACAGGGAGGGATAGAGTTTCTTCGTCCTGTGTCTTTGAATGAACTAGATAGCACAATCCACATGGGGTCTTGAAGACCCTTAAAAGTTTGACAGCTATTATTGGCATAAGCTTTGGTGAAGTAAAGCCCAGAGGCACAAATTTGAATCTTCACATCCGTGTATGCAGAAGTTGGCTGAAGTCCACCAAAACCTATGGCACCAAGTCTTTAAGGGACCACAAAGATTCTTGTTGGTTTTGTTGTAAGAGAATAACTCAGCTGCACATCACTCTGAAATTTCTGCAACCAACATGAGCACTCTTGGTGCTTCTATAGATATTTCTACACATTTTTAAATTTAAGAATGTGGAAAGTCTGTGTGCAGTCATGCTGAAGGACCAAGGAGTCCTTCCTCTTACCACAGAAACCCCACAATGTTCATGGGAATGGGACAAGAGAAACAGAAATATTTTACTAGTAGATCTTTGATATATTTTGAATAGGAATAGATGCAATTATCTACTTTACTGTATATACCTACCAAAGGACTTCTCTGTATTGCATCCTTTGATGTCAAATGTATTGCAGAATTTACCAATGAGGATCTGAATATGAGCTGGACTGTGGAATAAATGAATTTTGCAATATCTAAACCGGGGAGACAACGATTGCTCCTGAGCTTCTAGCAGGATGAAACATCTGGCATCCAGCCCAAATAAATCCTCTAATCCCCTTCTGCTATTAAATCCCACTTTTTTGCTGTTTAATGCTCGGAATCTTTGTTGTTGTTTTTAAATCTTTCAATTTAGTCCTGGGAGGAGTCTGAAGATTTACAGTCTCTGCATAGCACAGCCCACGGCATACTTTGGGGTTTGAAAGGTCAGTCGGCGGTCAAAGACCCAGGGGAGGATGATTGCTAAAGACCTTGTCAAATGATGTCTAATATTGTCTATAAAGTTAAGAATGTTCTTTGGCAAGGAAGCACACAGACAGAAAAAGTTATGAGCTGAGAGATGTTCAATTCTCTAATATCAAGTGATATGGAATCTGTTTGATGGGTCCTCCCATTCTAATTACAAATTAATCTGGGCTGCCAATAGATTTATTAGATTTTAGAAAATCGATAATCTGCCTGCTAACCCCACCTAGATTGGAAGCAAATGTTTGCAACTACTTAGAATGTTCACATTTTTCAGTCTGATTTTTTTATATCTATATTTCTATCATGCGGCAGGAGAAGATAAAACAAATTTCCGGTATAGGTACATGATTAAATGTTCATGGATTTACAGCACAGGACATCTATAATCAGGTGTCTGCTTTCTGCTATCCAAAATATACTAACCAGGCAACTTTATGGATTTTATTGGTTCAGGCAGTGTTAGTATCGTAGTTGAGAGTTCTCATAATATGGAATTAATCCTGAGCTCATACACAAACCATTTTCAAATTATATGTGGAATACTGCAGTCTTTCAGAAATAAGCATCCAAACTGTCACAGGTATTGAAGTGCTTAGTGCCAATATCCTCCACTAAGATGGACTGTCACTGGTGATGGCGCAGCACTATATCCAACCACTGAAATTTGACTGACTTTCTATCCACTACACCACACTGGCTCTACTTGTCTGAATATAACAGAACCTCAGCTACACCCATCCCACCACCGCTCAGAGTGTTAATCATTGCACACAGCACGCTAATACTTAGTGTAACTACATAATAAATGAAGAAGCTTCTTCTTTTTTTAACCCTACGGAATACTATGCATGGTTACATGCTGCCAGTTTACAGACAGAATACCACAGAAAATCCATTATCTACATCTGATAGTAGAACTGGATCTGTAAAGGCCAGTTGGACAAAGACTAATACTTCAAAAGCAGGCGTCTGTCAAACTGTTATGCCTACCCAACAAAAGGGGGAAAGGTCAGAAAGGCCAGTATAATATGCTGGTTAAATCCACTGCAGTACAAATTATAAAGAAAAAACATGGGACTGCTATTGTCGCCTATAACTAATTCCCAGTTAAAACTCCCCAGCCGCTGTCTACTACCAATCCTAGACAATGACACATCCCACTCACAATCCTTGATAGACACACACTTGCTTGCCAGCAGCTAATCAATATAAGAGAGAGAGAGAGGAGAGAGAGAGAGAGAGAGAGAGAGAGAGAGTTCCTCTTTAGCTTTTCCAAGTGCCAAGGGAGGCTTAGGTGCATCTGTGTCCTGGTGTTTATTTTATTTATTTATTTTATTTTATTTTATTTTATTTATTTATATACCGCCCGTCTTCCGGAGGAACTCCGGGTGGTTTACAGCACCACAATAGTAACAAACCAAATAAAAGTAATAATAAACATAGAAATAAAACTGCAATAAAAATTCACTGGCAAGATGGCAGGACAAAATAAAATAAAAAAGAAATTAAAATTAAAGGTCGCCAAATGCCTCACGAAACAGCCAGGTCTTTAAGGTGTTCTACTTTGGCAGCACTACTGCAGGACTGAATGATGTCACCCATTGTTTAAACAGCAAGATCAACCTCTCAGGTTTGGGGACAAACCTCCCCGTGAACCATGAACTGCCTGCACCAGATATCCATCTGACTGCACATCAGCCATTGTAATTGTATGTGTATTATATAATTTCCCAGAAATGCCTCGGTGCCTTCTGCATAGGTTAAACAAGTGGCCATTCCTCAACAAAGAATGTCAGAGCCATCGAGTTCACAAATTTTAACACCAAAAGATGAGCAAATGCAAGAGTAGGTGATACAGTTGATTGGATCACTAAAGCATAAAACAAACAGCAAGATGTCCTGGATGGAATCTACCTCCTGAGGCTCTCTAGGCACATTCCTTTCGGGGAGTGCCAAACCTGAGCAAGAATTCATCAAGAGATTCAATTCTAACTCTGTGGCTTGAATTGCAGCCAAGCCTTTTAAATCTCACTAGGTACAGTTGTCCACCACCCTTTCGTGGTTCATATACTGCGGTCCCGGTATATCGCGGGTCTGCAGTATATAAAAAGCCCCCCCCCCGGGGTAAGGAGGAAAGGCCTTCCCAGGCCCGTCGGAGGCCCCAAAAGTGCTTGCCCCAAACCTGAAGTGACTTCCGCTAAACCAGAAGTGACCTCCAGATCACTAGAACGCACTTTGGGAGCCTCTGGGGGACTAGAAAGCCCCTTGCAGGCCTGTTTGGGGCAGCGCCAGGCCTGGGGTATGTACAAGAGCCCCCAGAGAGCCCATCCAGTCCTGACCTGATCCAACATCTGCATATTGAGGATTTTCAATTATTGCGGGTCAGGTTGGGTCCCTAACCCCTGCGATAGGTGAGGGTTTACTGTATATAAGTCAGTCCATCAGAGCAAAAATGCCTGTGCTACCACTCAAGTACTGTTATGGAAATTTGTCATTGTTTGTATCTTTTCCTTTTTAATTACCTTTGACTCAACTGATTACGCTCCCTCAGCTATGAGTGATATAAACTATCAAGTGAATTGTACATCATCCTACTAATTTGAGCACACCCAATTTCATCTGATTTTGGAAGGCTGTGCAGGGTTCAGCCTGGTGAGTAATGGTGAGTACTGTATTTGGATGGGACACAATCAGGGAATGCCAAAGATTTCCAGTTAGGGTTAGAAAAAAATCCTGCCTGAAACACTGGAAATATTATGATCTGAATTCAATTGGTGGGCTGTTCCCATAAGGTTTGAGTAAGTTTATCATGGCTCATTGAAGCAAACTCACAAAGTGCCAAGGTGTATCTCAGTTGTTCAGTCAGGCATGGGATCAAGTACATGGCTGAAAGATGACTCGGCACCTCATTAATTAGCCACAGTTAGCTTCAGCAAGTTACACAAGTGTAATATGAAGACAGAGTGGTGTCACTTGCATAAATATTGATAGAAGAGAACAATTCATTTCTAGGCTGACTCCAGCAGGGACCAACAATTGGATTCAACCCATAGTCTTGAAGTTGCCACAGTACTCAATCTTGGTTTTGTTTTGTTTTGTTATTTTGCTTTGTTTTCATTTTGCATGTGACAATTTATCTAAAAATGTCTTCATAAGTTTCATTTTGGCAGGCTCCAGATACAGAATTTCATAAGTTGTCAGCTGTCAGATACTAATTGCCATTGCACATCATTTATCAAATGTTAGATTTTTTGTTTTTTTTTAAAAAAAAGAAATGTCAGCTATCAATTGCAATGTCTGAGTGGCAACTGCAGAATATTGTCAAATATGGTATCCTGTGATTTTCAGAGTCACTTCTGGGGAACGTTGAGTTCCTTGCAAATTTCTGAAGGGTTGCTTCATGAGAAAAACAACTGAAAGACAAGATGTTCATAGCTACTGATCTTTATCTACAGCGTGAGACTGCAGGAAAACATTGCATATATCTCAGATGTCTCTCCATATTTACAGTGAATGATAGAGAGGCCCAGCTCTACCCTTATGAAATCTGTGAAGCACAGGCTGAAAATCTAGCCTTTTTGACTATAACTTTCACCCTTTTGGGTGATAACACAACCCTCACCACAAGTCTGTTTGTGCAGAAGGATAATCCTTTTATTTAGTCTGAACTGAGACAAAGCTACATAATACTGTGCTACTCAGAGAACATTTTGTAGACTGGAACAGATTATTCTTTTGATTCTGCACTTCTCCACATGTTATGGTGCAATTTGTCACTCAAGAGACACACTGAAGTGCAAGTAAAAATACACATACATGTGTTTTGATATAATTTGTGACTCCCCCACTACAGAAACATGAGGGAAAGGTCACATATAGGAACACCTATTTGGAGAAAAAATACATCTAAAGTGGTACCTCGTATAAAGGAATTAATTAATTCCAAATGGAAATCTGTTAAGCAAATTTTCCTTTGTACAAATTTCCCATAGGAATGCATTGAAAATGGAGTAATCTCATTTTTATGTTGTATGGATTTGCCCCATAGGCGATTCTGTTAAGCAAATTTCTCCTATCTCTGGAATTTTTTATGTTGTACAAATTTTATGTTTTTACAAACTGTTTGTTATACAAGGGTCCATTGTAATCCGTAATCGCAACCATTTTTATGTTGTATGGATTGGCCCCATAAGCGATTCTGTTAAGCAAATTTCCCCTATCTCCGGAATTTTTTATGTTGTACAGATTTTATGTTATACAAACCATTTGTTATATGAGGGTCCACTGTAGTGAGTTTCCATCCACAGTTTACAAAAAAGAAAGGGGAATTTGGAAACCACACAGAACAAACACACATGAAATGTCTTATTTGTTCATGAGTCTCCTTTAGGCATCATCAGAGCTATACAGACTTTTGGATCCAGCAACTCTGCAGTTGCATTGATCATAGAATCATAGACTAATTGAGCTGGAAGGGAGCTTATGAGGCTCTCAGGTCCAAGCCCCATACTCAATGCAGGAACCCAAATCAGAGGAGATCTGATAAATGGTTGTCTAATTTTCACTTGGATGCATTGCTTCCAGCAATGCCTGCAAAACAATCTTGAGGTCTCTTTAGCCCCAAAGTTTTTCTCCTCCCCCCATATTTTCCCCACTTAATTTGCCTTGAATTATCAGCTATAACAAATGGGGTTGTTTGGGTTTTTTTTTTAATTTCTTACCGCAGAGCCAATATAATCTAACATTCATTATTATTTTTATTTCCTCTTTGTATGTATGTATTTCTCATTGGTCAGTCTCTCAGCTCAAGAATCTTGTAGCATCCTGTGAGAAATCAAAAAGTTCAAAAGCTTCTGTTTCTAACATGAGCAACAAGTCTGTTGTTATGTGCAGCCTGCATACTGTAATTAAAACTGTAAACTGCCCAGAGACAACTTGAAGTGGCGGTATATAAGCAGAACACTTTGCTTTTGCTTTTGCTCCACAAATCTATCCCAGAGCCAGGAACACTCTTCTATAGCTTAGAACTAGCTTCTGTTAGCCCAAAACACTCTTCTGTAACCCTTAGCAAACACCAGTGCGTGAAGCTTTAAGAACAGAGAAAGGATGAAAAATCTCTTGGATGGAGTGGTTAAGGCATTGGACAGGGATATGGAGGATTCAAGTTCCAGTGCTCATGAGGCCATGCAGCTCACAAGGTGGTCCCACTTGACCCACTTCAAGGGTGGATGTGAGGATCCAGTGGGGAAGAGCAGAACTATGTTGGCCATCTTGAGCTCAGTGGAGGAAAGGCAACATGTGATTGTGGTCAAGAAATAAACAGTTGCATATTATCCATCTATTTTCAGACACCTTTCATGGCAATTGTCACATAACTGTTGAAACAAATATCAAATGTTGAACTCAAATACGGTGTCATTCAGCACTGAACACGGAGACGGGGCATATTGATAATGTCCATTAATATGATTGATCAAAAGGGGACATTCAATATCAAAAGTCATGGATGAGACATTTTAGAAAGACATTTGTTTCATCTCTAACCACATATATAGAATTTGAGAACAGAGCTTTTACCACACCTCAGCCTATTGTTAGCAATTATAGTCTCAGACTCATCAAGGGGCAACTCCTCCATGCCTTTCAGCTCCCCAGTGATTGTTACAGTGGTGACAGAGTAGAATTATGAATCTAGCTGGAAAGAAAAAAGGACTCTGTTGTATTTTGATTTATCCCTTATCCTTCCTACAGTGAGGTTTTCTCAGATTTATATACCTCAACAATCAGATCAGCTTATTTGCCTTCCAACAACAAGCCAAAAAAAAAAAAAAAAACAACAGTCCATGTTAAGTACAAGGTTCATAATTTAAAAACATGGGCCATGAAAATAGACTTATTTCTCTACTCAAAGGAGCACTGTTTCTAAAAAGATGCTACTGCTAAATATGTCACCTTATCTTCTTTATGCATAGTATATTATTTTTGGTAGAAAGGTGTGAAAGTTAAAATTGAGTTCACTATATGTAAGAATTTATTAACATTTACAGATTTCATTGAACAGTATTTGGGCTAGAGAGAACTTTGCATTTTAAGCAGCTGGGGATGGTACAGTCAAAACTCATAGATTCATTCATCTACAGCCAAACATTCACCTGCCTCATTTCTGATTAAGTATTTCTTGCTATTGCCACGTAAAATGTCCAGAGCTGTATTTTATTTAGACTGTATGTCATAATTTTTACCAATTGTGATCAAAAGTTGCTTTTATTTATTTATTTATTTATTTATTTATTTATTTATTTATTTATTTATTTATTTGGCTTCTAGACCACTCATTTGGCAACCAGGTCACTCTGGTCGGTTAACAATAAATTTGTTACATTTTATTATGCTACTTATAAATTGTTACTTCCAAACTGTTATTGGATGCCATCAAAGTCCAAGCCAGGGTGTAAAATTAATTGGGAGAGAGAGAAAAGGGAGGCATTCATCCTTTTATCAGTAGTTTGTTTTGCCACCTTATTTCTTATTCTTAGATGCCTTTCCTCCTTGCCAAGTCCTTGTTGCTGCCTGCATCTCATACATAAGCAAGCCCCTCATCACATCAAGAATTCATAATCATCCCCCCCCCAAAAAAAATTCAATAGGAATATGAAATATTTACAGATGAAAGTCTGGCAGCACTTGTGATCTTTCACTACAAGCCATTCCCTTTGAGAGGGTGTGTGAATGATATGTGTCAGGAGGAGGACGCACATGGAAATGGAGGGAACATTAAATGAAAAAGGCTACAATGAATTTCCCATGCACACTCGCCGGCCTCTTGTAAGGAGCTACTGTATTTAAGTTTCCTCTTGTTCCGTCGAACACTAAATAACAATATCAGACAGAAGGAGGTCATCTCAGCTTGTTCTACACACACACACTCCACCCGACTTGTCACAGCCTGCGTTTCTGTCCTGGATCCTTAGGTACCTCGAGATAGCATCTACTCCACCTCCGAAAACGTTATTCCAGAGGTAGGCTCTTCCTGATGACTCTACTACAAAACTGGGAGATGGTCTTCTTTCTTATGACTGCTCTCAGAATCCTTAGCTAAGGCTGGCCACCAGGTTAGAGGGGGAACTATGTTTTTTTTTTTTTTAGCCTGAAGGATAACTTTTCTCAGTGCAGCTCCATCCGAGCCTCTTGTCAAATTATCGTTGGCACAGACGCCTTTTCGTACTGGCTGGTCTGATTATTGCAAAGAAGGAGCGTAAAACTGACAGAGTGTGCACATATATCCTGCAGAGAAACTTCGTCTGTGGCAAGTGAGGTTCCATTGGTGGCGTCAGTATTCATAGACAGTCTCCAAGGAAGAAATATGTACACTGTGGGTCTCGTGTCACTTGTTCATCAGTCATGTATGTGACTTGGAAACATTTCTCTCTCTCTCTCTCTCTCTCTCTCTCTCTCTCTCTCTCTCTCACACACACACACACACACACACACACACACACACACACACACAGAGAGAGAGAGAGAGGGGGGGGGGAGGCAGGGAGGGAGGGAGAGAGGGAAAGAATGAAACTAAAATAGGAGGAAGCTGCTGTGGATTTGTGGGATCAGTTTAAGACACTGAATTCTCTAGCAATAATTTCAGGCCTTCCTGAAGTTTAAGTGCAGAGAGGAGAGAAATGACAGCAGAGCAGACGTCAATGTTAGGGAAACTTATGGGAGTCTGCTATATAAGCGGTGCTGTGTCAGGGAAGCCAACAAGAACCTTCTAATTTTTAAATTATGTAAAAATCCATTTTTATGGAGAGGAGGAGGTGGGGAATGGATGAACGGCTTGTCTTAATGTGTTAAAGGGAACCTTTTATATATGGAGGAAGATAAATTAATGGAAGTTGCACTAAGGATTCAAAAAGCAAGTCAGAGGGAGGAGGAACTGATGCACTAGCATATTCTTTAAGTATATTTCTCCCTTGAATGGAATGAATTAGGCCGCCTGAATGTGTCCTTTCTGCATTGTAAAAACTGTGCACAGAGACTGCGCTATTTAAATACTAAACTGAATGCTATGAATAAGATGCTGTGCAGATGACTTGGATGCATGCAGAGTCAAAAGCCTGGCCTGCTATTTTATCATATGCGTGAGGTGGCCACCTCAGGAAGCAGACCTGGCAGGAAAGAGAAGCCACTTGTCAGCTGATTCAGTATTACTACATTGTATTGGAGGGAGCAGCAGTGAGGGCCACTGGTCCAAATGACAGAGGAAAGGCATCTCATTATGGACCAGTAGGATGATTTTCTGCCTCCTGTGCCAAAATATCTTGGCTCCCTTTGTGTATGATGCAGCATGACTGAGGAGGTGTTAGTGTGCCCGCTGTGCTTTGAGCAGCCCTGATGTAAATAAAATTCATAATAATAACTATATAAACAACAGCTTTTGTTAAGCAAGGCGGAGTGGAGCCACACTGTAGATTTTCTGTCATTACTATTCCCAATGGTTCCATGCAAACTACAGACTGTGCTGTACTTGCCCCCCAATAGCACTTAAAACACCCTCTTTTCCATTCGATTTTGCAGGCTGTGTATTGCTCCACCCACCAGTAGCTGCATACTCAGTTTACCTTCCCCAGAAGGATGGAAACCCGAGTAAAACTTGACTCAGCTCCCTGAGCCCATTGGGATTGAACTCAAGTCATGTGAACCGAATCTTGCCTGCAGTACTGCAGATTAACCACTGTGCCACAAGGCTCTGTCCTTATGCCAGGGATCTCTATGTAATGATAGCTGCATGCATATGAAGAATGTCCCCTCACACTTCCAGCAAACATGAAGTGAGGGACCACACCCACTGCATCAGGTGGCTCATGTTGACACAGTGATTGGCCAAGGCCCCATATTTGGGCATTTGTGTGAAACAGATATCATTTAGTTAGTTATATATTATATTTATAGCCTCCCATTCTACAAATGAGGTCAAGGCAATGCTCATAGCCCTATTCTTCTCTACCTTATCCTCACAACAAGCTTTATTCTCCCAATAAAGGCAGATCAGGTTGAAAGATATCTCTGTTTGATATGTGATTGATCCCGTTCATTTCACTAAAAGCCCTGAAGTTTTTTTAAACGGTGCTCATTATTATAAGCCAGAAGCCACAAATGTTGTCTCTTTATAAGCAACAATTTTGATCAAAAGGAACAGAAATAATCCAAGAAATTTGCATTCCCAGTGTGTCATTTCATTAAACCCATCGCTATTGGCTATGTTCATATGGTCATTTAATTTTATCAAAAATTACTCAAGTGGGTCAAATTCCTCAGTGTTTAAAGTCCCCTCCAAGCCACCTGTATCATCTGAACAAATTAGACCCTAGGTATATGCATGAGACAGGGAAAGATTGAAGGGTGGATGCATGAGACAGGGAAAGATTGAGAGGTGGATGGGTATCTAAATCACACTAATGTGCCTTACCCAAATGGAAACAGCAGAAAAAAATGATCAGTAATACAGTACAGCAAAGAGGAAGAAACTCTAGCAATATATAGGTAAGACTTTTAAGGCATGAAGAACGTTGCTGAAGATACGTCAGAGCAAAAAATCCGGCATTGCCAGAACAATGTAACCTAATATAAGCTCTTAAACGTTACCCCCCTGCCCATCGATGGGAGCCTTCCATTTTGCAACAGACCTGTCAATCCAACACTTTCCCCTGCACAAAACTGTCTAGAAAAATAATTTCCATCAACGAAGAGAACTTCAGTTTAAGTGCTTGCCTAGGGCAAAGAGAAGGAAGCCAGGAGGCAGCTAGGCAAATAATTAAGCATGCACTTTTAACTCTTCAGGTGAGAAAGATGCCTTGCTTTCACTTTTTTGTGTCATTACCATCATTAAAACTTCCATTTGAGCCACAGCTCTGGCACCTTCAAAAGTGTAACACGGACAAGGCATACTTGGCAGCACTGGGCAACTCAGAAGTGGATATTTGAAAAGAGCTAAGAAAATGCTGACAGAAATAGACAGAAAATGTTCCACCAGCAGTGTCAGCTAATGCAGATGTGGGAACGAGTGGTCAATAAAATGGGTAAAATAATTGGCATCTAGAGGTATACCCAGAAGGGACACACCTCATAAAGGTACGTTGAAGGCACTGTGCAGCTCTTCTATATTTTTCTCCTTAACAGAGAACAGGGAGAGCCTTTTTAATTAGTTAATTTTAAAAGCTTATGCCCTACCTTTCTCCCCAAGAGGACCTAAGGTAGCCAAGACACTGAGAAGTCTGTGGCAGAAAATTCATTTAATGCCCTCGCTGCCTCCTCCTTCTGAAAGCAACTAAATTCTATATCATTATTTCCATCAACTGGGGAGAGGATGCTGTGAGGAAGAAGATGATGGTGAGCAGGCCATCTCCTCTTTCCGTTGAGTCAAGAGAGCCTTTGAGACCACCAGCTCGCCAATAGACTATGGTGTTGCGCTTTGGGCTGAGTGGTTACTTGTGCAACACAGAGACAGAGAGCCCGAGACTTGGCATCAAGGGATCCTTGAGGAGGCCACAGAGAAGAGGAATTCCCCTTAGAGAAGGAGGAGGCAACTGGCCTGTGGAAGTTAGCAGATATAAGTCAAGTTCTGGAGGTGGGAAGAGAGGATCGGGAAAGGAAGGGGATGGGGAACAAGCAGAGCAGATGGGGAAATGTTCTGCAGGCATGATAGATAGAAGAGGAGGGGGACAGGAAAGCTACCAAGTAGAGGTAGATCATCCAGAAGAATCAGAACCATCAATTGACTGGGTGTATGTACTATATACAAAGAAGAGCCCTGGAATGGGGTTATCTTACAGTTGAGTGTGCAATGGGGAAAGGAGGCCAGATAGCTAAACATCTTCCCAGCCTCAGTTGCTGCTGGGAAAGGGAACACGAGGAGGGGCACCAAGAAGCCCAGGATGGCAACCTGGGCACAAGCCAGACAGGATGCTGGAGAAAAAGAAATAGAACATGACAATGCCCAGTTGAGGGCCAGATATCTGCCAGTCAGAACTGGGACTGCCATCACTGCCTTCAGTGTAGGTATATCAGCCCTCCCTGCTGCAGCCAGTGGGGTTAGACACCAGGGCTAGACCTGTTGAGAAGGGAGGAACAAGAGACCGAACCAGGAGACTCATGGACTCTCTTGGAGTCTTATGTGAAGTGAGGGAAACTACTATATCGAAAGAAGCTTCTTGTGCTCCATGTGTCTCCCTTGTCTCACACCTGTCAAGTGTCCCATTCTGGTCGGGACAATACTGTTTTTCAGCCTTTGTCCTGCCGTCTTCCTGGAACATTTATTTTCACAGAAATGTCAGCAGTAGACAGGGAGGCTGGTCTGATGGGGGACTGGGTAGAGGAGGGATGAGCTGGTGCAACTGTGGCTCAGTGTGGTGGATGAGGCAAAGCAAGTGGTGCGTGTAGACATTTGTGTTTCCTCACCCTCACTTTCCCCTCCCCTTTTCTGTGATTGTGCATTTGTGTGTGTGTCTGCATGATTATCTTTTTATGGTGGTGACAGTGGTGGTGGGGAGAGAAGAAAGAAGAGGTGCTTCCTCTTTATCTCTCTCCCTCTATCTTTTAATTGGGGTGGGGAGGAGTTACATTTGGAAAGGAAAGCCATGTGCTGGCATCTTTCATGGAATCAGTCATGAGGTCCGTCTCCGGCTAAAGGTTACGGCTGGGCTTGTTGGCCCCAGAGCTGGGCAGGGATTGTGGAGGAGGTGGGGAAGGATGAAGTAGGGAGCAACGATGGCAGTGGTGTGGTGGGGGTGGGACATAGAGACACACCAGAGTCCGGGGCTGCTTCTTTGCCACCACCACCAAGGAGGAAGAGGAGAGGAAGAGAAGTCAGTGGCGGCAGGAGGCAGCTTGTGGCATGCAAGGTCCCTGCAGAGCAGAGGGGATGGTGGCAGCAGCAGGCGAGCTTTGGGGCAGCCGCTTCTCCTGGCTACAATAAAATGGTCAAATGCAGCCCAGGCAAGGCTTCAGCCTCCTTGCCCCAGACCGGAGCGGCTGAGCCTGGGAAGGTGACCCCCAAGTGCATCTCCGACCACCTCCCCCTTACTCTTCCTCCTCCTGCCTGCAAGCAATCTGCACACACCACACACGGCTACGGCCCCCCTTTCCCTCCAGCCCCCGCCCCCTGCATTTCCTGACTCTGTACGAATCATTTGGAAAGCAGTTAACCTTTTCTCTCAGCTTCCTCTCTTTCTGGTGCAGCTGTGGCTCAGCATGGTGGGAGGGGCAAAGTGAGAGGTGTGTGCATGCGCAGTGTGTGAGTACAAAAGCACATATTACACCTCCCTCCTTCCCATCTCGGCCAGTGCTGGGGAAAACTTGACAGATATGCCTTGTCCTCGTTTTAATAAATTATGTTGTTGTTGATGCTGAAGCCTCTGTGCTATCTTTTATGGAACTGTGAATGGAGGAAGGAACTCCTGCCGAAGCTGTCGAAGCTGGTTTTTTCACACGTTCAAAACCAGCTATTTTTAGAATCAGAATATTAAAGTTTCACAACTGTAATTAAATGAAATATTGATACACAATGACCACCTTCATTTAGAATGCTTTAATCTCATTCTAGGGACAAAGTCTATTTTGAAAAATGCTCTTGAGAAGGTGAACTTGGCCGAGTGCGATCAAAACAGAAAGCTATTGGAATATTTGAGAACACTTCAGACACATCCTGTACTGTACTGTAAATTATCTCCCCACAGCTATGGGCAATATTCTCAAATTTGTCACATCCTTCTACACTGGTGCTTCTTAAATTTTTGGTCTCATGTCTCCACTTAGGATTTTTGAGAAAGCTCCATGCGTTTCCACCTCGCTTTGAATATCAGTTCAAATCCCCAGCTTTTTAAATTCATGATTTAAAATGAAAAATGAATCAAAAACATAGTACTGGTTGTTTTAAATTAAGAATCAGCACAAATAGTTAACACTTTGAGGGAGTCCATGGCAGAAAGAGTTTTCAGGCAGAACTGGACTCACTTCCTAAAGCACAAGCGATTGTAAGAGTTAGGAGGAAAGTTCTGCAAAATCTAAAAACGGTTGGGTCTGTCTCAAGTGGGGATGTGAGTCTGGATTTGGATATATTTGGAATTAAAAGACTAACGCTGGATTGTTCAGAATACCATATATACTCAAGTATAAGTCGAGTTTTTCAGCCCTTATTTTTGGCTGAAAAAAAAGGTGCTCGACTTATAAACAGATCAATATAAATTTGGGGGCTGGGGAGTGGGGGGAGATGGCGCCAGTGGTGTGTGGCTTTGCCCCACTTTGCCCACCACAGAGGTGTGTGACGGCGGCGGCAGCAGCAGCAAAGGAGGAGAGGTGAGAGCCGGGGGGGGAATGGGGGAAGGCGGTGCCGGTGCACCACGGCTTCGCTCAGGATCAGTGCAGGAGACAAAAAGGGACACCTATCCGGGGGGGACCCCTATCATCCTGATGTGACCTCCCTGCACCCTCCCTGTATATATCAGTGCCCCAAACCTGCACGACTCCTGCTTTGGCAGCCTGGGAGGCAGTGGCCAGCAGGAACCAAGCAGTGAAACAGCTGGCAGATCTCACTGCTGAAGTGAGATCTGGCAGTGGTTCCCAGGTTCGGTTCCTCCTGAACCAAAAACATCATTTCATTTTGGTTTGGATGACACGCTGTCTGCCATTTCATTTCATTTCAAAACGGTTCAAAACCTTTCAAAATGATGGAACAGTGTGTTGTTTTTCATAAGGTGCCCATCCCTAGTAATGTATGGTAGATTCATATAAAAGTCACATAATGGGTAGTCCACCATACAGGGAAAGCTTGCCTGAAGAGCAAGGTCTTTGCCTGTTTCCGGAAAGACAACAGAGATGGGACAGTCCTGGCCTCTAATGGGAGGGAGTTCCAGAGTATGGCCGCAACCGCCGAGAACGCCCTTTCATGTGTTCCCACAAGACGTACTTGTGAGGATGGCAGGATGGAGAGAAAGACCTCTGCTGATGACCTTAGCACTCAAGCTGGTTCATACTGTGTCAAATAAGTTCGAAGCTACCCTGGAGGAGTTTGGAGGGGTGACAGAAAAGGCCTCTGACATGTCAAAATGCCAGGGTTATTCATTACCTAGGGGAGATGATAGTCATTCTCTCTGAAAAGGAACACTGGTTTCTGTAGATTTGTGGCATTACCATCCCCATTACAAATTGCCATCTCAAATGACCCTTAGCTGCAGAGTGGTGCCAGATTTATTTTGGTGTGTCAGGCAACTAGTACATCCACAGCTGACCGGGGCATGGGTGGGACATCTTACAAGTGACATCTCAAGCAGCCAAGGTGTAATTCATGGCTCTCTCTCCCTGACAGGATACTGGTGGAAGGTGGGAGCATCAGGCATAGGGCAAAACACAAGAACAGGATACAAACGGGCCCTGTTGAACGCGGCTGTGATGAAGGGCGAGCACACATCTCACAACATTCAAGACGTTCTGAGGGATGTGTTGCAGTAGTGCAGTCAAAGTACAGAAAGGCAACGCGTGTTTCTCACAGATAATGGAGCAAATAGAGTGGCAGCAATGCAGGCTGGAAAGATAAAAGAGGTGTGATGTATGGCCACATTCTCCACCTAGTAGTCCAGGTTGCTTTGCAGGGAGTGTAAGATACATGCATACCTAAGAGTTGAGTGGGCCAGACCGGTAGCAGGGGATTTTCACCACTTTGTCCAAAGCAGTGAACTGCCACAGCGGAGACACGAACAATGGGGATCGCCATGGCACAACCTAATCCAGTAGGTGGCAACTCGATAGAGCTCCACTTTCTAATTAGCATAGTTGTGTTTTGCTCAACAGTTCTACAGCAACATTTCAGGGCTCTTCATACATTTTCTGTTTCACTTGAATGTAAACAATTTCGTTGGCTGTAGGAAAACATCATTTTTCGTTATAGTCCTGATCATCGTGACTAGAGATGGGCACGACTTAGCGGAATTCCCGTTTCCGTTTCTGTTACTCGTTTCCGTTACGGAACGGAAACGGTAACAGGAATTACTCCGCCAGAACTCGAACTCGAACCGACTAAAGAATAATTGGGTCTGATTTGTCGTTGTTGTTCCTGGCATTGCAGCGATCCCGCGATGCCAAGCGGCACAGAAAAAAAGTTTTTAAAAGTTAAAAAAAACCTGATTCCCGGCCCTAAAAGCAGGCGAAAACTGTCTGAGGGCACTACCAGGCCAGAAGGGTGTTTTATTTGGGGGGGTTTTCCCCGGCCCCTCTCCTTGGCTGGTGCTACTGCTGCGCTGCTGGTACCAAGCGGGGGGGGCATCGTCTCATCTGCCTTTGCCATGCGGTGTGCGGGCGGGGGAATCCAAAATGGCGACCGCAATATTTTTTTTGAAATCGTGGTCCAAAAACCCACCAAAGCACTACAGAAACATGCGAAAATTAGCTATTTTAAATGCTTGAATTTTTACAGTAGCAGCAGTGGGTTTTTCTTGCAACAAAACGTCTCCGTTGATTTTATTTTATTTTATTTTATTTTTATTTTTTTACACCTGCGCACACGCAATGATGGGCTGGCCATGGGATGGGACCATGCAAATTTTTGAAGCCATTCCACCAATCGCATGGCCAGGTTTTGCTGAGACTTCTGGGTGTGCCAGCGAGGGCATTAAAAGCCCACAAACCCGAACCCTAAACCCTAACCCTAACCCGAACCCATACGCCAGTACACTGTGTTCTTAGTGGGCCAGAGGCACCCAGAGGTACAGCCCACTAACCCACCCTAACCTTAACCGTTACCCTAAGCCTAGCCCTTACCCCCTACCCCAAGCTTTGGGAAGTCAAGTCGTGCTAAATCGCGGCGGTAACGAAAAACGACAAAACGAAAAACGAAACAACAAATTTTTGAAAAATTTCGCGAAAAACGGAAACGGACCCGTCCCAAAAAACGACAACTCGGGAAAAAAAAATTCCAAGTCGTGCCCATCTCTAATCATGACCTCATGTCCATGGAGTGGAATTTTTGTGAGGAGGGTACTTGGTGGTGGACTTGTGCGAAAGCTAGGAGTTATTGGGTTAAGTTATTGACCTGGTTAAGGCAGATGAAAAAACAGAACCTAAAATTTAAACCAGAACTATGCCTATTAGGAATTTTCTCCAAAAATAATGGAATTAAAGAAAATAACTATTTGGTGTTGCACGTGGTCACAGTGGCAAGGCTAGCCTGGGCACAGTTATGGAAAAGAGACAAGACACCAACGGATTAATTCGGTGATAGATAAAATCTTGGGCTGTGCAACCATGGATATATTAACTTGCAAACTTAAAGAGAAGGAGTGTAAATTTGTTCAATACTGGAGTTCATTCTATACCTGGTTAGAGGATAGAAAAGGGTATGTAGGTGGATGTATATGTATATGAATGTAAATAGGTTAAAGATTACCTCATCGATATGTGTCATGTCATGACAAAAAAGAGCTATTGGATGTATGTTGTATAAATTTTATAAAGGTTATTGAAAGAAAAAGAAAAAAGAAAAACATCATTTTTCTCTGTTTTTCTGGTTTCAGAGATATCTTGTGACAGGGAGTCCCAAGGGTTAATTATACCCTGTGTAAAAAGAGGATTTCCTTTGATCATAGCTTTTCCTTTCCCTTGGATATCCTTTCGTGCTTGGATTAGCAAAAAAAGATAACTAGGAGCTTTTGTTTACTTTTCTGTACCATTACTTGGGCCCCTTCATCACATCGACTTCCATTCATCTCCTTTGCAAAGCAAAGGGTCTCAGCATTTCACTCTCCTCATACATAACTGGCTTTTCATGTCTCTAATAATTTCTGTCAATTGTCTCTGGAGCCTTCATAGTTCTAATACACAATATTTTATGTGGGTTAGAAAAAGCTGCAACTGAGCACCCTTCGCTAACTTGTAAGACAAACACCCATTCAACTAAGAACACTACTGTTCCTGTTTTCAATTTGTCTTCATATATTGTTTGCTTAGATCTTCACTGTCCGTTTTGACACAATGGTAGTGATTATCATGTTTTTATTATTTCTCTGTTCAACCCACTGATACAGTTTGAACTCATTTTTTTTAAATAAGTAAAGTCGGGGAGAAGCAAAAGCATGGAGGGGAGGGGCAAAAAAGAAGAAGAAAGGAAAACAGGCCAAGGGAAAGGAAGAGAGACAGGAGAAAGGGGGCAAGGAAGTAAAGTACAATTACATCCTTTGTAACCTCTCTACTTGACATCATCATCTATTTCTATTAGTCTCTCCCTCCCCCTTCCCACCCCACCCCAATTCTCTTTCATAATTTCTTGCAAATTCCTCTGCAGAACAGGTTTCCAGCTTTTGTCTGCTTTCTCTATTGGTTAGTCCTTTAACTTTTCCAATAATATGGCCATTTCCACAATTTCCATTTTTTTCCTATACATTCTTCTTGTTAGGGTATCTCCGTCTTCTTCCATTACAATAGGCTACAGAATTCTAGCTGCAGTTATTACATGAATCTCTACATGTCTTATTTCCATATCTACAAACTCTGGCATAATATTCACTAGAAAAAATTCTGGATTAAATGGTAAATTACATGACATTTTTGTAAACATGCATGTACCATTCTCCAGTATGTTCTCGCTCCTTTGTATGATCACCACATATAATAAAAACTCCCCTCCTATCTCTTACATTTCCAATGTTTATTTGATACTTTTGTATATATTCTGGCTATTTTGAGAGCAACATATGCCCTCTGTAGAACATCTTATATACAGTATATACCATTTTAACCACCTCATTGTGCATTTTATAACTCAGCAAATATTCATGCAATTTCTTAATTGATTTTTATTTGTATCTAAACACACCTTCTCAAATAATATTTGTCTTGCCATAAAAGCCCTTTATTTTATCTTTCGTTTACCGTATCTCAAAATCATCTGTGTACAAGTCCACTAGTCTATTTTTTTATTTTGTCTCTTGAATTCATCTTTTGTTTTTAATTCTCATTCTCTTAGTAAATCTCAGTACCTCTGCCATTTTTCCTCTGATAGCAGAAGGGGTTGGGTAAAGGTTTCTACAAGTAAGATCCAAATCTGAGTCTTTTGCTATAAATTGCAGTCAAAACTTGTCCCACACCCGAATGAAGCTCTTCCTCATCAAATGGTTTTTAAAATACTTGAGTTCTGTCACTTTCTTATACCATAAAAAGCATGCAATCCCAACCTTACATTGTGGCCTTCTAATGTTAATAACTATTGTTCTCTAAAGTTACCTTTTCTTTTACCCACATGAAAGCACACGCTCTATAATATCATGTTCAGTCTGGTAATTCAAACCCACCTCTTTCCTTGGAGTCCTGCATTACTTTGATTTAAGTTCTTGGTTTCTTTCCTTGCTAAACAAATCTCATAATCCTCTTCTGGATTTCTTGCATGAGGTTCTGTTTCAGTATTACTGGGATTGTTGGAAAGAGGGAAAGCACCATAGCAAAGTGAAAGCATAGCGTTCTGCTTATATACCACCCCATAGCACTTAAAGCACTCTCTGGGTGGTTTACAATTTAATTGTGCAGGCGACACATTGCACCCCCAGCAAGCTGGGTACTCATTTTACTCACCTCGGAAGGATGGAAGGCTGAGTCCAGCATGAGCCGGTTAACTGGGACTGACCGCCAGGTTGTGAGCACAGTTTTACTTGCAGTACAACCATTGAACCATTGCCCAACAATACATTCATTTTAATTGTTGTTGTTGTTACTAATAGTGATAATTGTCATCTATTCCATTTTTCCAGATTTTTATGAATACCATTAAACAACATCATATAATAGTATTTTACTAAAGTACTAGTTTTCTTTGTAATGCAGATTTGCCGATAGTTCCTTTTTTATTTCCTGGAATTTTGTTCTTTTAGTTAGTCTATCGATCTCCTCTTGCTCTATATTTTTCACTCCAACCGTCCCTCTCAGAAAATTATCTTGCAGGACGACCAAAGCCGTTCTCATTCCATGGCACAGCCTAAAACACTGATGGACTACTTTGCTTATGTGATTTTCGCCATGTGTAAAGCACAATGGTTCCCACTCATATGTGGGCTTTCCACAAGAAGCAAGATACCAGATTTTCCAAAGGTGCTTGGCTAGTGTAAAGTGCCTACATGTTTGCAGGAGCATCTCATCTTCAGATTCCTCCATCAATACTGAGGGAAAGGCAACATTGTATGTTATGTTTAGACATTCCCTTTTGAAGCTGTCAAAGAAATGGGTTGCAAAAATGCTTGAATACTGAGAAAAGTCAGCTTAAAAATGTCATCCAGACTTGGAGCAATAGATACATCTGGTTAGCTAATAATGCCCAGGTATTGGGAAAGCAGGACAACATCTTTCAAATCAAAGTTTTAAGTATAACAGCCAAGCACACCACATTTTTTTCCTGAGGCAGCGATGTTTAATTTAAACCTGCATTCGCTTATAGAAGCAGTACAAACATATACATATTAATCTGTTTTGGATCTCACTGTCTAAGAAGGGATAGGACAGGCCTCAGTATTGACATTCTGCATGCACAAACTGATGTGAATGCTACTGTGGTTTATGAAGAGAGCGAACAAACATTCCCAGCTGGGGAGCCAGATTTTTTGAAATACACTACCTATATACACCACTGTGAATGCCAAAAGATACAGCTGGAGTACACACCCTAGAACTTCTCCTTAGAGACCTGTAGGGGCAATAAACCTTCTCATCCATCACTCCATAAAGTTGCAAGCATATGTTACATTTGATGCTAGCACTCCAGTCTGCTGGTTATCCGAGCGTAATGCTAGTTATTACACTTCATGGCATATGAGCTTTTCTAGATCACTAATTGCTTGTGTGTGTGTGTGTGTGTGTGTGTGTGTGTGTGTGTGTGTGTGTGTTTCTGCTGGATCATGCTTCGCCTCAAAAGAATGCTCCAGGCTGCACAGGATACCAAGGCTTGGATGGAGGGAACGGGTCAACTGGCGCTGTTGCCTGAATATGTCCTGTGGTCAAACAGTGCAGGATGGACAGAACCTTCACTCTACCTTTTGTCCAATATGCCAATTAGGTGAAGTGAGATGGAGGAAAGGCATGTGCTATACCATGAGCTCATTAGATGTAGTGAAAACCATTTAGTATAAAAATTAAATACATTATCTGGAAGTTGAGTCATGGCAACTGACTTATTTTTCTTGAGAGACAGAAATGTTTCGCTGCTCATCCAAACAGCTTCATCAGTCTGAGGAAAGCTACTGCGAGTCCTCCGTCTTATAGTCAGCTTTCAAAGCAGACTATAAAATGGAGGATGCACAATTAGCTTTCCTTAGACTGACAAAATGAAATGTTTCTATCTCTCAAGAAAAAGAAGTCCAGTTGCCATGACTCGACTTCCAGATAAACTCACCTGGATGACTGAGAATCATCACAGAATTACATACATTAATCCCACTGTCTCTTCAGAGATATCAGGTTTGTCTCCCCACCCCCACCCCCTTGGTGTTGACATGTACTATTCATTCTTAAATATCCATATTCAGTTCTTCTAGAAGTTGAGTCATGGCTACGGGACTTCTTTTTCTTGAGAGATAGAAACGTTTCGCTGCTCATTCAAACAGCTTCATATTCTGATTATGGCACATATTCGTATTCTGATTATGGACTGATGAAGCTGTTTGGATGAGCAGCGAAACATTTCTATCTCTCAAGAAAAAGAAGTCCAGTAGCCATGTCTCAACTTCCAGATAAACTCACCTGGATGACTGAGAATCTTCACAGACATCCGTATTCAGTTGTTTAAGTAGCGCTGAGATCCTGGCCAATCCAGAGATGCCTAATCTATGTGAAGAGACATACTTTTAAAACAACTCCTTTGGCTGACATTGTCATTACACTATATTAATAAACCAAAGAAATCAGGTTTAAAAATGCCCAGCCAGGAGTCAAATGTACTACCAACACATAGATTATTATCAGCAAAAACTGTGTTCAGAAATAGGTGTTATGGTGTGATCTAAATACTGTATCTGAAAAAGGCTCAGACCAAGCTGTCATGCAGTACATGCTAATTCTTCCTCAAGCACTAAAGAAGGACACCGTCTGGAAGAAGAGTTGTTGGTGTGAGTGAAAAACGTCAGCCTGAACAAGAGATGGGCACAATACAGGAAATTTATGGGAAATTGGCAATTCATTGATTCCGATCAGTTCAGGTTGGTCGAAACTGGAGAGCCTGAACCTTGCCGAAGCAAAGAATGTTGAGCTGATTTATGAACCTCCTGCTTTGTTATCCCACCTGTTATTTAGGCTTTTCCCTAAATATGAGGAGTCGGTGCTCTCACTGACCTTGCAGGACTTGACTGGTTTGGCAGATGTGGGAGAACACTCCAGATTGGTTACCATTAAAAGAAAGCAACAGACTTTGGATCAGGAGTGGGCAAATCTATCCAAAGATGTCACATTATAATATCTTGGTGTAGAGAAGGCAATAATTGAATTGCATGCAGATTGCCACTACTGTTGCTTTTCTTTGGCTGGATGATCCACTCTAATTGTTTTATTCTGCTCCCCACCCCCTGCAAACATGTCATACATATTAATAATAAGGAAAGCAAATGCTGGCAATGCCAGGCCATCTGCACAACATCGTGATCTCCTCCCACCTCAATGGTACGTTGCCACTTGCCAAACAAATTAGGAGATGAGTCTTGCTCCTTCCTGAAATATCCGGCACTGCTAAAACAGCCGTCCATTCCCATCCTACCTGGTTTGTTTGTTCAGCAGGCAGGATTGGCAAATGATTAAAATTAAAGACTGTCCTTCTCTCCTGGCAGACTAGACTACTCTCTGCTTCAATTAATCCTGCTCAGCCATGGGGCATGGCTGGAAAGGGGACCAGTTCAGAAATCATCCATCAGATGTCCTTATAATGCACGCCTTAACCCTAGATGTGGGTGAGGCAACTGTAAATATACCAGCTTGAAAAAAAATTACATTTGGATAACTTTCAGAATCTCCAGACAAGTGGGAGCAAAATATCACCAGCATCTATCAGTCTATTTGTCCGTCTGTCCATCCGTCCATCTGTCTATCTATCTATCAGTATTTAAATCAAGAACATGAGAGACATATGATTTTTAAAAATGTGCACTATCCAAAGATAGGGATGGGATGAGGCCAGGATATTTGTGCAACCCAGATCAAATACAGGGTGGTTAAAAAAAAAGCCCCAGAAACCCTCATGTCAATTCATGTGCCCCATACAGATAACTCAAGTTTATTCCAATGTTTGGGGAGAGGCTGAAATGCTGAAATTGGCGGCCGGGGTGGGGGTGGGGGATAATACTTAGCACCAGTTGCTGTAGGAAAAGAAGGAATTGCTGAAATAGGAGAAGGCTGACAACCACCGAAGTCCCAGTGAAAGCTAAAGCCTCCCATGATTTCGGAAGCTAAGCAGGGTCAGCAATGGTTAGTACTTGGATGGGAGACCTCCAAGGAATACCAGGTGCTGTAGGCGCCTGGAGTAGGAACTGGCAAACCACTCCAGTATTCCTGCCAAGAAAACTCCATGGACATGGAGTCATGAAGAGTCGGTCACGACTGTAACGACACAACACACATGGAGAGGAATTAGGATGACTTCACAGCACAGGTCCCTATATGTTGTTGGCCATCTGAACACACATGCATTTCACAGGGTGCGGTTTCATCCCCAGTTCCAGATCGCCTCTGCCTCCATAGCTACCAACCTGCCACCCCTCTCTATGTGGACTCAGCTAGCACAGACATTTGCTGGACATAAAGGCTCCAGGACATGGGCTTCACAAGCCCCATGGTTCTCTCTGCCTCTGAGAGACCAGCAAAATCATTCTTAAAGGCACAGAAGCAGCCAAGCTATTTACAAACAACTTGGCCAGCAACTCTTCCCTTCCTCCCTCCCTCCCTCCTTCCCACTGCCTCTCCCACTTCCTCTGCTGGTTATCCCAAGGTGCAGTTTGCAGCAATAGGGGTGTACATATGCAGAAATGAAGAAAACAGTGTTTCACATGCCTACTATTTTAAACAACCCTCCAGCAGAACAGTATTTTAACCTTGCATTTCACCTGTAAAACACACTTCCCTGGAAAGTAATCTGGGCTTGCATTTGTGTAATGAAGACACTTCTTAAAACATTGATTTGAAGGTAAATGCAATTTTAAATA
Organism: Phrynocephalus versicolor; assembly: GCA_023846285.1. NCBI lineage: Eukaryota > Metazoa > Chordata > Lepidosauria > Squamata > Agamidae > Phrynocephalus > Phrynocephalus versicolor. The sequence goes on from JAHTLZ010000275.1 coordinate 27,070,231, forward strand.
ACATTATTTTTGCCTGTATATTTAAGGCATAGCAAAAGGAGGGTTATCCCTTGCTTATTATACTGGCCACATCTGGAATTTTCGTTTTGAATTTGAATTTGAATTTCCTTTTCCATTTGAATTTGGAAAAGATGACCGATTCTCTTGTACAGGCTTTAAACCTCTTTCCCACTCCTTTCTTCTCTTTCTTTTTTTAAATATCAATTGCTGGGTGATGGAGGATAGATTTGTGCAAGGACAAGATATGGGCAAGGAACAGAATGCATTGTTCTTGGAGGAAGCAAATAAGCAAGGAAGAGAGCAAGCAAGCTGTTAAGAACATTGCTTACAGCCTCAGGTGTGCTGTGTAATGTCTTCCATATTTGCTTTGTTTTCTTCACATGCAGTCCCTTCCATTCACCTGGAAACATACAAATACCTGCAGAAACCTAGGAACCAAATCAATTCAGAACACTTCCAATCCAATTCTGGATGTGTCAGTCTCAACCTGTACGGCCTATGTACTGATAACAAATCTAATTGGAAAGACCTGCATGCCCCTATCAAGCAATATTTACAAAGTAGCAAGATATGGCTCAGGAGAGAGCACATAGCAAAATATATTAGTAGTAAGAAAGCCAACTTGTTTCAGAGTTTTCCAAGAGTTTGACTTGCTTAAATATGTCATACTCTGAAGCTCATGTCATCTACCCGAGCCCCATGCCAAAGGTCTCATTCTGACATCCCTGATCACTGATTCTGAAAATGGTACCATTCTTTAAGGTCTGATAAATGTCGTTCCATGAAGAAACTAACCAAGGCAGGCATTGTATTAATGTTACCTGGCATCTGGGCTTTAACCTGAAAATGTTTCTCTCATTTTTAGACCACTGTTATAAACTGCATTGTGGTTTCAAAACATGATGCTCAATGTTTTAGGTCACAGCTGAATTCTCTTCATCTGGCGGCAGGTTTATTGGATTAGCCTATTCAACCATCAACTGCTCTGATTGATTCCCCAGAGTAGTCCAGGTCACCTTCACTCATTTATATCATCCACGGAAGACACCAACAAAGTGATCTTCTCTAAATTTCCTTCTCATCTGAACCATATCATGTTTCCCTACCCACCAACCCCGCCACTGCCCCAGTATAGGAATGTACACTGGTGTGTGCAGGGGCAAAGGTCTGAACTTGTTTGTGCCTCCAAAACACTGAGTTGGCAGAAAGATCACTTCAAGAAAAAGCAAAGGTCAAAAGAGCACAAACAGAAAATCAGGAGATTTATATTAGAATAAATATATATCATCTTTCATGCTTCTTTTACTATGATGTCCTATTAGGAACAGATAAAAAAACTAAGGCAAAATTTGCTCCACCCTTTCACTTTAGCTCTTTAATGGCATTGACATTCCTTGGTCTTTTTGCTTTGTTACTGATTATCATTAAGTGGGTTTCTTAACATTAAGTTTTAGATCATGTTCATTATTTACTTCACTGACTACACTGACTGAGTAATTTTCTGCAGACCATCGAAATTCTGATCTATATTGTCTACACATCTGATGGTATTGATCACCTGTCAATTGAGGGTGATAACATCCTTTGAATTAGGGGCAGAATCCTCTTAGAAATTTATGTCAGGATTAAGGGTAAGTGTATAAACTTCAGTGGTGAATCGCAGCTAACTAGAATATGTCTGTCACATTCCTGGTTGTGCAGAAAACTGTGTGGCCTGCATGTGACTAGGAATGCAAGCTGCAATTTAATTAGCAGCAGTTTGCCACAGTCATGTACACAGTTAACAATCCTATACATCCCTAAGAGGAAGCCAGGAAGTGCTTCTCTAAAGATGGTCTTCTCAGAGTGCAAAATGAAACACAGCGACAAGAATACAAACCTTTTTGTACACCTCTTTGTACTTCTGTGTCCCCTGTCCCCTGATTTTGAACTTGTACTGCAGATCTCTCTGTCTCTCTGTCCTCCCCCACCCCACCCCCAGTATAGATTTCCATTCCCAATATTGGAGATGGACTTTGTCAAATGTTTTCTCATAGTTGATAAATCAAGCAAACACATCCATATTGGTTTCAGGGCATATCTGCTCAAGCTCATTGTGGCAGACATTCTATATTACACACACACACACACACACACACACACACACCTCATCTGAATCCAAATTGCACGTTTTCTGCCCTTTATTCACACTCGTGAATTCTACCATCTACGGCAATTAAGAAACCCTTATGTCACATAGCTTATACTTCAGTACTCACAAATGTGGGCATTTTCTTTTGGACAATGTAAAAATGGTTGATCTTATCCAGATTTCAGGAATTATTTCTGTTCTGTAGACTCAAACCTCTAGGAAAGATTATCTACCACTGTGAAAACATAATTGAGTTGAAGAGTTACTCTTTTTTTTTAAAGCTGTATTGCATTTCAGATTTTGGATATTTATATTTTGGTCCAAAAGTGACATCTGATATAATTATCTTTATTTACTATATTCAAACAGCTCTTTAACATACTACTTCTACTCTATGACTTTTTAAAAATCCTTTCAAGGGTATTCAGATAATTATTACTATCCATTCATAGTTGGTATTTAACATATGCTTGCAATCTCTTTGAATTTTAATACAGTTTAAAAGAGCTGAGACTCTTCTCTGCTTTCTATGTCTGAACCTTCGCTTGACTACTATTTTTCCTTAATGACAATAATCTGATATCAAGTTAATTCCAATGTGTGACAGTCTCTGCCAGAGTTTTCTACATATACTGTACTTTGAAGTGGTTCACCAGTCCCTGTTTTGATACCATGAAATCTGGGACCATGAGGCTTGCCCAAACTTGCCAGAATGTGAAAAAGCAACAGTGAAAAAGCAAATTCCCAACCTCTGGCTCCAAAGCTAGTTGTTCCAACCAACTAAGCCGTCCAACTTAAATTCTTCTGTACATTTTCTAATTTTGTTTCAGACATTCTTGAATCATTCTCAGTATATAAAATGTTATTTGTGCATTTTCACCTGCCATTAATTAGCCTTTTCTTCTGCCATCCATTCCTTTTTAAAATCTACATTTCTATTTTTGAAGCTGTTGTGGCTCGCATCTGCTAATAGCCCCCTTGCTTTACATCATATATATCTGAGCCATGTTCTGTTATACTGATGCTTTTATAAATCCTCTCCTTAACAGCAGTATGAACAATTTAGTGACATTTAATTGCTTATTTGGGGGGGGGGTCTTGACAAAATTGTGAAGTCATCTTCCACCTTCGTACTGTGTTCCTATTTGCCATTTTTGACCAAATCTCCACAAGCTTCCTTCCCTCTCTTTCCCTAGTACCTAATCCCATGTTACAAAATTCAGGTATTGCCTTTTTTTCATATGCTTTATAGCGAATTGGAGCTCTTCAAAGAACTTTTCTATGCTTTCTACATCTCTGAGAGCAGCTGGAGCATATATTTACACAAATCTGGTGTCCATGTAATTTGCATTCATCTGAATAAGAATTACATGGATTTATTCCTGTTGACTAAATAAGTATTGGGCATAGCTAAATATACCGCCAGAGGTACAGTGACGGATGTCCTCCTACCCATGTGGCAGAGAAGATCCTACAAACTTTTTGTTCTGATGCAGCAGAGTAAAATTGATTTGGGAATGATGCAGTCTTACAAGCTTCTCCTTTAACACTGGATAGCTGTCAAAAAGCACACTCTGAATCTCCCCCTGAACTCTTTCCATGCCTTGCAACCTTTGAGATGCCCCCTTTCTTGCTCTAAGGCCACCTTTCCTTTCTCCTTCATTTTCTGCTCAATGAAGATAGACAGATGAAGGTGTTGCTCCAAACATTGTGTAACAGAACAAAGCCATGAAATGCAAGTAATTTTTTGTTGTTTTTCCTTTAACCAAGAAGCTCTCAGACTGATCATTTTTTCTTTTCAAAAGGGAAAGAAATTCTGTACAGAGAACAAATTGCAGTATTTTGGACACATAATGCATAATAAGAAATACCATCTGCTGCCAAGTTATCCCTTCAAGGAGAAATAGATGGGAAGTGTGGCCCGGCGTGAAGAAGAACATTCTGGCTTAAGAATTTAGGCCAATGGTTCGCAGTGGGCACAGCTGCTTTGTTTAGAAGAGCTTTATATAGAAACCAGTTCAGGCTACTGATTGCCAATGTTCTACAAGGGCATGGCACTTGAAGAAGAAGAAAAGGAATGAGACTGAGCCAAAGGGGAATAAACAAATTCCAAAACTCCTCAACCACTGCTGTTCATCACCATTCTCATTTTTAGTTACACCACCACAGGTCAAGCGATCTCTCTGAAGCTGTGCAGAAGACAGAGGTGCAAGAATATTTATCTCCCTTTTCAACCAATCTTAGGTCACACTATCAGTCACCTATTTCTCCATAGTCTCTTCTACAGGCTCTAGATCATTCCTGTTACTGACTTGATGTTCTAGGCAGTTATGCCCACTTGACTGGCACTTCATGGACTTGTCTTGCTGAACTTGCCAAAACCATCCAAGTTATGGGATCTTGTAGAAAAACTTGCACACGCGCATGCGCGCACACACACACACACCTCTAGAACTGTTTTTGACTAAGTTGCTGTCATTTCCCCAGAAGTTCTCTTTGAAGGGCTCTTCTCTAAGCTCATTAAGGAAAGCTGCTTCCTCCTTGTTCTCGCCTTGTTTTCTCCCTGTTTTCTCCAATGTGTTGGCTGAATGAGGCTAGAAAGAGCCAGGTGCTTGCAGCACCGAGAGGCAATTTGAGAACTGTGAGTATTTTGTCTGTTTACTTGAAAGCACAAAATTTGTCACTTGTGTGAGTAATTTGCTGCTAATTATGAGCTTTACAATCTGCAGATAGGAAAATCAGAGCCAATGTGCATTTTCAGAGGAAAAGGAAAATTACTCCAAGTACCATGTAATTATGCACTTAGCTTTGCTTTACTCCTGGATCCTTTCTAGCATCCTTCACACTTTGCATTTCAGGACATCTACCACCACCTATATGCTGCTAGAGGTAGACGGGAAGCAGACAGAAATAGGAGCCTGCCACTGCACATGCTATGGTGTCAAACGGGTGCGGGCATATTTAAGACAGCCACTTTACTTTTTGCACAATAACAAATGCAGGTTGCCATGGGCAAATTCAGCAGGGACCTTCAGGTAAGGTCATCCCTCTAATGAATTTTTCTGCATTGTTGATGTCATGCACCGTTAAGTTACCTTCAACGTATGGTGGCACTGTTAATTAGAAATCACCAAAACTCTGTCATTCACCACCCTACTCAGCATTTGCAGATTCAAGTCTGTGGATTCCTTTACTAAGACAATCCATCTCCTATTTGATCTTCCTCTTGTCCCAGGTTCTGAAATAATAGTTTGGTGCATCTGCTTTAAAAGTTTTGACATGTGTATCCAAAAATTCAATGTGCAGAGTGGGGGAGGTCTGTCTACTCGTGTTCTATATCTGGTAATGTACCCAGAACTTAGAGAAGGTTCATTACCCTGACCTCTCACCCACCCCACTACAGGACCTCTTTGTCAATATGGCAATGCCCAAGCTCTGATGATAGAATGCCAAGGTGGGGTAGTGATATGCTGCCTGCTATTTCTCTCCACACCCAAATGCCCCTCTGCTTCTATATAGTATCTTCTCTAACAACCCAAAATACCTATCAGATCCTCCTTCCCCATTGTTGGACAACTAGGTCTCCAAATTCAAACTGCAGTTCTGTAAGAATAGGGATGCCATTCAACACAAACATTCAGACAACTCACATAGTAGGCTTTTAGATATAGTAAAATATGGAGGCTTTGAGGTCCCTTCATTCGCCTGCCAGAGAAAAGAACAGCCTTCCTCTTTTGCTACTGCTCTAGTAGATGATGGTCTGTAGAGCTATGCTCCTGTGAGTTCTCCGGTGACTTTCTCAGTTGCCTGAATCTTCCTTCACTCCCAGCATTAGGTTCTCCACCTTTTCTCCACCTTTTCTACCAACGCTGAGCGGATGCTGCAGAAGGAACATGTATAGCAGTGGTTCTCAACCTGTAGGTCTCCAGATGTTCCTGGGCTGCAACTCCCAGAAGTCCTCATCACTAGCTGAGCTGGCCGGGATTTCTGGGAGTTGCAGTCCAGGAACATCTGGGGACCCACTGGTTGAGAACCACTGATGTATAGTCATCTGAGCACATGAAAAACTGCTTTAAATAGCCAACTAGAGTTATTGCTCTGTAACACAAGATGTGAATGTTGAGTAGATGAGTGTCTAAAACATGGCTCTCCAAGAATGGTTTATGGCCCTCAGTTTTGAGCTGTAATCCATATGGGTAAATCAAATCCAGCTTTAGATATTATTTCCCATCATTACAATAGAGAACATTGCATAAACAGATCACATTCCTTTTCATTGCTGATCTAATGGAATTTGAATTAAGGCTTCCAAAAGTCAAAAGGCCCAGTGCACATTTGTCTCATGTGCCACCTAAAAGCCAAGCATTAGCAGGGCTAATCTACAGCATTACAACTTTATTTTGTCTCAAGTCTCTTGCACAAAAAACATTTTAGAAAATTAAATCATACAATTACTGGGATAATAGCACAAGGGGAGTGAAACATGAGTTGGATAGAAAAGAGATTGTCAGCTGAGATTTGAAACGAGATGAAGAGTTGATGAGGCCGAGAGCTGCAGGAAGGAAAATGTTAAATACTTAATTAAATTTGCATCTGATTCTTTAATGGTAAACTAAGCCTAGGTTGAGAGACTTTGGAAATCAAAAGATGGATTAGCCCATCTTGCCCATAAGCCTATTTGCTTAAAATAACTTTCACTCTGAACTACACCAAATAGTTCTAATCATAATTTCCCTCTCCACCACCATCCATAATAATTTAATGTGCTGATTTAATAACTTATGCAGCCCAGTCTTCGCATTGTTGAGCTAGATGTACATAGCAACAAGTAAAGCACAAAGCCACAAAATTAGCCATCATTGTGATAAGGATCAGGGACCTTGTCAAAAATGAAGGGTAGCTAACTGGCAGCCATCATGCTAGTCAGGCATGTCTAAACTTTGGCCCTCCTAATGTTTTGGACCACAACTCCCAGAATTCTAAGCTTAGATTGCCAATGGCAAAGGACTGTGGGAGTTGCGAAGGGCCAAAGTTTGGACATGGCTGTACTAGATCTTCTCCTGAAAGCAATCCTATCTGGCCTTCATTGCCCTGACCAGATTTTCATCATCTATTTTTTTTTCTTCCTTTCAGTCATAAATAAAAGGATAGCATCAAATTTATTTGCAAAAACATATATCTGTTTTTAAAATATAGGTATAGGTATAGATATAGATGCAGTTATTCTGCACTGTGGTATTGCACTTCTATTTTGGAATGTATATATGATACAAAGTGAGCAAGTTTGTTTTCCATACTAAGTCTAAAGCTGTCCTGAAAAATACAAGGCTCTAGCCATGAAATCAAGGTTGGGAGAAGGCACCACCATTTCAATACAGAAGCCTTACTGTACAAGAAGCAGACTATGTATGGTGCAATAAACACACTGTATTTTCCTTACCTATGGAATACATTGTTTGTTACCTCAGAATTAGTTTGTGTCTGGTTGGATGGCTCAGTGAGTTGGGTATCTGGTTGTGGAGCCAGTGGTTGAAAGTTCAATTCCCAACAGTGCATCCCAGAAGAGACAGCCTGTGTAGCCCTGGGGCAATCTACATAGTAATACTACACTCCACCTAGAAAACCACATCTGACTAATCTCTACCTAGAAAACCCTGAAGAGAGTCACCATGAATTAGAAATGACCTCTTGGCACCCAATTTTGTTATGTTAAGAAATAACCTGTTAATTTAAACAGAATACAGATGTTGATCATCCCTTAGCTTAGACTGTGCCCAATGCATCTCTGAATTGGTCCCAGGCATCTGTAAATTGCTCCACATTCCGTTGAAAACTGGAACACTGGCTTTCAGGTGTAAAGTCCTACCATGGTTTGGGACTGGAATGTTCAAAGGACCCCTCTTTTCCACCTGGTTTTGTCTGTGTACTGTGTTCAACAACCAAAGTGCTACTTTCAGAGGCACCAATTAGCTGGGTTTTGAAACAAGCTGGTTTAGATGGCTCCCTGGTTTTCTAAATTTCAGGTGAGCTGCTATACCCTTCCCTCCCCCCTGACTTTTTGGTACAAAGGAAGAAAGGGTTGTAGCAGAGTTCTCTGAAGAGTTAACAAATATTTGTTCTGCAAGTGCCAAATTAGACAACTTTTCTTCTGTGATTCATTGTCAGGAGACAAGTGTGGGAATCATTTGAAAGCTGACTGCACATGAGACATGGAATCCTTGTGGGAAAATGCTTTTTTGGAGGGATAACATTGTATCACCTTCTAATTACGATACTGGTGCCTTACCTCTTTCTGCCTTGTTTTAAACTGGGGTCTTTATATCTTTATGTGAAATCATTTTATCCTTTCTTCAATTATAATGTTTGACCTAGTTTTAGTACTATCAAGTGTTTCTTACAATTTGAAGTTTTCTTAATTGCCTGTCAAATATTTTACCCAGAATTACGTTCTAGTCATGGACTGCAGAAAGGCAACTAGGCAAGCAGTGTGCATTGCTTCATAAGCTTTCCATTGTGTCCTTGGTTGTCTCCTGACTGTGCATCTGATCACACAACCAGTTGCATGCCTGGGCACCTAATAGATGTAAACTCCATTTGTATTGAATCTATATGGATTTAGGCCTTTCTTATCCTTGCATGTAAGCCACCTTCTTTTAGAACACAGTATATGTGTATATAATTGTATATAAACAAACAGTATATAAACAAACTTTGTGGAGACGTGCTGTTGATCGTGTTCCATGCCTTTGAAGATGTGTTTCAAAGTTAAAGCGATTGGGAATTTACCCGTGGCTATACAGAACCCAAAGAAAATGCCACAGCTGTCATTTCCCTTATAGAGCTATTAATAGATTCTTTTCTTATCTTCTGCACTATCTGTACAGCTGGTCTAATAGAGCAAAATAACATCTCATGAATAATTGTTTGCATTTGTAAAGAAATTTCTTTTGCCTGCATTCACACTTCTGTCTATGTGTGACAAATTCTCCCCCAACTGGATTTGGAAACAACTCATGACTTGTACATAATGTGCAGTGAGCTTCACTGATAACTCAGTGATGAGTTTTGCTTGATGCTCAGTTCTGGCTGCCAAATTAAAATGTAAACAAAATAAGATAGGATTTTTCCTAGTCGTCAGTACATTCTATGGAGAGGGTGATCAGGACTATTACTTTAGCAAGCTGTTCTCCCACAATATTTTCTTGATGACAATTGTCTATCTTTAATAATAATAACATCTCGCTGGTGGATGAAACAAACAGTGGTCACCATAGTCACTAGGGAATTTCACACAATAGTATAATTTGTTGCAGCTCTCAGAAATAACACTATCAGAGTGGCAAAAACCACCATTATTAATAACAGCATACATACTATGCCAATATTTAATGAACACTGTTTACTTGAAAGCACAATTTTTTTAATAACCTGTTTCAAAGGAACAGACCTAGTAAGAAAGGAGGAGGTGTAGCTTTATATATTAAGGACATTTATACTGCTGAAGAAATACAAGATAAATCCCAGGGAAAGCACGTTGAGAGTATTTGGGTGAAAGTCAGGGGTGAGAAAACTGGGAGGGATGTCACTGTGGGGATATATTATAGATCCCTTAAGCCAGCCGGAGGAGTGGGATGATGCCTTCTGTAAACAGATGGCCACACATTCAAAAGGGAGAGATGTAGTACTAATGGGAAATTTTAACTATCCTATATATGTTGGCAAGCCAACTCAGCTAAGAATGTAAGTTCTAACAAATTCCTTAGTGCCCTTGCAGGCAGTTTCATGGTCCAGAAGGTAGAGGAGGCAACAAGAGGCACAACCATTTTAGATCTGGTCTTAACCAATAAGTAGAACCTTATAAATGAGGTTGAAGTGTTGGGATCTTTAGGTAAAAGTGACCATGCCCTCTTGAAATTTGTTATACCATTGGAAGGTGAAGCTAATCATAGTCAGACAAGAATCCTGACTTTAAGAAAGCCAATTTTTGTAAACTTGGGGAATTATTGGTTGTGATTGAGTGGACCAAAACACTGAAAGAGAACGGAGTCCAAGATGGATGGGAGTTCCTTAAAAGTGAGATACTAAAGGCACAATCTAAAACTGTTCCAACAAGACGAAAAATGGGAGATGTCTAAAGAAACCACAATGGTTTACTAAAAAACTCTCAACTCAGCTAACTATAAAGAAAAACAAGTACGAGAAATGGAAAAATTGGGAATGCACCTAAGAGGAATATAAGCAAATAGCTAATATATGCAGGGGTGTGGTATGAACTTAGATTTGTTAGAGAGATTAAAGATAATAAAAAGGGTTTATTTAGTTATGTCTGCAGTAAAAGGAAAAATAAGGAAATGACAAGCTCTCTGTGTGGCGATGATAACCAGTTACTAAGGAAAAGGCAGAACTACCCAATACCTTATTTGCCTCAGTTTTCTCCAAAACGTTAAAAAGAGAACCGCTGGGACAAAGAGTAGATGAGGTAGGGTGGGAATTGCAACATAGAATAGGTAGCGAGGTAGTACAGAAACACCTGGAAACATTAAATGAATTTAAGTATCTTGGACTAGATGAATTACACCCATGAATATTAAAAGAACTGGCAGAAGTAATTTCAGAACCATTGGCAATAATCTTTGAGAAGTCCTGGAGAACAGGGGAAGTCCCCATAGAATGGAGGAGGGCTAATGTTGTCCCATCTTCAAAAAGAGAAAAGAAGAGGACCCAAATAATTACTGCCCAGTCAACTTGACTCCAATTCCTGGAAAGATCCCAGAGCAGATATTAAACAGGCAGTATGTAATTATTTAAAAAACAATGCTGTCATTAGAAGAAGTCAACATGGGTTTCTTAAAACCAAGTCATGCCAGATTGATTTGATCTCTTTCTTTGATAGAATTACAGGCCTGGTGGATGAGGGGAATGCTGTGGATATTGCTTATCTGGACTTCAATAAGGTCTTCGATAAGGCTCCACATGGTATTCTTGCAAAGAAGTTAATAGAAAGTGGGATAGATAGTGCCTACTATTAGGTGGATTTTGTAATTTATTGACTGCACCCAAAGGGTGATCATAAATGACCTCTCTTCATCTTGGAGAGAGGTGACCAGTGGGGTGCCCAAGGTTCTGTTCTGGGTCCAGTGCTGGTCAATATCTTTATTAATGACTTGGAGGAAGGAATAGAGAGTATGCTAATTAAATTTGCAGATGATCCCAAATTGGGAGGGGTTGCCAATTCCCTAGAGAATAGAATGAAAATCCAAAATGACCTTGACAGATTAGAGTGTTGGGCCAAAGCTAACGGAATGGGTTTCAACAGAGGGAAATGTAGCGTGCTGCATCTAGGTAAAAAGAATGAATTGCACAGATATAGGATGGGAGACACCTGGCTGGAAACTAGTACCTGTGAAAGGGATCTGGGAGTCTTGGTAGACCACAAATTATACATGAGTCAGCAGTATGATGTGGCGGCCAGGAAAGCCAATGCGATAATATTATTATTATGTGTCATTAAATTGCTTCCAATATCCCTTCCAGGTTTTCTAGGTATCAAGTACAAGTACTGAAAGGGAGTTTATTGTTATCTTTTTCTAGGGGTGCTAGAAAAGCTACACAGGCTCAGAATGCAATTGAGATTTAAATTGTTGACCTCTGACTCTGCAGCCAAGTATTTGATTTACTGAGCTATTGATCCCGCTTTGCTGTCCTTGAGTAAACCTATGTGTGGCCCAACATTTTATACAATAGAGCAAAGAAAGCAGAGGAAAAGCAACTGGCGCTATAGAACCAGCACAGGAAGAAGAGAACGTGTTGGCTAGGAGATTCTGAGAGGTATATTAAAAATATTTTTTGCTTCCAAATTTGTAAAAAAAAGTAAAGCTTTGAGGTTCCCAACCATGAATTTTCATCATCTTATCTAGTTTGACTCTCACTTGGGTTGCAAGGAGAATCAAGAGAGGGGAAACTTATCAAGACTAAATTATGTATTGCTTTAATAACATGATAAAGGTTTCATCTGGTTAACTGCATTCATGGTTATTAGGGCACATGTGCTCTGTGTTATGATAATGGGCTACCCAAAGAGTTGATGCATTATAACCAAACTAATCTGTCTCCAGATTAACTGATAATACAGTGATCTGTGGAGATAGGAGGGTTTTTCTCTTATTCTTTCCCCCCAGACAACTGGCAGCAATTTGGAAGAGAGAGAGAATTGCTGTATTGTTTAGACTCATCCTACTGTCGCCTCTGGTAAGCAGGCTCCCAGGCCTTTCTGCTGTTTTGTATCACTAGCTGCAGATAATGCTGACACTAAGCCAGGGAGACAGTTTTGAAATACAGGTCATCAAAACATTCTCTGCTTCCATATATGTTAATCGTTTCTAGTCCCGACTTTTGTTAAATTCCTCATCCACCCTTACTTTCCCAAATGGCAAAAACAAGACATGAGGTAAAAAACATTTAGCAGGATTTTTCTTTTCTTTTAAATGCTAAGAGCAACAAGGGGAAGAGGAGAAATAGCTAAACTCCCCTGGTGTTACAGTAGACAGTGTGATCTATTCCAGGATTTAATTGTGGTCTAAGGATGCTATTCTACACACCCTTAATTCTACTGTGTGAGACACAGTAGAATTTAGCTGTGAAATAATTAATCTGGAGATTCCAGGAGGTGAAACTACTGTTTACCTCATTTCCTCAATCACAGAAGTCCACATACCAAGCTGTTGTTAAAGGCAGAGAAGGAAGAGCTACTTATAAAGGGTAACACTTTAAGTCCTTTTTCCCCGTCCAAATGCTTCTTTCGAAAGTGGTAAAGATTATCATCATCATCATCATCATCATCATCATCATCATCGTCATCATCATCTTTTGAAATATCAGACCAATATTTAATTCACTTCACTATTGCAGCCTTCCCTAAAACAGCGGACTCCAGAATGGTTGGATGACAGCATTCAACGTCTTGTACCATTGGCCATAACTGGGGGGATGGGGGCTTCTGGAATTTGAAATTCCACACATTGAGGGGACCAAATGTTCCCCATTCTTGGCCTAACATCACAGCTGGTATGCACTTCTGCATCAGTTGTCAATGAATGCAAACAGAAGATTATTGTTGCACTCCCGTCTTCTGTGTTGGCTCCTACATATATGGATAACTAATGTGTGAGCAAAATGCTGGACTTAATAAGTCTTTGGTCCAATCCGGAAAGCTCTTCATATGTTCTAAGCAATGTCAGCTTCACTCAGAAATAACTGCCATTAAAGTCTATTGGACCTACTTCCTTGTAGATGCACACTGCATAAAGAGCCCATAAAATGGCAGACAGAGAGGTTCAGAATGTCCATCCAACTTAGAATGCTGGAGTTCCAGAGATCTTCTGTAACAACTTTGCTTCATGTTAATGAATTGGAAGGGAGGTTAACTCAGGATAACAAGCTCAAATTATTCAGCTTTGAATCAACTCAGGAAGCTTTGATTATGAGCTTGTTGAATGATCTGACCTAAATTTCAGGAGCTGGACATTTATAATGCGATACTTGAGTTGTTTGGAAATCCATCAGTAGGTTAATGCCCTTTGCACCAGGCCAGGTCACTTTCCTTTTTTTGTGGAATTATAATTAAGAGAAGATGAATTGCAGCCAATGAACACAACCAACAAACAGAAAGCAGCACACTTCACTGTATGCAAACAAGTTGTGATGCCATGGCACAATCCTCAAGCTAAATTTCCCCATATGTACCTTTGTTTACATGCAATTTGTACAAAAGAAATTCCTGGTGAGCAACATATGTCCCCTCCAGATATCAGATGAACTTTCTCACCCGTTGTCCCTTGCCATTGACTGTGCTGCCAAGAGCTGTTGGTATCAGAGAAGCCAGTTGCTGGATAATGCTGTTCTTGCTACATGCTGCCAAGTCACCCCAACCTAGGGCAACTCTGTGAATGAGCAATCTCTAAAATGTCATGGCCTCAGCAGCTCTGTTCAGCTCCTGCAGATGAAAGCCTGTGGGTTTCTTCAGGGAATCAATCCATTTGGTATATGGCCCTCTTTTCTTGCTATCTTCCATGTTTCCCAACATTCTTCCCACCCACCCACCCACCCCCGAGAATCCTGTCTTTTCACGATGTGCCTAAAGTAGGACTGACTTAGTTTCAACATTTTTTACCTCCAAAGGTACGTTAGGCTTGATTTGATCTAAGACCCACTTGTCTGTTTTTCTGGTAGTGCGGGGTATCCACAAGGTTCTAATTGCTCAATTAGAGAGCATAAAATTTTTTGAAAAGTGATTTGAATCAAGGTTTGGCATGGACTGAAAGATAATTAAATGGTCCCAAGTCTCTTTTCCCTCCTTGCCTTCTTTAGATTTATATTAGATTGGCATTCTTTGACTTCTCATTCTCTAAGTAACTTCCTACTGCTTTCCCCTTCATCATAGCTACATAGAACAGCAACCTGCATACAATGGTACCCCTACTTATGAGCTGCTCAACTTAACTGCAATTTGGCTTAAGAGCAAAACAAGTTGGTGTTTTAACTGCTGCCTTACAAATTTTAGATGCGGTCTGCTCTACTTACAATTTTTTATTCATTTTTCATTATTATTATATATATTATTTTAGATAGGGCTGCTGTACTTAAGAATTGTTTAACTTAAGAGCATGCATTCAGAACAGATTAAACTCATAAGTTGAGATACCACTGTATATGGAAATGAGCTCTTGTGGCTTCCATAACCATGTTTAATGGTAATTTCATCCCCTGTGCTATCTATCAATTACCATAATAAATAAACCATAATAAATAAACCATAATAAATAAACAGTGACTGTATAGACAGGACTAGTAATAGCATGTTACCAGTCTCCAAAGCAATTTCTTCTGTAAAAAAGTAATGTTAATATGTTATACTCACCTGTAAAATATACCAAATAAGCCTAACTCTGGAGGACGCATCCTGTCCCATTGCATTGTATTTCTCTTCTCCATCTTAAAAAAATTAAATGCATACATATGCATAAATTGAAATAAAAGTATTGGCAGCAACACTCAGCCCATCTGCCTCTCCTGCTGTGGGGAAAAAACATTATTTAACTTAAGGTGGCAGTTATGTAATTTAGTTCTTATGTTCCATTATTAATGAATTTGATCATGAAATATTTAGGCTCTTCCCCTGTACTGCCTTTTGGAGCCTTGGCCATAATTATGTCAGATCAGATTTTCTCCTTTTCTGAAGAGGTATTTATTAGCAAATCTCTCCTCTGTGGCCCTGACAATAGATGCTGAAGTCTGCAATCTGACATATACATTTACATAAGAGTAAGGTCTCTTTTAAAAGAGCCATCCATATTTCTGAGTAGACATGCATAAAATTGTACTAGAAGTAGCCAATGATGCTTCTTCTATCTATCTATCTATCTAATCAGGTGGGAACTGCTTTTTTCAGGTATTGCACTTGAACAGCCCAGTTCCTCCTGGGGCCCCCCACTGCCCTAATTTCCATGCCAGTTCTCAACTTCCCAAAGAGAATAACAATACTGAATCTTAGAAAGAGGAGAAAATGGGCAACAGAAGCAGAAACAGCACAGGATGGCCACATTAGCTTCAGGATTCTGGGCATTATGGTAATGTATGGTCGATCTCCAAAGTAGGATGGGTAGCAGCTTCATGAAACCCAGTAGATACTTCAGAAAGCTGGATGAAAAATGAAAATGTTCACTGTCAAAAACGATCAAGATGTCCTAGCCCCAATGCTGATAGCTCTAAGTGACTGTGAAGCACTAGACGTGGAGCCACTTTTGGTGTGACCCTAGGCAAGCAGCTTTCAATAGGAGGTGAAGTGCACTGCTAGCCTTTTATTTCAGAAGCATCATAGCAGGCATGTAAATCTATCTACCGCAGGGCCGGCTCTACCATTCTGCTGTTGTCAAATAACCACCTCAGGCAAGCAGTTGCCGAGGGTCTACAGTAACAGCCTCCTGGGTGCTCTCTCCGTACTCACAGTCACGTCCCTTTGTTGGATGCTAGTGCTAAAAATGCCATGTTCAGGATTAGCGTGTGCACAGGGATACCTTACCAAGCAGGGCCCCTGTTTCCCAGATGTGTGCTGTTCCATTGCAGGTGCCGAAAGAAGGGTCCGTGGCCACTGCAGTCAAAGAACAGACATAGACCAAAGAAGGACATCCCCACCTCATTCTTTCTCTCATGTGCTGAGAAAACCGGATGCCAGAATGAAGAGCTATAGCCCGGTCTTCTCCCTGTCATCCTGCTAGAACATCTTTTTCACATAGAGAACCTTCATATAAAGTGAGTGCTCACCTGTCATATCAGGTACCGGGCCAGTCAACGGTTTGCTATGTCTTCTTTGATCTTTTGTGGATTCCAGAGAGGTTCATCTGAATGGCACTAACGATTCCCAGAATGACACCCCCCCCCCAATGAGATGTCATTGCCTGCCTCTCCTTTGGTTTCTGGTGTGATTATTTTCACTCCTGTTTGCACACACAGATGGAGCTCAATGGGTCCCTAATAGCATACTTTACTTAATTAACATGCAATTAGCTTAATGAATATTTTAACCTCATTATGTAGCTACTCATCTTTATCTGTTGAGTAAGCCCGGTACCCAGGCCTGGTCCATTATTAAGGCAAGCCAAACTAGGTTTTCATTTGGCAATTGCTTTTGAATGAGTTGTTTGTACAGTTGTTCCTCCTTCCCCTCGATGAACCCCCTTTTCCCAGCAAAGAGGAAAGTGGAAAGGTATATTTTAAAAACCCAACATATGTGCACTGCTATATTCCTTCTCCTCCCCATCCTGATTTCTTCAACACTGAACACCGTCTGGCTGTGATCATCTGGGAGTTGCAGTCAAAAATAGTAACTTTTCCCTGTTTAATGCCTCTGCACCAACAATAACATCAAGATACAAAATAATAGCAGACAGTCTTGTCAAGACTTTGAAATTATTAGGCTAAAAGCAAGGGCGTATCTAGGGGGTGGAAGGGTGCATTTCCCCTGGGGGCACACCAATTTGGGGGCACCTGGAGGCTCCAGTGTCTCTGCTGGAGCGACCGTCCACAACTCCACCGTTGTCACTCTCCACTTCTGCCTTTCCCCAATCCCCACCGCCGCCACCCCAAAGGTCAAGGAGGGGGAGCCCCAGACAGAGGCTGCCTTCGTATGGAGAGACTCCTTCGAAGAAACTGTGCCCCTTCACCTCCCTCACCAATGTGCGTGCCAGCCGTGCTTTTTCCAGGGCATTCCGGCCCTTGAACGCATGGGAGAGGAGGAGGAGGTGGTGGCGCATCTGTGGTGGACCTCTCCAAAGGGTGCCTGCAACTGAAGAAGGGCTGAGGGGGAAACCTCGCCGGGGGTGCCTGCGTGCCTTCCTTCCCTCCCTCCCTCCTCGCTCTGCCATGGAGAAAAAAGCAGGTTGGCAGAAGAAACCCAAAAGAGTTCCCAAAATGAACCAGACTGCCAGTGTCTGGTGGAATCATCCGCTGAAGGGAACTCCAGGTGAAGGGGCTTCAGGCAGATCGGGGCATGCTGCCCCAACTCCACTCCATCCGATCCACCCTTCTCCCCCATCCTTCTCACCCCTGCGGCCAGCTGAGCGGTAAAGCAGGAAGGCAGGAAGGCATGCGGGGAGGCGTTAAGGCACACACACACACACACACACACACACACAGGGACACACCCCCCCCGGGGGGGGGGGGGGGGGGGGGGGGGGGGGGGGGCAGGAGGGCTGCAAAAAAGGAATTTGTCCCCAGCCACTCCAAACCCTTGCTACTCCTCTGCTAAAAGCCTCTAGCTATGCATCGAGACCTACAGAGGAGAATAACCTTCAAGTCTCTACACAGTAGACCAACAAATGGCATACTGCTCAAAAAATTAATGACGGGCTCCTTGAGCTGATTCAGCTGCTTTATACTGATTACATGAATTGACTAACACAAACTGGACACTGACTGCAGACTGACCTACAACATTGCTGACAGAACGTTGACTCCAACTATCCACGTAACTCAGAAAGAAGTCTTAAGTAGAAAGGTATGGCTCTCTTCAAATCTGAGGGAGCAATTGGTTGGTGCTGAATTAATTGACGGTTATCCCAGCTCAGAGAGGTCCCTTCCAGTCAAAACTTCTTAAAAGCAGCATACAAAGTTTACGATAATTCCAATAGATCAATGGGGCAGAGGACAATTCTCGTTGCAAGTACAACACCTACAAAGGTGAGGATTTTTTTTTTCAAAGACTGCCATGATCATGAGGACACCCATTTCATCCTCTCCTTCTCCACCCACCAACACACAATGGTTGTTCATTCTTTCTATAGTTTTGTTTAAAATTGTCTCTACGTTATTATGCTATTTTAAATCAAGATTTTGGTTAAAATTCTATGTGTTATTGTTAGATATCCTGGACACCTTTTTTATTTTTTGAGTGGAATAATGGTAATAATTGTGTGCCATCAAATCAGTTCTGACTTATGGAGACTCTTTTCAGGGTTTCCTAGGTAGAGGGTAATCAGAAATTACACCCAGAAGAAGGGAACGGTAAACCACTTCTGATTACTCTTTAGCGTTGCTTTTGGCTCTTGATTTCTGTTCATCTTTCAGATTTCTGCTTCTTGTTGAGAACTGGCCTTCAGACAGTGACCTAGGAAGAAACCCTAAACAGTTAAGACTGACATTTGACAGCCAAATCTTTTGATAAGGTGATTACAAAAAAAAATGGCTCAAGCTGATCAGTTATTATTAGTGGAAGGGTTCTCAAGAATTGCAAACCATAGCTTGGAAATGTGTGCTTCACAGCTGTCCAAATTCCACAGCTACAATGACCACTAACAATGCTGTCTTGGATATGTTGTAAATTATAGCCCCCAAAGCCAGTCAAGCTTTAGAGGACAGGATATAACAGCGTGTTACTTTATTTAATATTATGCCTTGTTAAAGAGAGCAATCTTGCATATGTAATCAAATACAGCTATGGTGGGTAGAGTGAGGAACTTGGACTCAGGAGACCTGAAAGCAAAGTGTTCTGCTTTAAATATGAATCCCTCCGCAGTCATGGAAATTGACTGAAGGAGTGGACCTGGTAAAGCCACTCCTTAAATGTCTTGCTTACCTTGAAAACCCTGTTAGGATTGCTGTAAGTCAGTTCCAACTTGAAGCCACAAAACAAACATCTAATGAACAAGAAAAAAAAACTGGAGAGGAAAAAATGTGTTCTTCCTTTCATAAATGTGGTCCTCCCTTGAGAACACAGCAATAGTTTCCTGAACTCTGAACTCTCTTTAAACCAGGCTAGCGAAGCAACATTTGTCTCAGTCTCCCCTTCTATTAACGTTGAGGGGAGGAGCAAAGGAGAATACATTTTTATATCCAGGTTCTCCAGTTGCTTCCACCTTTTAAGGTAGGTTTGATTTTGTTCTCCTTTTCTTTTCTTTTTTTGCTACAATTGCTCTTTTGTTATACTACCACATAAAGGGTTTCCATACATTGTGTTTCGCCCCAGGATACCTCAGGTGTCTTCATGTACAAAGGAAAAGTCACGAAAATAAAATAAAATCAGCTGCAAAGTGATTGCAGATGCAGAGCATAAAATCGTTTTCCCACGAGCAGCAGACTTGTTACCATGTTCACTTAAGTGTGATCCAGCACATTTTACAAGTACCTGGTCTCAAGGTGGTAAAATCCTAGTCGCTGTTCCAATGCGGATTTTAAACCATTACTCGAGTCCGTGGGAACATGGAAAATCCGCACCAAAACCTTTTTGCCTCCGTTACGGTGTCTTTGCTGCAGTTCTCAGTTGTGGGATCAGAATGGTTGTGGATTTTCAAAACACAACCATGGGAACATACGATCTGTGACATCAACCATGTGACCACTCTGGAGGGTGATCCAAATCAAAGTTTGCTGTGGATTTTAGTGGTCGTGTGAAAGCAGCCATACGTGATAGCTTGTTTTGATCCCCTTTTTACTTTCAGCTGTAATTTTGGTGGGTTTGGTTGACTACATGGCCTTGGAATAAGGACAGGTTTTCCCCATGTATAAGACTGTAAAAAGGTAAAAGTAAAGGTTCCCCCCGCACTTGCATGCTAGTCATGTCCAACTCTAGGGGTGGTGCTCATCTCCATTTCCAAGCCAAAGAGCCACTGTTGTGCAAATCTATGGCCATGTGGCCGGCATGGCTGAACGCATCTCTGTGCACGGAACACTGTTTAACTTCCCACTTTTTACAGCGGTACCTATTTATCTACTTGCAGTTACATGCTTTTGAATAGCTAGGTTGACAGGAGCCGGGGTTAAGAGCAGAAGCTCGCTCTGCTGCATGGCGCCCGGAATTTGAACCCTCGAGCCGCTGACTTTGCAGCTGACAGTTTCAGCGCTCTACTCAATGAGCCACCAAACCCTGTAGTTTTGTAGTTAGACCATAGTTTTGTCTAAAACTGTTAGACTAAAAATTGAGGGCAGTCTTATATACAGAAGTAAGACAACAAGAGAACTGCACAGTTGCCAAACTGTAATTTTGGGTTGGAAAAGTCAGGGTCATCTTATACATGGGGCTGTCTTACAGACAGAAAGTGTGCTAAATTCCTTCTCTTGACCTGTGTTATGGATTCTAACAGGATTTTCTTCTGCAAATATGCGTCGAAATGCATCACAATGGCCTGTAAAGCATTTCCTCCATGTCATCACAGGGCTTAGTTTGTGCTAAGGGTTATGAAGGCTTAGCTCCAGCTGATAATGCAGTGTCTGAGTAGGTGAATGGTACATCTCATTTACCAGTAAGTAACAAGAGAGGGTTCAGAAGAGCTTCTGGTTGAGAAGATGTGTTTGCTGTGAGATTTAAGCTCTAACATCCTTTCCCCCACTACAAATTACACACTTGTAAAGTACACAAAGTTGTGGCTTGCCTTTGAAGTCCCTGTTGGCCACTCATAAATGCAGGGAAGTCTGGTTGTTAATCCCTGAAACAAATTCATTCCCCAGATTTGACCTTTTCTGTTGTTCCACTAATTATGCTGTATTATACCCCGGAATTCTCTCTCTCTTCATTTCACAATGAACATTCTAGGATTAACACAGCAACAAGGAGGGATAATCTGTGCCAAGATAAACGTCTCCAAAAGGAAACCAGTGTTCGAAAAACAAGTGATGTGGGGAGTGGGTTTATGCAGAGTGATGGGTTGCCTGAGTGTGGTGCCAAGGGTGTAAACTAAAAGCAAAGAACTTTAGAACAAAAATCATGTTTGTTCAATAGGTTTCCCAGTGTTGGAAACAAATTTTAAGCTTGAAGTCATTAGTTGTAAAATGTTTTTAATATCAAAGTTGTCATCTTGACATTGGCTACCTTTTACAAGATACCTGGTACCACGTGGTACCAGGGCGAAGCATTAAACCACACCAACACAGCCTGCCTGCAACCCACTTTTAAACTCACTTTAACAGGATTCCTGGCAAAAATTTTGCTTTGAAATTCTGGAACATTCATTTATAATTTATGGGTGCATGCCCAAAGAAGGTATTTTTAATCCACAAAAGCTTGCATTAATTGCTCGCTCATTGGTGGTCTAATAAAGGTTGCATTTGTGTTGTTGCTTCCTTTGCCCCGCCCCCCCCCCCGAGATAATATTTTACTCTTCTCTATGGAAAATAGAGCATGTTAGTTGTCTGACTGTAGCCTATTCTTAATCTTATCAGAATGGCTTTTTAAGTATGTTCTTTGGTAGTCCTTGGTAACCATCCAGCATCTATCTTATCATTGGTCTAAAAAAACCTATAAAGCAGGTGGCAATGATTAACATCTCCTCCTCCTCCTCTTCCTTCATCAAATAGTAAGGAACCATGGGAACCCCTCGGTTATGACCAAAGCAATAACCCAAGCTGGCAGGAAGCCATGTAGTCAGGCTTGTGTTCCCCAAAACCTACTGTGGCATCTCTTCTTGCTGGTCCCTGTCACTCCTCCGATTTCCATCTATGCCCAGCTCATGGCAGTTTGGGGTATTGTGGTGGATCTAGAAGGTGTTGCAGTTTGCAAGCAGGAACCAGGTCACCCTAGGTAATGTAAAAATCACTTTAAAGAGAGCTGGGGAAATATAGTAGTGATGATCTGGCCTCTCTCAGGGGCTACAGATCAAGCCATGCCCCTAGATGGCAGGGAACTATACAGTAGCATATATCCATATGTTTTCTGAGGTATTTTCACTCCTGATTGAACCATAGCTGGCAGTGAAGAGGGCACTGGTTGTCATCAGGGGGCACTTGGGTCTTTGTATCCATTCCCAATGCAGGGCCAGGGACACTGCTATTGTTAACAATGCATTTATGGCCTTTTCCTCCCAAGACCTGTTTGCTGTAGTCTTGGTGTTAAGTTCTTGTTCCTGAAGCATGGGGAACTTTACGACAACAAAGTGGAGGATCAAAGACCACCAAAATACTGATGAAGCCATTGCACGCTAAAGAAACCATTGACAGCAGTAAATAAATAGGAATCATCATCAGAACATCATAGAGGTCTAAATGTGTGATAGAAAAATTACAATTACATGCCAGCTACCTAAAACACAGTAGGGAGAGAGCTTGATTGTCTTGGTGCTGCCACAAAAAAAATTATGCCCTCCATAGTTTTCCACTAAACTTTAAAAGGAACCAGCGTATGAAAGAGAACGTCTAAAAGGGGCTTTGATTATCAAGTAGCATTGCTCCTATAGTAGACGTAATCACATCTCAGACCATTTAGGGTTTTAAGTAATGCAATGAATGGGGCCTGGAAATACATCAGAAATCAAAATAGAAGCAAAAGAGTGGTGTTGCATGGTTCATGCAGCCAGTAACAAAGTCGTATTTAATACCAATATACAATTATTCCATTATTTGTACCTCTCTAGAATAGAAAAAAAAATCATTGTCATTGTGTGTATATACACAGTATACACATACAATGAAATTCACAGACTCTTACGACAGTATTGAAACCAATCTGAGATACTCAGATTGAAAACTATAGTTTTGCTGTCAGTTTCAACTAAGATAAGATGTCTGCCTGAAAGATTTGTCAGCTCTTTCTTTCCTTTTGATTCCAACGTCACATCTCCAAGTATGTGGTTCAAGCATATACTTTTCAAGAATAGACCAAGAAAACCACACAACTAAGTGCAAGTTGATGAAAGCAAGTAGGTTTCCCACCGCGGTATCCAAATGCTTGACAGGCACCCATCAGAGCTGCTGAAAGACAAGGGTATTGATTATCTTGGGCAAATAAACTTCAAAATGCTACCTTTCTGTCTATCTACAGTTTCAAAATCCCATAGCCAGCAGGACCAGTGGTCACACTGACAGATGGATTTGGAGAGGTATAACTCAAAACTTTTTTTTTCACATTCTGAAAACATCAAAAATTGAGACAGGTTAGTCTAATCAAGCTCTAGTCCATGGGACACCATTACAAGGCAGTCTAGAGGAGGGGAAGCAGACATTCTACTAAAACACCCAATTCATCTCCCGATTCCAGTATCTTTTGTTTAATATTTCCCTGCAGGAATATTGGCTTGGATGTAGGCCTTCATCTCCTGTTCCACTGGCCATCATTATGCCCAGGAAAGGAATGAACATAGATAATGGGATAACCAAGATAAAGGAAAATGCATGAAAACGATTTTGAAGAACATTGAATTTGAAAAAATTTCCATTAGCTACAGGCTAGAAGGTAAAAGAGAAATCCTCAAATATTCTGGACCACAGTTCCCACAATGGCATGTCACCAGTTATGCCAGGAGGATGGGAGGGGCAGAAAACCTGGAAGGCCCAAAATGAGTGATGCTGACAGAAAGAATTTTCCTTATACAGATATTTCATAATCCAGCCATGCATCCAGAGCTGTAACTAGATGGAGAAGCTACAGCTTTGCCAAGGGGACTAACACCTAGAGGCTACCAAAATCTAGAGATACCAGTACAGTAGATCTACTGGGGAATCCTGGGGAATAAACACTTCCTAGTTTATTCACTTTTCCCTCACCTCATATCTCTCTGCTTATTTTACATTACAGTAAAAACTTTCCTTCTTCTGGACGAACCAGGGCAGACTGGGTCAGATATGTTACCAATAGCCTTGAGTGTCAATGTTTCTAGTTACATCTCTACTTGAATCTTTCAAAAAATGAAATGGTTTCAGTTATGCTCTTTGTTGTTCTCAAATTAGAGCTGAGACATTCAGGCGTACTCAGACTTGTAAGAGGGAGAAGCTCATTGAACAAGCTGTGTATAATATTTTGTTGTTGTTCCTTCTGCTTAGGCAGTGGTTCATTGCATGAGCAACCTGTCAGTTCCCAGGCTTGTACAGGGTGAGATTATTGATAACGTCCTTGCACAACCGTCTAAACTACCTAACTACCCATGTAACAGATTGCTGGATGAAGAAGAATGAAGACCATTCAGCCCAGAAGGATTTATTTGAAAATAAATAGGAACATTATATGCTCCTGTATCGGGTAACGACACGACATGCCTGTGGCCCAGCTCTTCACATTAGACAGAACTGTGGTACATCTGGTATAACATCTGCATGCATGCATGTATGGTGCATCACTCCAGCTGGCCAAGCTCACTGGGGACAAGATAGTTGAAATGGAGAAAAGGCCAAGAGGAGAAACTGAAAGAATGGTGCAAATGATGTTCTAATTAACAACATTCAGATGAAGCAAGCAGACAATGGCTTGGATCAATGTAATGTACAACTACAGTTCAGCATGTAGTAAGCAAACCTTCAGTCTCCAGTACTCCCCCGTCACCTTGCCTCCTCTGGTGACCCCCACAAGAGCAGGATTGGATGTGTCTGCTTTTATTCTTGACAGATATAGTTTGTCATCATGCCACGACATGAATGGTGGGAATTTTGGACTGGATGAGAGGATGAGAGGACTTAATCCAATCTTAAGTGGTTCCCAAGTAACTCTTCCCCCAACTTCCATCCCCAAAGAGTCTGGGTTAGTCAAGGGGAAGCAATCATTACTCATGATAGATAGAAAGAAACAACAATGTTGATTCCCCTGTGAGCCACTTAACCAAGTTTTGCCAATGTCAACTATTCCAAGGCCAGAGCTCAGCTGATATCTACAAAAATAAGCATATATGTGTGAATCTATTTACCGGTATGTTAGAGTGCTCTTGCTACCCCAAATTATTGTTAAACAACCATTGCAAACTTCAGACAAGACATTTTTAGGACCTCAGGAGTCATGATTTGTTGCAGAACCCATACGAAAGCAGGCCTACAATGCAGATAATTTACAACATTTTTTACCTGATGAGTTGCAAACAACATTTGCAAGTTTCATCTCTACAGTTTTTTTTTACAGGCAGAAACAAGAGATTTCCTTTTCCCAAGTCCAAAGTTAATCCTTTGCCATTCCCCCATTTGTCCCACAGAATTTAATATACAGAACCCAAAACGTTTTGTGTCATTTTGCGGTTGAACTATGACACAGGAAAAAAATGTTATGCTCCAGTTCACCTGAAAGACCCTCTTCCCACAGCCAGGACAAAAAGGAATTTCTGAAGACAACTGTAATTTGAAACTTTGACACCAACTTAAATAATCTATTGTTTGTTGTTATTGTTTTGATTTATATGCTACCCAATAGAGATAAACTAATCTCTGTGCAGTTTGCGATGTATTTATGAATGGAAGAGTTCGTCCCTCCAGAGAATTGAGTACAATGGTACCTCTACTTATGAATTTAATCCATTCTGAATGCATGCTCTTAAATTGAACAACTCTTAAGTAGAAGCACCATATCTAAAAAATAAAATAATAAATATTTAAAAATTAAAAAAAAATTGTAAGAGCAGACCACATCTAAAATTTGTAAGGCGGCAGTTAAAATGCTAAAGATTTTCCACTCTTAAGTTGAATTGCTCTTAAGTAGAGACACTCTTAAATAGAGGTACCACTGTACTCATTTTACTGACTTTAAAAAGATGTAAAGTAGTATCAAGATTGAGCCAACTACCTGAACTCATTGGGACTGAACTCAGGTTACAAGCAGAGGACTGACTACAGTACATCAGTTTAACCACAGCACCATGGTGTTCACTTAAAAACAGACAAAAATACTATTGTTTAGATAGCAAAATTGTTTCTCATCCACTCGATTTGTAGTCAGAAATCTCAGAATGGAAGAATAAATCCATTTATTCCACCATGACTTATGTTCTGCCAAGCATCCTGCAGTCTAGAAGTGGAATGAGATGAAATCATACTTCAGAGGAAGAGACAAATATATAGTCTCGTGCACTCCCAGATGCATTTGGCAGGGCCACTGTGAGATACAGAAAGCTGGGCTAGATGGGCCTTTGGCCTGATCCAGCATGGCTCTTCTTATGTTATGTACTTTCAAAGTATGCTTGCAAGTGATCATGGCATATATGAAGTTGAAGACTATTGTACCTTCTGAAAGCTGCTCAGAATCTGAAGGCAGTATTCTCTCAGACTTCCCCTGAAGTATCAGAGAGCATACTTCAGTCTTCAGTAGCAAACAATAGAGGCTTAATCTCAACAGGCAAGCAACAGAGCTTGGGAAATGTACATTTTTGACTACAATATCCAGAATTAGAGATGGGGGTGAATCAGAAAAATAGTGATTAACTTTGTTTCATCACAGTCAATGAATCACAAAAATGAATTTATGATTCATTTGCTTTTGACTTTAAAACCATATAGAATGCCAATCAAGGGACCTAGAGACACCAGATTTACAGGGATGCATCTCTACAAGCCCTCCAAGTCTGGCAATTATCCCCACAAGGTGCTCCCCTAGGAAATAACCCATCACCAATTAGTTTGAAGAAACCCAGTCTTCACCAAACTGGAAGGGATTGTAGAGGGCAGTCAAAGGAAGATTTTCTGCAAGTTTTCTATCTCTCAGTACCTCAGGAAAACTTCCTGTGGGGCCTCTTTGGGGGTGCATATCTTGGAAATCAAAAATCCAACCTTCCCCAAACCTGGAGGAATTGTAGAGAAGAGTCCGGGGAAGCTTTCAAAAATGAGTATCTAGGTGCCTTGGGGGGTTTTATAGACCAAAAAAAATCAACTAATAAAAAAATCAATAAAAATCATCAATTCATATTGTTGGAGGGTATCAATTTATATGAATAAATTTGTCAATTTATACAAATTGACAAATTAGCAATTTTGAATGAATTTTGCAATTAATTTAATTTGTATTCTCTACCCAGAATACCTTCCCAGCATAACCATTGACCATGCTGGCTGGAGATTCTAGAAGCAGGAGGGCAAAAAAAGTACCTTTTGGAGATTCTGTTGAAAAAAAATCAAGGTCACCATGGGTGTACTAAAAACTCCTAATAAACCAGTCCCCAAGGGTTAGCCAAAGAACTAAACTGACCCCTTTCTCGTAATCTTTAGGTGACTCCTAAGATCCTTTGTAAAGGAATTCTGAGGATAGCTTCTGCCTTTCAGAAATCCAGATCTGTTCTGAATTTTCAAAATATTGAAAAGCAACTCTTGATAGAATAAAGATGATGCTGAATGCGTTTCAGGCCCGTATCTTATATTTCTTCCAGCACTTGGGAAAAGTTACTTTTGGACTAGAGTTATCTCGTTCTCCTAGTCAGCATGGCAAGTAGTACAATACCTGGGGGATTCTGGTAGAGAGTTTTAAAGAAAATAAATAAAAACCTCTTCCATACCTGGTATTCTTTCATAGAAGAAAAGCAGCCAGCCTCTGCACACAGAATCTGTTGGCTTATGAAAAGCCCTTACACTCCTGTTGGTTTGAAAATAAGGAGACTTGCTATTAAGGTTCCAATCTTTCTCCCCATATAGAAACACAAAGGTAAGACTTCTCTCCCATCTCTTTGGAAATCTCTACACGGAGAGCAATGGACATCAAAGATATTTATCGAAAATCTCCAGGAAAACACACACACACACACACACACACACACACACACACAGAGGAAAATGAAGAAAGCAGCTAGCACTGTTGCCTTCAGGCAACATATTTTTGTTGTTATTTTGAGTCAGCAAGGTTAACCAGAGAAATAGAGCAGAAAGTTAAGATTATTGGGAACAGCTGCAGCCAGATTTTCAAAGCCTTTCCAAACCCTTCAAAGAAGAACAACAAACTTTATTTATACAATGCATTCGGTTGCCTTGTCGACTCAGAAACGGCACTGCCAAGAATAAAAGAAATGACATAATATAGAAGAACAAGCGTGCTCTCCCTTCTGAAATAGAGGTGCTTCTGTTTTTTAAAAAAAGAAAAAAAATTACCCCTTTCCTTTTCTACCTAACTGTAAACCAACAGTCCTGCAAGGTGAAAAGTGTACATTTTTCTCTTTTTATATATTTGTTTTTAGCCTTTATTGTTTGTACGATATAGAGTCAGTTTCGTGAATTGTGAAAGGCATTGTTAAATGATCTGGGTCCATTTCAGAAAATAGGTTGAAGGTATAAAGTAGGGGAAAGTTTCTGGATTATGACTTCCGCAATTCTCGAGCCAATTTGCCGTACCATGTAACTTTTCTAAGCTCTGTTCCTTACCGAAACAGTGGAAAGTGCACAGATTTTAGAGTCTGTCATTTCAAACATATTTCCCTTTATTCCCTATATTAAGTATCACTTGTTTCTATGCCAGGAAGAACCAGACCAATTTTTAAGGACAAGTGAGGTGGTCACCACCATAGACAGCGAATGCTATGAGGTCAAGTAGTGAGGCTGCTTGCCTTTGCTGCCATTTTTCCTGCTCCCCCCTCCCTCAGTATAGCCTGTCATCTTAAGGATGCACACCTGTCAGGGAAGGATTTTGCCTCAGTTCATTTTTGAAGTATTTACCAAAGATCATCATATGGAGTATGTTTCAAATATCTGCATCTTTAAGGAATCCATTTTTTCTTCTGAAATTCTTGAAGACTACTTTCTTTCCCTTTCTTGAGTGCTAATAGAATGATAATCAAACATTTCCAAATAAAAGCTCCCTCTACAGACATATATTGCACATGGGAATCACTAAATTTCACCCCTGATACCAAGTGATGCTAAAAATAAAACCATACTTTCAGAAGGAATTACTGTACTTTTTCAGGAATTAAAAGTCCTGGGAAAAGGCACTGGAGGAAGTGAGATATCATGTGGATGGCAGGGAAAATGTTGTAACCTTGTATATTTGTTTGTTTGCTTGCTTGTTCATTTTTATGTACATTTTTTACTCCAACTCTCCTTAAGGCAGCTTACATCATTAAAATGACATTATTTGAAAGCTAAAGACAATAAATATAAAAATGCAATAGCCAGTAGATGATTATTAAGATGTGATTTGTGCCCTAGTCTAAAAAGTGATTATCAGTTTTTGGTTTCCAAAATGTTTTTGGACTTCATTTCCCAGAAGCCCCAGCAGGGACAGCTGATAGATACATTCTCTGGGAATTGGAGTCTAAAAGATCTGGTGGTCCAAACATTGGCAACCACTCATCTGGGAGATACAGATTAATTAGCTATGTTAGAATATACAAAGCTTAAACTTTAATCTAGTTCCGTTAGAAAGCATGTCCTCCTCGGGTTTCTCTTTTCTTGAACAAAGTTTGCTTCTGGTGGATTTAGATTAGGCAGAACTAGTGTCCTGTACTTGGGCTTTTTGTAGAATGCCTTCCCCCATAAAGACCACAGATTGCCATCATGGGCC
The DNA here is from genome assembly GCA_023846285.1 of Phrynocephalus versicolor. Lineage (NCBI taxonomy): Eukaryota > Metazoa > Chordata > Lepidosauria > Squamata > Agamidae > Phrynocephalus > Phrynocephalus versicolor. Next base: position 27,100,071 of record JAHTLZ010000275.1, read on the forward strand.
CAGCGCTGGAGGTGTTCAAGGAGAAAATTGGACAACCATCTGCCAGATTTACTTTGGTTTGGATTCCTGCACTGAGCAGGGGGTTGGACTCTATGCCCTTCTAGGCCTGTTCCAATTCATTTTTTTTAAATCTAGTCTCGGCTAGGTAGACCTCCCAAATCAGTTGCTGAATGGCAAGTCAAAACATCTATAAATCCTATAGATTCAATTAATATTCCAGTCAGGACTACCATTGGATATTATGCTACCTCAGGCAACACTTTTTTATTCTTTAACTATATAATACTGTCTGTTCTCCCCTGAAGATCATTAAACAGAAGCTGGATGGCCATCGACCAAGTAGGCTTTTGCTGTGGACTTTTGCATTAGCAAGAGATTGGACAGGATGTCTTTAGTAGTTCCTTCCATAATTCTGAGATGTTATTACTCTAATATAAACCATGCATTTCATGAAAATCAATGAATATAAAACAATAGTTTACAAAAACAGGCCACGAGGCTAAAAAGAAGAGAAGGAGTGCAACTGGGAATTTGTACAACAAAAATTGCAACTATCCCCTGCATCTCAAATCTTCTGCCGATCGAGATATTTCACCATGGATCTGAAGATCTCGTATCCTTGTCCAGTTGACATATACTGTACTAACACCAAGCCCTGTTTGCTATTGCCTTCTATTACCTTATGCTGTCTGGGTGGACGACATGGTCCTGGATGGCAATTTCAAAAGGTATGTTTAACTGCTTTATTTTATTTATTTATTTATTTATTTATACCGCCCATCTGGCAGCAAGGTCAATCTTTACTAGAACCATGGCATAGGGTCATTATTTGCCTCACCATTAATCAGACACAGGAGCCATTCCTATTTGCTCAAGGGGTGAGGAAAGAAGGATGCAGTGGCCAGTTGCATCATCAACAGTATTATGTCTAGTTTGGTCTCAACACTAGCAGAAGTGAGGTTGTGATTCTTCAAACCTGCTTTGGCTGGGTGTTTTCTCAGACTAGAAGTTTTGGAAACATAAAGGTGGGGTAAAAATACCCTAAAATAAATAAATAAATACCGTAATACCTATATTGCTCCTTTTCAACCTATTGGCCTACTGCTGTTTGTCAGCAACATTCTGAGCTCTGAATCACTGTCATGTTTTACACTGCCTATTTTCCTAAGCACTGTGTCATTTAAGGACATATTTTGCAAGAGAAATTCCCTTCTAAGGAGAAGAGAGAGTTCTTGAAACTTACTATGTTTGTGTATTATTTATTTGCATGCCGGTGTATAGGTTTAATATGCCCAAAGCAGGCAAGTACTCAAGACTGAGGACTAAACCAGACAAAAGGCTAGCTTTGCAGCTGGAAGATGAGAAACGATTTTCCTTCAAAGATATGATCCTTCAAAGTTGCCATGGTTGCACAATTAACATGCAAACGAAGCCCATTCTTAGCTCCCAGTGGCCAGTAACAAAAGGTTAGCAAACCAATTCTCAACTTGTGGTACTGAGGAACCTCATGCTGGGCTAGATGGACACATTTAAACCTGAGGAATCCTCACTTCTAATGAAGGGCTCACTGTAATATCTATTTTGATCCTGGGACAGTGGTGAATAAAGAAACATCTGTTTCCCCCAAAGCAAGCAGGATGGCCTTGAAACCTCTCAAGTTTTTTTCTTGATCGTCAGCCGAGAAAGCCAAAAGTTTCACACATGTGAAATGTATCTCACTGTTTCTCCTTAATTCCCATCTAGAGAAGCAGAGCAAGGGCATGTCCAGAGGGGAATGTAGCACACTCTTTGGCTCACTTTTGGTGCTGTGTGGTTCAGACCACATCACAGCATCCAAATGTGTTTTAATGTAGAGCAATCCATCTTCCTCCTTTTTGTAGAGATGTCCTGCTCCTTTTTGGCCCAGAACAAGGGTACAAATTATTTGGTGCAATTCATAGCACTCCTAACTATGCTGTTCTGTAACCCATGTGGATGTTAATTCACACCCAACTAGATCTCTGGTTGTCTTATCTGTGGTGAGAATCCTATAGCATACTTGGTGGGTCATGGCAAGGATGATGGAGAACCTTCTCTCCTCTACCTTCACTTAGACCTACAGCTATGTTGTCCGGGACTGGAGAGAATTGGACTCAGACAATATGCGGACAACTACAGTTCTCCAGGTGCATGATCTTAATAGAGGTGACCACACAGCACCTTTCTAAGCAGCATGACACATTTGTTTAGGTTCGTGATTCGGATTCTTTCAAAAGGCTGGGAACACCAAGAGGATGGTTGAATGCAAGGTGGGAAGTGAGGTGGAGAGTGTGAGTTCACACTTTGAACTCAGCGTGAAGCCACCAGGTTTTTCCAGAGACAGGAAAGCATTGCATATAAATCTGACTCATCTCTCCTGGCACAGACTGAGATCCTGCTGTCAAATGGAGAATGGGGGAAGAGAGGGCCCAGTGGTGGGTTGGGGGAGAAACCACATCAACGCAGTCATGGCATCAGAGGGCATAATGGTGGCAGTAGAAAAATATTGTGCATTCTCTTTACACTCTGCCATCTGCTTCTCTCTGATCACGATCCACAGCTTGTTTATTTCCCTTGCTCAGCTAAAAAAACCCAAAATGTCCTGATTATGGTCTCCAAACAGTGCTTTATTTCTAGCAGAGTGGGATCAAGTACAGCTGTAATCAACAAAGGCATATGTGTTCTCACATCAACGGCACCCCACCCCTAATCCGCTTTGTTTCATGAAGAGTGATCCATATACTGTCTATGTGGTGGACACAGCCAAGACAGTAAGTTTTATGAGCCACACACATCTCACAGTACTTCCTGTCACTCAATGGCTGAACATCTAAAAAATCAACTAAGTTAGCTAGTTTGAAAAAGCAGAGAGGAATTACAATGGATCTGGTTAGATTGATGTCAGAAAATCTGATAGCCTTTTAAAAACATCCTTGATTCTAATGTAGAAAATCTGGCCCAAGCAGACTCCATATGTGAATGTTATTGCGTGGTTTCAAAAAATATGTTTACTTTATTACATATAATGAGCTAAATACAATCCACAGTGATGCCTACTGCCCCTTTTCAGTGTTTTTCAGATTAGCAGATATCATATTTTGTACAAACCTTGCCGAGGGCACAACTACCCCATTACTTTTTCTTTCATGCAAGCCAAGCAGAACAAAGTAACTGTAAAGTCTAGATCATATTTGCATGTACAGAATGCTACTATACTAATAAAATAGCTCAGTATGTATTCTTGGAATTATAAAGGACTTGGGTAAATATAATGATCCCACACTAAAGGGAAAGGAACTCGCTATGTTATGTACATGTATTTAAACTGTGATTTGTTTTTCTGCAAAAGCCAGAGGCCATAACTAGTGTTTGCTGAATACTTAAACTATAATTAGCTATAATTCATCCAAATATATTTTACTCTGCCCTATGTAGTTCTTTCTATATGTTGGGCTGATTTACATGATGTATCCTTATTAGAATTATTGTAAGCAAGGCAGCTATTTCAGCTCAAGTAGAAATAATTGGGCTGTATTTTGTACTTCTCTATACAGTACTTGGTCAACCAAAAAGGTCATCAACCCAGAGATGTTAAACATTTCACCTTTTGAGGGACTGCAACTGTGCAACATGGCATTGGCTAGGCTGACTTGGGTACTGGGGGGGGGAGTTAGACCCTACCCCAATTTTTTTCTTGCATATATTTCAATCTAAAGTAAGTGTCTCAATTCATGATGATGTAAACCTTAGACTAGAGAATATTCATTCTGATCCTGATTCCCTATCACTCTGTAGCACTGGTATTAACCAAAAAAAAGGTCCTCGTTTCTGGATTACTAATGCTTCTCAGTGTGGTGAGAAGACAGTCTAGGATAGACAGACAGACTAGGACTCTGGAGACCAGGGTTCGAATCCCCACTCAACCACGGAAAAATCACTGTGGGGGAGCGGAGCTAGTACAACTACACCTTCAATATCTCACTTATCTTGAAATGATTACGGTTACTATAAATGGGTTCCGACCTGATGGCACAGATCACACAGTTCTTCTAAGAGAGTGCATTTTCCCAGGGGAAAAACCAGCTGCTGTTCTAGGAGATAGAGCAGGGATACATTGGAGTACCAAAACAAAAGCAGAACAGAGAGCCTGCTGCTCCAGGCAACAGCAGGCAACAGGGACAATGTTGTGCACGAGTTTGACTTGGTCGGAAGCTTCTGTTGCATAAAGGTCAGATAGTGGTCCGAAGTTTTAAGTTAAGCTCCCAAGACTAGACCAGACCATAATTTTTACTGTGTGGCACACAGGCCATTGCAGAATACATCAAATAAAATCAGCACAATACAACAGCAATAGCAAGGAGACACAAATTAAGTCAAGACAGAATTATTACTATTACACCTTACATTTCTAAAATTTCTAACTGCATGGAGAAAGAGTAAGGCAAGTAGTAATCAGAAATCAGTAAGCAATACTAGTAGGAAGTCTCTAGAGCCACAAAGATCTGCAAACTTAGGTATCAACTTGATTCTTAATAGTAGGGGGAGCAGATTTCATTTTTTAAAGTACAGTGGTACCTCTACTTACAAGCAGCTCTACTTATGAGCAATTCAACTTAAGAGCAGAAAACCATTGGTGTTTTAATGGTTGCCTTACAAATTTTAGATGCAGTCTGCTCTACTTACATTTTTTTCTGATTTATGTGATTTTTTAAAGATACAGCTGCTCTACTTACAAGTTGTTCAACTTATGAGCATGCATTCAGAAAAGGGTTAGACTCATAAGTAGGGTACAACAGCCAGGGTGTGGGTGGCAACCAGACCAACAGCAGGAAGCCAGGACCAAGGTTTATTCAGAGATGTTGTCACACAAGGGTCAAGAAACACTGAGCAACTGGTCAGCCAGTCCAAAATCAAATACCAAAAAACACAGTCCCAACAAAGAGGCAGCAAGCCAACTAGACAAACTTACAGAACAGCAAGATTCACAGCCAGAGTTTCAGAGTCCGAAGTCTCATGTTGCTGAGGCAAAGAGCAGGGAGTTGCAGCTTCTAGTTTTAAGCTAGTAGCAAGCCCCACCAGCTGCACTCCCTGATTGCCTCAGCTCCAGTAGGCCTTGATTCTTTAAAGACTCAGAGCCAAACCTGACATAGGGATGTGGTGGCTCAGTGGGCTGAGTACTGAAAATGGTTGGCTGCAAAGTCAGCAGCTCAGCAGTTCGAATCCTGGGTGCCATGCAGCGGAGTGAGCTCCTGCTCTTAAGCCCACGCCTGCCAACCTAGCAGTTCAAAAGCATGTACAGTGATACTGTACCCCAACTTACGAGATTTATTTGTTTTGAGAGTATGCTCAGAAGTCTAAATACAGCTAGTGCAAGTCCTCCGTCTTATAGCCAGCTTTGACCTCTTGTCACCCTGGTCTGAAATAGGCTCATAAGATGAACAATGGCCTGAATAGGCTCCTTAGGGAGACAATAGCCTTAAGGTGAACAATGGCCTAAGGCGATGAAACCTATAAAGAATGGGTTGTTAGCTATGGCCTTGGTGGTGAAGGCCTTTTGATTTGTCTGGGTGCTGTGGAAAGCACACCCTGATAAGTAGCAGATAGACTATGCCTGAGGCCCCCACCTCATTTACCAGGGTGTTGGATTCAAAAGCCTTATAGAAGACCCCTTCCAACGCAATTATTCTATGGTTCTCTCTGCCTCTTGCACTTTTCTTTTGCTGGGAGTCTTATTACTCAGTTGGGCTCTGACACTTGGCTAGAAGAGTAGCCATGCTGGGCTTAACTGGAACATTTGGATGATATAAATGCCTGCCCTCCCTCCACATGATTCTAGATATTACATGGCATGCTTTTCCGTGACTACTGACTGTCTCGAAATTCACCCTGAGCCAATACACTTGTGTTCTAAAAAAACAACAGTGTCCCTTATGTAGATCCATTCAAACCTAGTATGGCCAAATATACAGTTTCACTAGGCTTGGAACAGCTGCTGCATATTGTTCTTGGCATGCATACATTTGGAAACCAGTTAAGACTGAAAGCTGAGGCCTGGAGATAAGGAAATTGTTTATCCACAGTGGTAAAAGAAACAGTGGGCTCTTCCAAAGATCTGGATTGAAGTCCAGTGTTTGCCAAGTCTATTTGTCAGTGTGGTATCACCAGGAATAGTGAAATGGTTAGGTAGAAATAATCTTGAATTACTCAGCACGATGAGATGCTAATTCTGTGGGAAGTTTCAAATAAATGCCACCAAATAAGTGAATAGGGCTATGAAGTTTTATATTAGGACTTTAACCAATCAACTTAAGAGGTGGAGATGGAGAGTGCTCCAGCGATTGAGGCATTCAAGAGGAATCTAGACAACCACCTGGCAGATATCTTATGATTCGCACTCCTGTTTTGAGCAGGGGCTTGGACATGATGGCTTTGTAGGCGTCTTTAGGATTCTGTGAGCCTCTGGAGAATGTTAGATTCCCATAGCTATGTTGGAAACTGAACTCCAGTCACAATACTTGAGGGCCATACTCCATTCAGCTTCAGTGATACACATTTAACTAGGGAAAAGACACTTTCAAGTCTAGCTAGGGATCATTAGGAAGGGTATAGAAAATACTGTAAGTCAGCATGTGTCCTTTTGCCTCTTTGTAAATCTATGGTGAGGCCCCATCTGGAGTATTGTGTACACTACAGTTCTGGTCACCATACCTCCAGAAGGATATTATGGAAATGGAAAAAGTGCAGAAGAGGGCAAACAGAATGATTAGGGGACTGGAACACCTTTCTTACCATCTGAGGATGCAACAGCTGGACCTCTTCACTCTTGAACAAAGGCGTCTAAGAGGTGACTTGATTGAAATTTGGAACTAGGGGGCATTCCATAAAACTTTTGGGTGTTGGATCTCAAACAAATAAGAGAAAGTGCTTTTTCAACCAGAGGATCACTGGTCTGTGGAACTTGCTTAAGATGCATCACCACCTCTCCTAGTAGCATTTAATGCCATCAATAATTTTATTTATTTATTTATTTATTTATTTATTTATTTACTTGACTTGACTTATATACCACACCATCTGACATTAAAGCCACTCTTGGTGGTTTAAATTTTTTTAAGGTAAATAATGAAACATAATAAGAAACATAAAACTGAAATAACAGACAATAATTTAAAATCAGAATCAACATCAGAATTAAAAAACAACATTACAATCAAGATGCCCTAACAGAGGTAGAATAAAGGTTTCAAAAATGGATCAGCAGCAATGATAATCAATAGCCAGGGAAAGACATTTTAAAAAGCTGGGTCTTCAAGAATTTTTAAAGACCTGCAGCATGGTTGCCAGGCAGATCTCTGAGGGGAGCTGATTCCAATGAAAAAGTGCTGTCACCAAGAAAGCCCAATGCCTGGTAATTGTTTTATGGGCTTCCCTTGGTGTTGGCACCTTCAGATGACTCACCTGGGAGGAAGGAATGTTCCCAATGGTTTTATGAGGTAGGAGCAGTTCTGACAGATAGTGAGGTCCTAAACCATTTAGGGCTTTCTATGTCAACATCAAAACCTTGAAATCAATGCAGAAGCAGATCAGAAGCCAGTGCAGTGTGGCCAGTATTATGGGTAATATGTTGATGGTGTTTTACACCCATTATTAACCTGGCTGCAGTATTCTGCACTAGCTGGACCCTCCGCATTAATCTCAAAGACATAGAACGTTCTGGAATGGATGGCTGCTACTGTTCTAGTCCTTATGCTTCTGTTCTAATGTGACCGGGCATTTCCAGAATAGTCTTTCGAACAATAGTTCAGCCCCTTGAACTCTGGAGTTTACCAGGGTTTTACTTTGAGCTTCAACACATTTTAGCAACCTCCTGAAGCCATGGGAAGATGTCAGGCTCCATTTGGGGGTTGGACCTCATCAATTGGCTGAGGGAAGCCATCCATGCCTTTTCTTCTCTCCCCCCCCCACCCCAGACAATGCCAAAAATATGGAAGATGCCCTGAACATTCTTCTGTGTGCCATGACGGACTGAATGTGGATGAATGAACTGAGGTCCTATGGCTCAGAAGACAGAGATTGCGCTTCCTCTGAAAAATCAGGGTTGCTTCTATTTTATGAAAATTGGAAATGCCCACAATGCAAGGGTTTGATCTGGATTTTTGTGCCTGCTGACCGAGGAATTTTCCAACTCTTCCTCCTTAGAAGAACCTTTCCAGTTTACTATAAAAATGCTACATGGAAGATGGAGGAAAGAGCTCTGCTGGGTGAGCTGAGCTGCAGAAGAAGGGAAATCTTTAAAAACTGGACAGAGGCATCTTCCATAATTCTTTATGCTAGCAGAAGGCAAACCCTGGATTCAGCCAACAGAACAGAAACAGGCTCTGAACAGAAAAGAGTTGTTGTAATATTTGGCACGCCTGCACAAAACTTTGCTGAAGCACACATTTGTAGGAGACTTGCTTGCACAGCAAATAACAACATAGCCCCTATCCTTTCACAGTGGCGGATGTTGTGATGAAAGCATGCATGGTATTATAAATGTGCTGAGAACAATTGGGATGATTCAAAGAGATTGTGAAATTGGTGACATCATTTGATAGTGTTACTCTATGTATATTAACACTGTGTTAAGTGCAGGCTGACAGATTCCATTGCATGTTGCCAGACAGAAATATCAAAATCATTTCCAATATGAATGGACACATCAGGCCAAGGAATTATGATGTAAAAGGCTCTATTTGCTTATATGTGGCAATGGGAATGATTGATTTCTAAGCCTTTTCGCTTCCCTTTAGGGCAATGGTTCCCAACTTTGGGTCCCCAGGTGTTCTTGGACTAAATCTCCGTACGCCTTCACCATTAGCTTTGCTGGCCAGGATTTCTGGGAGTTGTAGTCTAAGAACATTTGGGGGTCCAAGGTTGCAATTGCCCGTCATAGGACATAAGAAGGCAAAGGTCTACAAATGTGCAGGAGTAAGTCTTGGTGGTTTAATGCAAGATGGGATATGAATTAAAAGCTTTAAGCTGTTACAGATGAGGTAGGGCTTAGATTAAAAAAATGTGACCACTCACATGAGAAAAGTAGGTAGATGAACCTCATTGTTCCCATTGGAAGACTTCATTTTCAAACTACCTATACTTGCGTTACAAACACTTTAGAAATATTGTTTAATAGCTGGTTACCCTGCACAAGGGGACAGTTCCATTGGGTACCAAAGGCAATTATGTAACTAGGAACACAAGACTAGACAGTGTAAACCATAGGCTCTCTAGAGCAATTGAAAGGGAAAAGGAAATGCATGCTTGTGTTGGGCAGAGAGATGACCACAGATGCTACAGCCTGCTCTTTTGCCAGCTTGAGACGCTTGTCCAGAAGATGCCTCTGATCAACTGAGGTGTCTAAAGGGAGTACAGAGTAAACGTGACAAATGCAAGCAAGATACCTCAGTGTCAGTTTGGGTACTTTGAGCACGGAAGGTCCTTGGTTCAGTCAACAGCATCACTAAGTAAAAGATACAGTTGATGGGAAAGATGACACTGCCCGAGAGTGGTGATGAATCCAACATTCATTCCATAGGCACTGAAGTTGGAAATTACAAAGATAATGACCAAGAGAGTTTGTAGAAAGGGGTTTACTGTTTGGCTAAATGCCAGTGAACCCCAAAATCTTATCCATTTAAGTTGAATTGCATGGGAACTTTTTTAAACAGTTACCTTACCAGGGGAAGAAAATTGCAGGAAAATTCCAAGCATTATTTTACATAGCTTCCCTGGTTCCCTGTTTTAAGCTTTGGAGAGAACAAAAAATCAGTTCCCTATCCATCCCACCCAAAGCCTTCTTTTTTTCTCGGAATCTCTGGGGATCCCTTTATGTCATCCTTGTTGCACAGCATAAAGTTGCACACAGGATTTCAGCCATAGTTCTTGTTTGCTTTTGATACTCCTTCCCCCAAGATCATACATATTTTTTCAGTTCAATACATATTTTGCATGCGAAGAAAGAAAGTGTGATTAGTTGGCACTTAAAAGCCACAGGCCCTATACTCAAACACTGTGAATAATCACCACTGGATGTAGTGAAACTTTCATCTGAGTAGACATGCGCAGAATTGCAGTGATATATTTAACTGTAGAAATTGGGTTTATTGCATAAACTACTGCATTAGACTATGCCATGACTCCCTCCAACTACTTGATAAGTACCCATACAGTAATTAAGGCTAAAAGGCTACGTCAGTGGTTCTCAACCTTCCTAATGCCGAGACCCTTTAATACAGTTCTTCATGTTGTGGTGACCCCTTGCCCTGCTTGGAAGAGGCCACAACACCCCTTTGGCAGGCCACTGTCACAGGTGCCATAGAGAACTTCCCTCTACAGGCACCCTCAGTCAACGGCAGCCTCCGGTGCCATTGACTGACATCCTGTCCAATCTATCAAGCTGTAACACTCTCTTTCCCCCCTTCCTCCACTGCCTCCTCCTCCAGATCCAAGCCATTTGTGTCTTTTTCTTCACTGGCTCATGGCAACCCCTGTGAAATGGTTGTTCAACCCCCAAAGGGGTCCTGAGGTTGGGAACCACTGGGCTATGTCCTTTTACCTAGGAGTAAACCATGCTGAACTCAGTGGACCTAATCTCTGAGTAGAAATATTAAGGACTTTGTTCTGATGGACTTCATTCATACGGATACAACTGAAAAGGTGAACACAAGAAATATGAACACAATTGGTAAAGATATATAAGCACATATATGTACAGTATTTTATTCTCAAATGTGAGAGAACTGGCATTTTTAGGGGGAGGATGGGGGGGATCAAACTCTCCTAAGCCCTACCCACCCCTTCAACCTGGTGGACCAATTGTGCAATATGAGGAAATGGCATGAGCTGTTGTGCAGGAAGGGATGACTGATATCTCAAAGTATAAAAAAGAATCCACTAGCAGCTCAGATAAACATCTCGGCAACCTCATTTTCTCAACATGGACCATTCCCCATGAACAGTGATTCCAACCTTTCCAGCCCTGATCCGGTGACAAGTTTTGATTCGCTTGTTATGCTCACATAAATATTTCTCCATGTGCATCAAAGCCAAGCCCATGGGGTGGAACACGTGACTTCTTCATCCTCAAATTAGGACTGAGAAGGGAGTCTTTTGCTTTTCACACTTCTCTGGCTTCAGGCCAGGGAACGTTGTAGCCATTAGGGCTTCTTCTCAGATATTTCCTCAATGACATGTTACGATAAATCAGTTTGAAGACGAATTCAGTTGGCTAACTTCATTCCTTTCTCTTACTGCTGATCTTTGGAAACTATTAACTTTTTCAGAGCTTGGTTGACCGGAACTTAACTTCAGCCTACACTGTTTACAAATGGCTTTGCAACATTGTAAACATTGTGAAGAACTTCCTGACCAGAGGCTATGTCACAAAGAAACAGACAGTCTCGGGAGGTGGTAAACTCTGTGTCATTAGAGGTTTTTAAGCAGAGGTAGGATGGCCACTGGTCAGGGCAGCTTTAGAGCCGGATTCCCTCCTTTTGCCAGGAGCAAGGCTCAATGACCCTTAGAGTCCCTTTCAGCTTCATGACTACACAGTCTGGGCTGATTTGATTGCAGCTTGGGGAGTGTAGGACCTTTCAGGCTACAATGCCTCAAATCTCCCAGCTGACACAATCAACAGATTTGTGGGGACTATAGTGCAAAAAAGGGGGCATGTACACAAACATATAAGTGGCACCTTGTATAAAGGAATTAATTTGTTCCAAATGAAATTGTGTTAAGCAAATTTTCCTTTATACAAATTTCCCAT
>JAHTLZ010000275.1:27111901-27132673 GCA_023846285.1 Phrynocephalus versicolor
CCTATTTCTTGCCGGGCCACCTCCTGTGGGGTGGTGGATTTAAAATGCTTTACCAACAAGCAGCTCAAACCGTGCCGGCTCCTTCCAGTGAAGCTGGTATCAGAGCTCATAGCTTGGGCTGAAGCCATCTGTTTCAGGAGGCAGCTTTGTTTTGCCCCTCTTCAACCAGGCAGCAAGCTGGGGCCTCTGATCATTCGCCGGCAGTACAACCGTCATGCCATCTGCCGACTGGAACAGGATGGAGTAAGCAGCAAAAGAATCAGGTTCTGAATTTATCAGGAGCACCAGCTGACAGAGCCTATTTGTCTGGTGTCACCAGATATCACTATTAATGAAGAAGGACTATTCTCTACCCTCGCTTTTCAACTCTTATCATGAGTAAGTGGGGAGTTGCTTCATTCTAATAAATGCTCATATATTTGATTTTCAGTGCTATAATGGTCACTGGAAGTTTGTGTTGCAGACCCCCTCACCCCAGTAGGAAGAGAGATGTGTCAGCTCAGGTAGAAGTTGCTTGAGTATAGAAGTGTGCAAAAAAAATCCCATCAATCCACTCTGTAGCAGAATCAAAGGTACACAGATTTATTTTATTTATTTATTACATTTTTATCCCACCCATCTGGCCAAAGGCCACTCTGCATCGAAACAAGACACAGAACATGCAAAGCAACTAAAAAAACAGGTAAAATCAAAACATAAACTGATCAATTAACATCACATCAAGCTTCCAAATACATTAACATTATTTAAATAACACTAAAACATGAAAAAGTGACACTACATCAATGAAAGGTGCAACCAGATGGCCAGGTTCACATCTCATCAAGCTGAAAGGAGTCCCTATGCTGGGAGTGATCTCCCTTAAAGCTACCCCTTTGTCCACTTTGACCCAAAAAAGTAGCCAAAACAGAGATACAGACAAAAGTTGAGCTGTTTTGTTGTCTCCTGTACACCATGTGATCACCAGGAAATAGCTTGCATCTGACCACACCTTTTTATTTCACCCCAAGACTGCTCTTCTAAACTATCCTGTCCTTATGCTCTATGATGGCATGATCCATGCATTTCTGCCTCTCTAGTTTTTAAAAATGTGGGCAATATAAATTGCCAAAATGTGGAGGAGCTATGTGTTATGGTTATTAGCAGAGTTTATTCAACAAAAAAGTAGCCTGAAGACTTGTATTTACAAAACAAAATAACTGGCAAAGTAACAGCTTACAATTTTTGGTATACAGCTGAACAGCATTCCTTCTTCTGTTGTGGCTGCAGACACCGACGTCCTCCAACTCCAACAGCAGCAACACGAAGCAGCCACAGCCACTCCACACTGGCTTCACACTTTATACATAGTTAATTGCATATTCTAGTCAGCTGATCCCTGACTTGCCTGACCAGATTTCCAACTCTTTAACAACTTACATACAATTGTTAGTTACACCACTGTAAATCCCTAACAATCCCTATGTAAATTTGTGACCCATCACTCTAAGCTATCTTTCCACAATTACAATACAGGTACAATACACAATACAATAAATGAGCCTCGTGGTGCAGTGGTTATATTTCTGTACTGCAGTTATAACTGTGCTCAAAACCTGGGGTTCAATCCCAGGTAGCCGGATCATGGTTGACTCAGCCTTCCATCCTTTTGAGGTTGGTAAAATGAGTATCCAGCTTGCTTGGGGGAGCAATGTGTAGCCTGCATAATTAAATTGTAAACTGCCCAGAGAGTGCTTGAAGTGCTATGGGGTAGTATATAAACAGAACACTTTTACTCTTCACTTAACAATGGAGTTCTGTTTCTAGGATTAGGTCATTAAGTGATTTGGTTGTTAAGTGAGGCAGATGTCCTTGTGGTATGTTTAGGCTGCCCTCCTTCCAGGCAGGCCAAAGCAAGGAGGCCAAAGGAGAAGCAGAACAAAAAAAGAAGGAAAAATAGAGATAAAGGTGGGCTGACGCTCTGCCCGATCGGGTTATTCTCCTCCCTGGCAGAGGCATTGATATGCTCACAGCAACACTCATCCCTTGGAAGAAGGTGGGAGGCACTGCAGACCTTCTTCCTCCCATCTGAGCTGCTGGCAAGGTGAGCACAGGCAAGCAGAAGCAGGCTAGACGCTTTGGCCCAGGCCCTGTGGGCTGGGACAGCAGGTTCTTCCTGAGGCAAGAATTAGGCAATGGTGAATTTGGCAGTTGCTGCTGGTTGTAAGTCTGAGTGGTAGGTTGTTAAGTAAGGAGTGGTTTCCACTCAATCATAACAACATAATTGAGTATCATTTAGTAAGCCAGCCTGAATAAGAGAACAAAGGAACAAAATAAAAGAACAATGTGAGACTTACAACTCTGTAAGTCTCGTGAAAGATCTGCAAGGGGATAGACACCATGCAGTGATGTTAGCCTGAACCCTTCTAGTAGTGTCTCAGTGACTGCACTGTCCAAGAGAATCACTGACCATCCTTTAGAACAATAAAAACACTGGGAGAGGATATGAAGCATCCATGTTGAACTGTGGATCCTTGCTGTGCCCCATAGTCACTCCAAAACTGCTGGATTACATTTGATTTTTGTCCATCCCTATTACTAAGGGGTAAGCAGTGAGAGTCCGCTAGCCATTTCTCCTGACTCTGTCAGCAGCAATGGCTGCCCTGCATCCTTCAAATTAACTGTCTCCCATCAGAAGTATTTGAGCATTTCATCCTCTTGCCAGCATCGAAACAAAATCCAGTTAGCAGTCCCAGTAACTTCCACTTGCCAGCAGGTGTGTGAGAATATGTTCTCCATCATATATACAAGTGACCATGCTTTGCATCAAATTAACTATTTTGTTTCTCCCAGTGCTGCTGCCCCCTTCCCTGTTAAACCGAAAAGGCCTTTTGCTATGTCATCCCAACCCATCAGGGATTATATCATGAATGTGCTGATGTCACAGCAGGCACTGAGATGTGGTTAAATAGCTGAGACACAAACCACCAATGGGTTCTCCAATCTACTCAGAAACCTTTTTGAAGAAAATTTGACGTGCTTTATGATGCCACTGAGTGTTATGAACAGATTAGATAGAGGTTGGAGAAGTTATTTTGGCTACAGCTCCCAGAATTGCCTAGCCATTGTAGCCACAAGCTATACTGGCTGGAAGATTCTGGGAGTTGCAATCAACAGCAGAGATGGCTTTAGGATAGGTTTATGTCTGAAGAGTCCACTAAAACCACTACTGTGATGCTGGAAAACCAAATGTGGCCATCAGCCCTCATTCCAACTTGTGTTCTGAATGCTTTTATTTTGGCCTTGAATGTTCCCAGATGCATGAGTGCCCTCATCCATTCATGGAATTTTATGAGGATGATGAAGTCTACTTTATATTTCTTGTATTTTCTCTCTCTGCTGCTTCATTTCCCCCCATTATACAAAGTTCACTAAGACGGTTACTTCACGTCCATTCTCGTCCCGGGAGGAAGTTCATTGCATGTTGATGTCGGTCGCGGTCATGTGGTCTTCTTTCGGTTCTGTCCCTGTTCCTGTGTACGCACAAGCGTGATGGATGATACCAGCATGACTGTTACCGCATGTCCTCGTTCCCTGATGAGATGTGAAATTCCATGCAATTGTTCTCCGTTTTTTTTCCCAGCCTCACCTTCCGTTTTTCGATGTTTCGATACGCCGATGCCTTGCCTTCAATGTGTTACGGACCTAAGTTTGAGTTATTTGTCTTTTACTCTCTCTGCACTGTGTTGCTGACTCCATAGGGAATGTACTGGCGAATGGCACTTCGCACTCCTGCCACTAGATGGAGAATGGCCCGATGCATGATGAGCCTTACCTCACGGGCACTCATCTCGGAACGAGAAGTGTGACAAGCAGATCCCCGAGGCCAGGGAGGGGAATCTCTCATCCCGCTTAAATTGCAGTTTAGGGGGCATGGTTGGGACGAACTCCCCTCGTCCCGCAATGGACGTGCGGGTAGATTACTTCGTACTGGTCCCAAGCGGGACCGTGAACAGCGATGAGATGGACGTGAAGTATCAGCCTAAGGAGGCAAAGACAGAAAAGCTGTACAATTGACAGGAACTATCCACTTGGAAGCATCCACTGTGTTCTATCATATTCAGTGTATTTTACAAGTTTTACTTGTAACAAATGTTACAGTTCCTTTGCGGCTCCATTTGATCTCAGAGCGTCGAAGCATTAAGCCTTCTACCCAAGATCCGGAGTATGGGAACAGCTGATTAGCTTCCTTTCAGCAAATACAATTCAGCTCCAATCTAGGTGAGACTGGTTGTGATTACACCTATTGAAACTTTTACAATATATGACCAGCTTAACTCCTAGTGTTCGCCACGTAATGGGATACAGTCACAACCAACTTCAACTAGATCAGTGGTGGATTACACAAAGGTGATAGCTTAAAATTATTTATTATAGTTTCTGATATCATCCACTCAGCATGATCACAGATTCTAAAAGTATCTGGTTTTTAAAAAGGTTTTTGTAAACTCTAAATAAGGGATGGGATATGTCATGAGAATGGTCCATGACAGATGATTAGTGGTAAAAATTGAGGAAAGGAAATGATTACTTAAAGTTAGAAGCAAAAACTGACACATAATTTATTTCTCTCGCAAATATTCTGTGTAATAAAGAAAGATAATAAGGGGAAGTGATATAAAGGAGTTCCTGATGAACTACAGTAATTATTCTCAAAGAGGAGGAAATTATCTTTTTTTAAAGCAGAAAATTGTGGGGAAAGGCATGTCCTTTCACAGAATTTGGGGTCACAGATCAACTCTTACTCAAAACATGGATGCATTCATGCACCATTTTGATATCTCACCTTCCACCCAAGGAAACAGCACAGGAGATCCTTGAGACAAAAACTTAAGAGATCCAGGTAGAACTGTTTAAGAAAAGCTTGTCTTCTTTGTGCAGTTAAGACTCTAAGGAGCCCCGTGGCACAGTGGTTAAATGCCCACACTTCAAGTAAAACTGTGCTCACAACCTGGGGTTCAATCCCAGGTAGCAGGCTCATGGCTGACTCAGCCTTCCATCCTTCCGAGGTCGGTAAAATGAGTACCCAGCTTGCTGGGGGGCAATGTGTACCCTGCATACTGTAATTACAACTGCAAACCACAGTATATAATTACAACTGTGGTATGGGGGGTATATAAGCAGAACACTTTGCTTTATGTTGCTGTTCACTTTTTTCTTTGATAGTTTACATGGTGGCTTAAAAACATACCTTATATAAATTATTGGTAAAAGACAAGTTTTCTTTTCCCAACATAGATATGCATAGGTTCCTAGGTTTTGAAAAGCAGATTAATTCTTCAGACAAAAAGATCTAAAGTTTAAAGCAAAAGAGAAGGAATGTCTATAGCTGTACAGCTACAGCATGGAATGGGATGTATAAATCATGGATTGTATGCAGTCATAAAACAAGAAATTGGACATGTAGACATTGTAATATTTAGTGTGAGCAAAGCAAAGTGGAC
The DNA here is from genome assembly GCA_023846285.1 of Phrynocephalus versicolor. NCBI lineage: Eukaryota > Metazoa > Chordata > Lepidosauria > Squamata > Agamidae > Phrynocephalus > Phrynocephalus versicolor. Next base: position 27,117,385 of record JAHTLZ010000275.1, read on the forward strand.
TTGAAAGAGATACCGTATTTTCAACCAGAAAATTACAAAGAGTTCTACGGTAGAACCAAAAAACTGATAAGCAACAGTGTGGCTCTAATAGTAAGATGAGATGTAAAAAGAGCTGTTAGCAAATATATTGCAAAATCTGGCCTCATAAAGTCAATCAAACTTCAAGGAAAGCCTATTAAAACAGTTGTCATTCAGGTCTGTGCTCCAGCCGCAAATGGAGTTTGTGTTGCATTCACAAATTGAAAGCTTTTATGCAATTGCCATGAGAAAATTGATGACACACCAAAACAGGATGCTAGGGTAATCATGTGTGATTCAAATGCAAAAGTAAGGAAATCAACCAGGGCCAAAAATTGTTTGAGGATTAGACTAAAATGAATCGGAAAACCAATTCATTGAATTTTGTGAAGCCAAAATTTTGTTTATTGAGAATATATGCTTTAGGCAATTTACAATTTTACATGTGGGCATCATCAGAGGATTAGTACAGAAATCAAACAGACTACTGCTAGTTATCTCATGTGCCCATTTTATCGTGCCCATTACATCAACCCATGACTTGCTATCTGTAGTTTTGTTGATTCAGTGTCTTATACATTGCAGATACTGGACAATAAAACAACCCATCCAGTCTGTAAATTCATATTGGTTTATTCTAGCTGTATCTTAACAGCTAAGTTCTAAAACAAGACCAGGAGTGAATTGAGGAGTAGGTCAAAAACAGCTAACACAAAAAATTAGAATAATACTGAGGACAGAAATAAAACAACTGTACTGACCAAGTATAGTTTAAATAACATATCTGAAGTATGGCATGACCACATAAAGAACAGATTTGCCCACTCAACTTACCATGAACCAGAAAAACTGTGGGTTGATATCAGAGATCGTGCAAGAAAAGAAAGCAAAAAAGAAAAGGCTAAATGGATCGCTGATGAAACTCTTACAATTGCTAATTAAAGATAGGAAGCAAGAGTAAAAAGTGATAGAAAATCCAAAATGCAACTTTTCAGTCACTATTACATAGAGACAAAAAGAACTAGTTTATTAACCACTGTTCAGAAATAGACATGGACAAAAGAAAAAGAAAGAAAGAAAGAAAGAAAGAAAGATCTTCCATAAGATCTAGGATGAAAGATTAAGTGTGCTGAAACACCAACAGGAATATATTAACTGATCAGAATAAAATAAAGAGACAATAGAAACAATATATTGAAAAACTATGCAGAAGATATTCAGGTGTGACAAAATTCTTCAAAGAAAACTCTTTAATCAAGAACCTGCAATTTAAGAAATAGCAGTGAATACTAATTTCAAACCATCTGGAAGAAATAAATCACCAGAAGTAGATGGGTTCACTGACTGTACAGTTCAGTGAGTTGGATACTTGGCTGTGTAGTAGAGGTTCAGAGTTTGATTCTCTGCTAAGAGACCAGCCAACTTGTGTAATCTTGGGCAAACTGCACAGTCCCAGAACACTATCAGAAGAAGGGAGTAGTAAAGCATTTCCAAGCATTTTATACTTTGAAAAAACTGGCACAGCATACGAAAACTCACTAAAAAAGATAATAATGATGGGGAAAATTGAAGGCAGCAGGAAAGAGTATTGCCTACCAGGTTCTGATTCTGTTAAGGAAGTTATAGTCTTTAGTCTGCAAGACCTTTGCAAGGCTGTTAATAACAGGAAATTGTTATTTCACTATTTACTCATTCAACCACTCACCAAAACGAGCTTACCTCTTTAATCCTTGATGTGCAAAAACAAAACACAACCTTCCAGTAATCCCGGAGTGAAACTGTTCAACACAACAAGACTTCTGTATAACCATAGCTAGTATTCTGGTGCAAAAATCTGCTTCCTATAGAGGCTGAAAGAACCAATTCTGTAATCCTTCCTTGGTGACTGTCCCCAGCATGTTAAGCTGGGGAGCTGTCAGCTCCTTGGACACTCCCTTGTGGGCTGCCCCAGGGGTCAGCAATCACCCCCATGCTATTCAACATCTATATGAGGCCGCTGGCTGAGGTCATTAGGGGATTTAGAATTTGCTGTCATCAGTATGCTGATGACACACAGCCCTACCTCTCCTTTACCACCTCTGCAGCGGAAGCGGTGCAGACCCCCGACTCTTGCCTAGAGGCAATCATGAATTGGACCAGAGCTAACAGGCTCAGACTCAACCTGATATGACTGAGATTCTGTTTTTCGGGGCATCCTCTACTGGGTACAGTGGCCCTCTCCCCAGTCTGGGCGTGATCTTGGATTATTATTTTTATTTGGTTTTTATTATTGTTGTTGGATTATAGTTGTTGTAAACAGCCCGGAGTTCCTTCAGAAGACGGGTGGTATAAAAATATAAACATAAATATAATCTCATCTCATTTCTTCCCCATATATATCATCAGAGAGATGAGCTATATGTGGAATGGGATTACTGATATGATTATTTTGTAGTTTTCTCAGGGGAAAGTTAAATTCTGAGTGTGGGCGCTGATCTGTGGTCTGAATTTTCTTGCTTTTATGGTATATCTACATCCATAAATCAGTGGTATAATTGGAAGTTGCTGCTTTTTTCCCTCTTTGTGGAATGCATACTGCATTTACAAGAAAAGCAAAAACAGGCAGGTTGTATTTTCCAAAAACAGCAAGAACTTGCGAGACAAAACTTGCCCTTCTCATTACTATAAATTAGAGCTAAAAGCATGTTAATACTGCAGAAAGATGGTGGAGGCATATTTAGGAAATCAGATTCTAAAGCAATCTCATCCTTAAATGCAGAAGACCAAACAGAGCAACACAATCTGCATAAACCCAGAGACTGTCACCTTTGTTTATGTCAGAAGCAATCTAGCGGTGCTTCTGGAGCAGAAGGATCAGCCCAGAGGTCAGAGAAGTTCATGCTATGATAGTCAGATGCTCATTTTGTTAAGAATTGGTCTCTTGCAGTCACAGATTATTTGTAATGTCTCTTTGAGGCTCAGTCTCTATATTACATTTTCACTGAATGCAGCACAGAGACAAGAACCCAGTATCCAATAGGATGCTCGGGAAATCAAGCACTGCGAAATCTTTTCCTGAATCAAGGATGTTTGTTTAGTTTCTATATTTGCTTTTAAGCAGACTCTGATTCCACCACATAAGAATTGTACAAGATTATCATCAATGCACAAGATCAGGTGTGATGAGGTGAACAGACTAAAAATGAGGAAAGCTGAGTCATTTCCACTTGGCCATGGATACTCCCTCAGGGGTAGCAGTGGAAAACATCTCACTTATCTTGAAACCTCTGTTAGTGTCAACAGTATTATCATTTTGTTATTACAGTACCTGTTTTTTCAGTGGAAGACTGGTGACGAATAGAACGATGAAGTGCAATGGAGGACTGTGAAGAATTCTGATGAGCTGCCTTCTGTCCACTTCACCCGTACCTACATAGAACCTAGGCCACTCTGATTGAAGATGCATACTCACCCAGAAGCAACTCTATCTATCCCTGCCTGTTGCAATAGAATGAAATCCTGTTGAGTTAAGCACTGTGGCATAAGGAAGATGACATCAACTGGCTGGTGAAATGTCATGAGACTGAGTATGAGCTATCTGAGCCTCAGGAGCGAAGGGGGAAGTTGTCAATTGCAAGCAACTACTCCCACCAGATGACAGTGTTTCCTTATGCTATATGTCTGTGAAGATTCTCAGTCATCCAGGTGAGTTTATCTGGAAGTTGGGTCATGGCTACTGGACTTCTTTTTCTTGAGATAGAAATGTTTCGCTGCTCATCCAAACAGCTTCATCAGTCTGAATACAGATAGTGTGAGTTCTTCATCTTAAAAGTCAGCTTTGACCTCTTGTCACCCTAGTCAAGGGATCAGTCTGAGACCCAGACCCTACGGAAGAAACTGGTCATTACTTACATGGCTGGAGTGTCTGAGAAGCTTAAAAGGAGTTTTGGCGAACACCACATCCCTGTTTATTTAAAACCCACAAACACACTAAGGCAGAGACTTGTCCACCCAAAGGATCCGATACCAAAACAAAAAAGGAGCAATATAGTATATGCAGTCCAATGCAGTGAGTATGTGCAGACTTCTACATTGGAGAAACTAAACAGCCATTAAACAGAAGGATGGCCCAACATAGTAGGGATAACAGCTCAGGGGCAGAATCAGCAGTACACCCCCATTTGAAGGACAAAGGGCACTCATTCAAAGATGAGGATGTACACATATTAGACAGAGAAGATTGGTGGTTTGAGAGAGGAGTCAGGGAAGCCATTCATGTGAGCATTGAAACCCCCTCCCTCAACAGAGGTGGGGGCCTCAGGCATAGTCTATCTGCTACTTATCAGGGTGTGCTTTCCACAGCACCCAGACAAATCAAAAGGCCTTCACCACCAAGGCCATAGCTAACAACCCATTCTTTATAGGTTTCAGCACCTTAGGCCATTGCTCACCTTAAGGCTATGGATACTACTGTCTCCCTAACGAGCCTATTCAGGCCATTGTTCAATTTATGAGCCTATTTCAAACCAGGGTGACAAGAGGTCAAAGCTGACTGTAAGATGGAGGACTCGTACTAGCTGTATTCATACTGATGAAGCTGTTTGGATGAGTAGTGAAATGTTTCTATCTCTCAAGAAAAAGGAGTCCAGTAGCCATGACTCAACTTCCAGATTTCCTTATGCTAGTGTATTTTATTCATGTGGCCACCACATGAGAAAGACAGATTGTATATAGCAGATGAAAGATAATAATGCTAGGGAAAAGGAAGTTGACAGGAAAAGAGGACCGCCAAATATGAGGGCTATTAACTCCCTAAAGGAAGCTATAGTCTTAAGTCCACAGGAGCTGAGCAGGACTGTTGAAGACAGGACATTTTGGAGATTGCTCATTCATAGTCAGAAGTCACTTGATGGCACATAGCAATGACCAATACGGTATATTCAAAAGGATTTGGGCCAGAAACAAATTGGTTTAAACCCTGTTCTGCAGTCGCACAAATGGCATAACATTTACAGGTGAGCTGCTGCAAGTTAAAGAATCTCAGTAAACATCATCTGAAGCCCACCGTAACGTATGACTTAGTATGTAGCAGACAAGATCCACAGAGATTTCTTAAATTATGGCAGGTTGCTTCCAAACATTGCACTGTTTGCATAACTACACAAAAGAATGTCAGCCCTTCAATAAGTTTTGTCCTTTTCATTATCTTAAAACCTGATATATGAGGCAACTATCTCATTCTGCTTAAAGACAGTATCAGCCTCACCAGTTTAGTTTGTGCCTTTTGTTTTTCTGTTGTCCTTACATAATATGCAACCTTTCAGAACGCTATGTGTTACTGTCATGTTTCCTTACTCCAATGCCATAACGGTACATTAAGACATATAGATGCTTTCTCTTCATATCCCGAGTATATGAAGCTTATGTACTCTGACATTCAGTGGTTTTGATTTTGTTTGGAACTGCATCTGGGCTCCTGCCCATATGAAGACTTCAAAAGAAGGAGAAGGCTATCAGGCTTAAGGGACACCTGATACAATCTTGGGAATTATGCTGAGAGAGAAATATACTTGAGACAGTTGATGGAAATGACAGATGAAGAGATGGCTTGGGCACAGAGATAGCTTCATCCAGCTGTCACTGGAAAAGGAAGAGAATGATGGAGTGCCATGGGTTATAGCTTGGGAACATCAGCAGAAGAAAATTAATAGTATAGTAACTGGACCTTGGCATCCTCCAGTTCATCAGTCGTCTTTTGCTAGATGACACTGTGAGGTGTGTATGTGTGTATGTGTGTGTTTTAAAATCCTCCCCCTGAACAGTCTATCTGTCCCAGAATGTAACACAAAGCAGTTATGCATTTTAAAACAGATAGATATAGATAGATAGATAGATAGATAGATAGATAGATAGATAGATAGATAGATAGATAGATAGATAGATAGATAGATAGATAGATAGACAGACAGACAGACGTTTTAAAGGAGCTGATTTTGGATTAAACCAAACTCCTAAATGGGAATTTGGATAGAATGTGTTATTTCTACTTAGATTAGTGATAAAAGGATCTATCCTTCCTTATTTTTCAGCATATAATCAGCAGTAACAACTGGCAGAACTATAATTTCCTTTTAAGTGTCAGAAAAAGGATGTAAGTAAAGTGATACACCTCAATTTGCAACATAAACACAGAAATATAATATCAACAAGTTTTACAAAGGGACACACCAGAGCAAGTAATTCGTTACTTGCCAGCAAACGCAGTCATTTTCCACCTCCCAGAATTTCTACAATTAGAACAATTACCTTCTATTTTTAAAACATTCCATTAATGCATTGTTAAACAGATGGATTATGCACAGATCATTCTGTGTGTGCCCTTTAGCATACACCTTTCAGTCATTGGCACTGAGTCCCAATGATACAGTACAGTGGTACCTTGCATAAAGGAATTAATTCTTTCCAAATGAAATTATGTTAAGCAAATTTTCCTTTATACAAATTCCCCATAGGAATGCATTTAAAACAGAGTAATCCCTAATCGTGACCATTTTTATGTTGTACGGATTTGCCCCATAGGCGATTCTGTCAAGCAAATTTCCCCTATCTCTGGAATTTTTTATGTTGTACAAATTTTATGTTATACAAACTGTTTGTTATACAAGGTTCCATTGTATTTCCATTTCTTTTCTTGGTGACTGAACAGGGTTAGAAATTATACCCAGCACAAACATTCACATGATTTAACATATTTGGATGCTACAAGTGTGCATAGCCTTTACATTCTCTTTCCACTGCTGTTTTTGTCCTTTGAGCTCCAAACAGTAGATATTCATGAAGTGACACACAAATACTGCCAAAACAAATTACTTTTAAACCTCCTCAATTAATATTGCTGCATTTACTCCTTTCGTATACTGTAATTCACTGGTTCCATAGATTGTTCATAGAAGGAAATCTATAGATAAGAATTATAATGAAAATCTCAGAGACAATTATTTATATATGATGAAATCAGTAGAATTATCCATCACACACCATTAAAAATATTCCATGTTGCTGAGAACAGGCTTGATTTATACAGCAACGTCAAATGATAAATATGTTCATGACCATGAGTAGCAAGACAGAAGGCATGTTTGAATAGTCTTGGTGTTAGTTTAAGGTGTGCATAATTCGCCGTGGCCAATTGCAGCTAATTAATAAGGTGCTGGGACAGATCTCAACTGCGCAGGCAGGCACATGACTGAGATGCAACCTGGTACTTCTTTGACTGGTTGCAATTATCCAGGACAGGTTATGCAAAACTTGCATGAACACCAAGAAGATGTTGGCCTGTAAATATGTTCATATGTACTCCCCCTTTCTTCCTTTGCCATATAGCTCCTCTTTTGGGTTTTACACAGACACAGTACACCTTATGCTACTAGTAGGCAATGTGAAGCAACTGCTTCAGGCAGCCAGTGGGGGAAGAGGTGACAGCTTCCCCATGAACCCATCAACCTTTTTCTTGGTTAGGAGAAAGACATGGATACGTCATGTGATCTGTTCTAAGTCTCCCGAATTAGCCTGCTGCCTCAGGTATCTCATCTCCAGTGTTGAAATAAGAATCTACTCCCAATCCAGTCAGCTTCTGTACAGGGAATGTGGAGGCGGATGGCTCAAGAACCAAATGGTTACAGGCTGGCCTTACGGCATAGATTGATAGGCCGAGCCCATCCAATGGTCTTTAACATTCCCTTGCTATAGCGCACATGGTTACAATGCAACATGCTTTGATCCAGGCTAATCTGTGGGGAAACATGTTGACACACAGTGGCAGCCATTTTGTATCATTGAAGCTGCAATCTGAAGCAAGTCCAGTTTCACTGATGTTTACAGGGCTTATTTCTGAGTTAACCCAATTTTGCTGCCTAAGGTGAAACAGCAAATGGTGCCCTACCAACTCAAGTTAAGGCACCTTGTTGTTCAAGTAACTAAGACCAGACAGGTTACTATGGCACATGAGGCAGAAAAAAACCCCACACAGCTATATCTTCCCCTTTCTGACTCAAAACAAATAAAATAATAGAAGATACGGATCATTTGTTACCCTTTCGTGACAATCAAAATATGCTGCCTGAAGCAGTTGCCTCACCCTCTAATGATGTAGCCATACCTGGTTTTGTGGGGGAGTGTTACAATATATAATTTATATGTCCCCAAAAGAAAGCATTGTTTTACAGAACACTGCCTGTGAATGCAGTACAATAAATCATTTCAGACACTGCCTTTTACAAATCATTCTAGCCTCCTGCCAGCTTTATTTACAGGAGGACAAGGTCCTAGTCTCAAGCCCTCCACCTCTTGCATCAACAGGAAATTGGTCCTATTCTGTCAACTCTGGCTTGAGCCCCATTGCTGATGTAAGCCCAATGCTCTTTTCTTTGGCTGAATGCCACTTATAATAGAAATAAACACTTCCTAATTAGCAGTTATACCTGTTAGCTGCTTATTTGTTAGAGAGTGAATTAGTAACCAGCCCTTGCCTGGGTTAAAACTCTCCACAACTCGAGAAATGATTCTTGCTCACAGAGAAGATCAATACCTGCCAGCCTACCCTTTACAAATACATTTCTCCCTCACCCTCGGCACGGCGTCTCCGTTACAATGAGCATTTTGATTCCAGTAGGGTGAAGCAGAGACGGATGGTGGCGACACCTCATAGCAGGTGGTCCATTGTACAGTGTGATGTATTAATGGGTGAGATTGTTGAAGCAGTCACATTGTTTAATGATATACTGCAATGCCTTTTATAAAATTCCTGATAACTAAATAATACAGCTGCTGATATAGTGTATATATAAAACACACACACACACACACACACAAACACACAACTAAAGAAAAGACCATGGAACAATTAGCCAATAGAGTACAGTATTTCAGCAGTTCCTTTCTGATTGCTTTATATAGGAACACAACTTGTGGGTGGGAAAAAGCAAGGCATGGGCCCCGGGTGCTGCACTGTTGTGTGAGGCAAAATATTTGCAATTTCTGCTATTCTGCACCCCCCCCCCCCGCTAGGGTGTATGTGTGGAATCCCAGGTTTGCTCCAGTTGACACAGACCCTAGCTGTGGGCCTGGCTTTGTAAATGATAAATACATATATATTAGTCATGTTTCAGCGGATGGCTAAACAAAGTTACTTGCTGACCTAGGGCATGGCATTGTTGACTCCCTATAAATAGGCTCCTGCGATGGTTTGGCAATATATGCCACATTTGCTGAAGTTAAACAGTTTCTGAGTAGGTCTACTCTAGGCCAAGACAAAAAACAACACAAAAGACCCCAGCACAAGTACCGTACAGACCAACCATAATGAGAAACTTTCCCCAGCGTACTTAGTGTGTTAGACAAAAATAATAAGCAAATATACGACACTGTGTGGCAAAGGAGCACAGCTAAGGAGTTCTGAAGTAACCACAGGTTACTTTGACAGTTACTTCACATTCCGTTCGTTCCTCCTTGCTGTCCTGCTTGGGACCAGTACAAAAAAAACTTACTTCACAGCATGACAGCAGAAAGTTGTCTCGACCACGCCCCTGGAACTGGGAACAGAGCGTGACAAGCCGTACCTGTTCCTGGGCTGGGGAATTCTCTTGTCACGTTCCTTCCCGGTTCCTGTTCCGAGACAAGGGAATGTGTGGTAACAATTGTCACGCAACAACCAGTGTCCACCTAGTGGTCAGCAGCTGAAGCGGCATTCAACATTATTTTCCCTATAGGAAACACCATGCAGTGCAAATGTTTATTAATGAAAGTACGGAAAATCCTGTAGCTTTGACGTGTAAATCCTGCAAGACCAGTAAATCGAAATATCAAAAAAGTTTTATTTACAATATTTTTCAAAAAGGGTTAATAAAGAAAGACAAATGCATAATTTGTCACGGAACAAGACTGTGAAGTAACAGTTGTCACAAGAGAAGTAATCACACCTGTGAGTAAACAGAAACAGGGACTGAACAGGGACAACATCATGTGACCGCAAACAACGATCACCTCACTCTGCCCAATGGTAAAGCTAGCCCTGGTTCTAAGTCTTATCTGTGCCTCATTTGGGGACTACCCAGGGCATCTAGGCCAAAAGTCCTCAGCCCTGCAGAAGAACAGTAGTCTATACACAAAAACAAAGGTGATTGATATTTATTATGTGAAATGTTGTGTGTCTTTACCTGTTCCGTGAAGCCATTGTATCACCCCACCCACACCCCAACAGAGACTTTGATAGATTTGTTGCAGCGCCACTGTGAACTAATATTGCCCTGTAAGCCAATATACTTTACCCTGCAAGGCCAGCTCAAGAGTTTGGTGTCTGATGCAGAAAACCTAGATTTCTCCAGAGAGCCAGTCAGCATATGACAATTACTGCAGAAGCCAGTAACCTCACTCAGCATCACAGCTGGGCCTGGACAGGCCAGTTACTCTGGAAAACCAAGACATTTAGCTTTTTCTTTGGTTCCTGCCACCTTGCCTCCAAGTTTTGTATTTAGCTGTATTTTGTTCTGTGACTAGATATGGAAGGCAATTCTGATTACTGAGGCACTCATATCCAAGAGAATCGTGTCACTGGAAGAATCACATGTTGACCACAGGGAATACTGTACACCTTTTTAAAAAAAATATCAAGTTTGAGTCGCAGTCCAATTACCAGACATGGCCAAGATGTAGCTACCCTTCTGCGCATCTTACATTCATTGAGCAAGGTGAACCATCTTTTGTTGCAGATGTGAAATGGCTTAGGTTGGCCCCAAATCTCTCTGCTTGTGTGTAAAGTTTAAGAGGCCCATTCCTTCCAAGGAGATCTCATGGCTGTTGAGATCTTCAAGTATATAATCAGAGAACAGAGGCAGCTATGCAGGAATAACCTTAGTACAGCACACTCCACCCGATATCCCTGCCCTAACCTCAAGATGCCTTGTGATTTGTGTCTGTGCAAAAGGCCATGAACTGCTGCTTGTATTCCTAGACAATAATGGCTAAAAAGTCTATGTGTGATATAATACCACTGTTTTTATAATTTTGATTGACTGTGTCTGGTATTTTAATTAATAATATAAAGAAATCCTATCCATAACACACCTCCAGCTTCTCCCACCCAGAATGATCAAAATAGCAATCAATTTTCTCAGTGATAAGAGTTCAGTGGAAATAATGAACAGCTGGAAAAACAAACCAACCCCTGTCCTATGCCACCTTCCTGATCTATTCTGAAATATAGTAGACTATTACAGTACTTGCAGGTAGTTGAAATCTATGCACTATAAAAAAATAATGTTTTACAGTACTATTTTAAGACAGGGACTGGCTGATGGGAGTTCAATTATTACAGGAAATGTATTTGGGTTGGGCGGAGAGTAAAACTTAACTGAACTATTCTGCACCATCAGTTTCTGTAAGGCCAGGAACTTCTTGATTAATATTTTAACAGCCTTAGTCACATTGTCTGCACATCTCCATCTGATCTCTCTCCTTTTTTTCCTCCAAAGGAGCTTTCAGAAAATCTCAGTGCAAATGTGAAAATTAAGCACTTGTTCCTTGAGAAAATTCTGATTTAATGCTTCCTTTTCCAAGTGGAGTATGGAATAAAAATATGTGTGCATTAAGAGAACTAAAAGAGGCTTATCCAAAGAAGGGAAGGCTTCTTGATCTAATGGGCAAACAAAAGATCTGCAGTTCTGCACCAAAGGTGGAGGAAACATGTAGATGATCAGATGCTGGACTATAACTCTTCTGCCTGGAGAGTTATATGCAGCAGCATAGGGAGGCAAACGGTCCCCACCACTGATCCACAAGAGTGCGGGAAATCTTCCCTGCATTTCTCAGCCAAATAAATAAATAAATAAATAAATAAATAAATAAATAAATAAATAAATAAATAAATACAGCATGAAGGGGCCCCCACATCTTTGGGAGGAGCTAAGAATAAGAATGAATCCGGTAACCTACAGCGAGAGCCTTGACAGCAAATAAGCATGCAAACATGATGGTCGAGACGGCTGCCCTGGGCCAGCATAAAAGCCCAGGCGACGATCTCACCCAAATCTGCCCCTTGGATCTTTGGCATGACTTGTTGATTGTGCAGCGTTTTCTCCGGGCCGAACCACTGCGCGTGTGCACTCCCCCCCCCCCATTTCGAAAGGCGGAAAGGCTCGCGTCGCTTTCTGCCAGCGGAAAGGGATTTGCAGCGACGAGGAAACGAAAACAGACTCGCTGCTGTGGCTCCCCCCTGGTCCACCTGGCCGAGAGTGCGCCGAGTGGCACGTATGCAAGGCAAGCCGGATGCCCTCGTTCTCTGCTTCCCCAGGTCTGGGTGCAAAAGCCTCCCTGCGCCGGTCTCGAGGGAGGAAAAGTGGAGTAGAATACCCAACAAGCACGTACCAACCGGCGTGCATTTTTCCTGCTCGTTGCAGGATGTTCAGGAAGAGTACGCGCGGGAACCACCGCCGAGACGGGGTTGCCCGCTAACGCGTGTCCTTGCGCACTCAAGTGCCAGAAGGATCCGCACCCATAGACCGGTGCAAATCCAGCTTGCGCGTGCTTCCCCACAGAGCAGCCCGGCTTCGCGGGGTTGTTCTTCCCTTTCGCTTTCCGTTCAAGACTTCTCGGTCGCTCAGAAAAATCGAAGCTGCCTTCCGAAAACGGAGCAAAGCAACCGGCGGGGCCGCGTGTTTCTAGGAAGACCGGGAGAGAAACCTCCGCCGATTCCCGGTATTACCTTGCAGAAGAAGGCCGGGGATGGGGGAGGAGGAAGAAAGAAGGATTGGGGAGGAAAAAAAGGGGGAAGGGAGAAGAAAAAACTGCTAGATCCGTTTCTCCCTGGCTTGTTTTGCTTTCTCTAATTGGTCCTGGGGGAAGCAGAGGACACGGACGGGAGGCAGGACTCCACTCAAGCACGGTTCATTTAATTGGATCCCCCCCTTTAAAACAAAACCAGGGGGGAATTACAGAGAAGAAAGTGGAAAAGAAAAGAAAGTGGACGCACGCAAAGCTCGAAGGGGTTAGAGATGTTGAAGGAGAGAGCGTTCCGTTAAGAGAAGGATCGCACGGCTTTCTGCCTGGGGAAGGGATCAAGCGATCCAACCCTTCGGAATTGTCCGGGAGAAGCCGGACCGGGGGGGGGGGTGGAGGCCGGAGAAAGCGCAGTCTGTCCTACTAGGGTTAAGTGACCCGTTTCTGGAACGTTGAAATGTCTTCTTGGAGAGCATCAAAGCGCACTGGCTCAACTCCTCCGTATGGGTCCCGGCGTCTTAGCGTGGGGAGCAAGGGAGGGGGCGGGGCGGGGCGGGGCGGAGCCTCGCCCCACCCTTCCCGCCGACCGTGCTTGGCTCGATCCGTGCGATTCCAAAACGCGTTCCGAAAAGTTCGTCGCCTCCCCGTAGAGATCGCGCGCGCTAGGAGAAACACGAACAAACCTTTTTATGCCTGCCACATACGCGCGGGAGTATTTATTTTTATTTTTAAGGGTAACTACGGGGGGAGTTACAAAAGATCAACCTCCTTAAGTATCAAAACAGCTCGGGTTGCGAAGCCCCAAAACGTTGGAAAGGAAAATTCTCCCGCCTGCCAGGCGGGGAAAGCAAGGGGGCGGGAGGAGGGAGGCAGATATTAACCTTCCCCTTAGTCCCGGTTTTCACCCGGTCCGGCTCAGACAGGCGTGGAGTGCGAAGCGCTGCACCGGGGCAAAGGCAGCTCGGGCATTGGAAGAAGCTGGCGGGGTGTTTGTTTATTATTATTATTATTATTATTATTATTATTATTATTATTATTATTATTATTATTATTAAAGAGTGAGTAACCCTACAGGGACTCTTCTTGGCCTTTAATTAGTTACCAAACGGGAGCCACTCCCCGCAGGCACGCGAAAAAAGCACGAGAAACTCCTACGGGGAGCAGCCGAAAGAATTACCTATCGCCCCAGCAGCTGCATCTCCCGTCTCCTCCTCCTCCTCCTCCCTCCCTCCCTCCCCTTTACACACGAACAGACACACGCACGAGCACACATAGCCCTCCTCCCTGCTTCCCCTGGTTCGTTCCCGGGGTTGCAGCCAGAGGCTCATTAGCGAAAGGGAGGGCGACAGTTCTCGCTCAGTCTCTCAAGTTGGCCCCAGTTGGCTGGCAGTAGGCGAAGCTGGCGAGTTCGGAAAAGCTTTCTGAGCGCCGAGGATCTCTCAACTGCCCCCCCCCCCCGCCGCCCGCCCTCCTTCCTTCTCCAAAGGATCGGGGCGCAGCAAGGATTTGCTTCGCCAGGGGATCGCGGCTTCGCCTCCCCCTCCCTGCTCCGATTTTTGCTCTTGATTCTGCAGGCGCCTTTTGATTTGATTTTTGCCGCGGAGCGTCTGGGCGTCAGGGTCTGTTTGTTTTCTTCCTGAAAAGCTTAAGCAGCCTGGGGAAGAAGAGGGCGAGGGGGGCGGCGGAAGCCACGGAAAGAAAGGGGAACGGACGGGAGGGCGAGATCCTTGCCTCGCTTCGCTTCCCCCCCCTCCCCGCACCTTTTTACATTTGCAGCTTCTGCTCCCTGTTAGCAAGAGGGAGGCGGCTTCTCCGCGTTCAAATTGACTCGGCGTGTGCGCGTATCGGGAGACGATCGCCTGCTTCCCGAGGGGCGCGGGCTGAGTTGAGCTAGCTGGGCTGAGGCTGCCTGGAGTCATCCATCCATCCATCCCCTTCTGGTCCTGGCTGGGAGGCCGCGGAAAGTGGTGCGCCTTCGGAGGGAACGCGTCCTTTTTTGCCTCTTCCTCGGATCCACGCTCCGCCTGATGCTGTCTGGGCTTTTTATCCTTTCTGGGTTGGTTGCTCTTTTCCTCGCCAGCTATGAAGCTTCTGCCTTGAAGATGGAGACTATCTGGGTTTTATTTCTCTCTCTGGTCCCAGTCTACACCAGGGGACAAGGGGTTTATGGTAAGAAGCCGGGGCGGGGGTGTTTGTGTGGGAAGTTTCCTGGGAATTTAGGGTGGTGGTGGCGGCAGCGGCTTATGAATCGGAAGGTTCACGCCGTGATCGTAGCAAAGTTTGTGGAAAAAAAACGCTGAGCACCTGCAACGGGGAGGAAGCAGATCCCGGGGACAGGGGCATGGAAGCAGCCAGGGGGCTTCCCACAGCCCCCTTAGCGACTTCTTAATTCCTTTCCGCCGATTTTCCCTTCCCCACCCCGAGAGACTGGGGTGTTGAACCCTTTGGCAACCTCAAATCGAGAAGCTTTTGCCATTATTATTATTATTATTATTATTATTATTATTATTATTATTATTAT
>JAHTLZ010000275.1:27132683-27150480 GCA_023846285.1 Phrynocephalus versicolor
TATTATTATTATTATTATTATTATTATTATTATTATTATTATTATTAATGAATGGATATCTTTTAAGGGAAAGAAGAGCGTACCCACGCGCCTACCAACTTGTTCGCGAAGAGATACTTGACACCCTCGAGGGGCAGTAGGAGGGGGTGTCTGCAAAATTCACATGTAGTTTTCCGGAGAAGGACCAAGCTTGCCGTTTCGAATGGGGTGGGGTGGGGGGTGCGGGTTCCGATCTTTCCTCGGCTCACTCCGCACGCAGCCCTTGGATCTCCCCTTTGCCTTAAGCTCGGCACCAGCCCCCTCTTCCGCCTCTTCCCGTTTTGCTCACCCTCCGTTCGGGTTACTTGTTGAGACTGCTCCTATGGCACTATTTGTGTGCTGGGAGTATTTTGTGCGCGTTGATAGGCGCCTGAAAAGGCAGGCGCGGACCAGGCGGCTGTCTTCTAAACAGTCCTTAAAATAAAAATTTAAAAAATCAGCCTCGGATCGTTTTGATCGCCTTAGGAACAGGCCCCACTTGTACCCGCTATAAAGCATCGCCCCGCGCCCCGAGTGCGGTGGGAGGGAGGGATCGAGGGTTTGCACGAAGGTAAACGGGAGGAAGGGCCACGCTCGAGGTTCCCCAACCAGATCGTGATCCAGCTCCCTGATTTTAAAATAAAGCGGGATTCCACTAAACTCTGCTCAGTGACACCGCGCATGTCCGCCGCCGCTGTTGCTGTTGGGAAGTCTCCCACCTCCACCCCCGCTATCTCCGGGGAGTTCCCAGGGGCTTTTGGGGAGCAGTAGCGATCAAGGGGCTAGAGAGGGAGGCAGAGCGAAAGGGGCAAGGCCGGCTGGCCAGAGGTGAGGGAGTACAGTAGTTCTTTCCTTTCAGTTAACCCGTTTTGCGGATAAAGCAGAAGGCGGCGGGGTGGGGGTGGAGGATGTTGATTGTCTTTTTTCTCTCCCCTTGCGGCTGTTTCCAATGATCTGCTTCTTAAAAGCGAGTTCTGAAAGAGATCCGTTCCAATATCACAGTAGGTTGAGAGGGAATATTCACAGCAAGTTGGCACACAACTTGCTAGGGAAAAAAATTCACACACGCTCGCACATACGGTGGGTTAGTAGTAGTAACACAAAATAATGTACTGTATCACCAACCAGCATCTTGGGACGGTGCAGTGGCACAGACACGCCTGCTTGGGCACAGGGGAGGGACTTGTGTCAATGGCCACGGAGGCTTTCAGGAACTGCTAGGGACCGCTTAAAAGCGTAGGAATCAGCATTTCCAACGCGTAAGAAAATATTTTTTAAAGAAAGGAAATGGCCGTGAAAGCAGCTTCACCAATTCTTAAGAAAGCAAACTCACCGGGCTTAATAAAGACCTGCTCATTGGCTGTAGGCTTTCCTTCTGCACGGGTGTAAAATCAGTTCTCAAGGTAGGACTCTCTTCTACCCCGGGATAAATCCTTGGGAGGAGGTTTAGCTGTTGGTTTGGAGAGTTGCCAAGTGATGCTCATGAAGTTTCTAGTACAGTACAGTATGTGTGGTGCTTTCAAGTGCTAGATGATGGAACTTCAAAGTAAAACCCTCCTCTGAACAATAGCCACCAAATTGGAAAGTGAAGAATTGATAGAAACTCATTGTTCAAAAAGTATATTTTCTGAAAGTTAACAAGGGAAAAGGTAAAGTGAAAACTTTTTTCCTCTCCCTCCTCCCCCCTTTTTTTGACCTTCGACTGCTTCAGTACAGGTAGTGAGATGAAGAGAAAGCCCATTCTTTTCAGCCTCTTCCTTGGTGCCTAAAGTTGCCTAGCAAGCTTGCACATTCCTCAAAGTCCTGTACCCCCTTTTAGGGAAGAAATTAAGGATTGAAGGCCTTCAGTGAGTTAAACAAGATTGACAGAAGCAGCATTTAGCTGACTTTTTGCCTCTCTCTTCTGCCCTAAAGCTGGAACTTTTGTAGGTCGGTTTAATGATGCATTTTTCTTTTTTTTAAAAGTGTGTGTGTGTGTGTGTGTGTGCAGGGGGGATGATTCTTCACTTCCTTTAGGGCTAGATTTTAAAAGTACAGCTTATTTTTGTTTTTGAAATAGCTGTTTTCAGTAGATGCTGATTCCTTTTTGCTCCTTGGCACCCCATTGCCCCATCCATTCTCTGTCAAAAGAGAAAAAGGAAAAACAGGTGGGTGGGTGGGAGAATTTAAAGCCTGGAGGGAAGTTATGAGTACCCAGGAACAGTTGGATGGGAGGGGGTTTTAATCTCTTTTTGACCAGAGCAGGTTTTTACACCCCCATGGGTATTTTAGATGTTCCCAGGAAAACTTTTTAAATATAATTGGCCTGACTGATGCAATGCAAGCGGAACTAGCGGTGCATTTGCTCTCAAAGCCCTCCTCAACCCCTTCTAGATTGTCCATCTCCTTGTAATTCTGGATTTTCAAAATCCTCCAACCCTGGGTTTTATTCCTTAGGCCTTTCTTCCTCTTTTTCTGTCGATTCCTCCCAACCGCTAGATGTTTAGAATAATATCAAGATGGGATGGCATTCCAGGTAAGAGGGCAGGAAAGGCTGGCTAGAAACACAAGCATATCTAAAGGAAAAACGCTCCTTAAAAGCATGTGCATCATATAACTTCTTTATTCTGGAGGGTTTTGGTCTCTTCTGCTTCTGCAGCCTTACAAACAAAATCTGTCTGCCTTCTTTCTGCTATTGACTGGGAGACTAAAACAGCATTAATATAGAACTGTTTGTCTGCATCGGGTTCACGCCATTGGTAGCACCAGTCCATTAACTTTCAGCTTTTTCCCAAAGCGTTCACCAATCTCTGCAGTTTGTTTAAAATGGTGCAGCGGGAATTATTGATGGCTTCTTGCCATGCTCTACCAAAGCAGTTATATTTGTGAGATATAGTAGTTTAAATTAGAATTAGAGACACCCTCCCCAGCCCTTCTTTTCTTTTGCCCTAAATTTAAGTCTTGAGCAGTAGCCCCAAGCTATATATAGAAGGACTATTTCATGTTCTAAGGGGTTGTCTCTTGTGGTGCTTAATGTGGAAATGTTGGGAATTCAAGTGTTGCATTTCAAATGCTCTTCTCTCTCCCCCATGTTTCTTTTGAATATTACAGTGGCTAAGGGAGGAAGAGGGAGGGTGGGAGACTCCTCTCTCTCTCTCTCTCTCTGACACACACATATTAGTATGAAGGCTATAAATACGTTTTATCAGTCTAAATCTAGTGAGATTAAATCCGCTTAATCCAGAAGACATGCCCTTTTAAATAATAACCCATGTGGACATTCATAAAAGGCCTCTGCCATGGTTTATTGAGATGAATAGAATAAATACAACATGGGCTAAAAAGACAAAACACTTGGAGCAGAGACTCAGATTAATTGGAAGTCCAAGTGCTTCTCTTTGCTTGCTACTAGAAAAAGGCTTGTTACACAAATTGATGTTTGACATAATGACTGAGCCCCAATAATCTGCCTTTTCTTTATTATCTGATTCCATCCATTTGGCCTGTTTATTGGGAAGCCAAGCTTAAGCTGGCCCCCAGGAAAACTCCCCCCCCCACACTACACACACATGCACACACTGCCTCTCTCCTTTGAAGGCACCCAGCTGTTAAAAGCTGTCAAGTGTTAAAAAGTCAAGCCTTGCCAGGTTGCTGGGGACCTCCCTGTTTTCTAAGGCAGTGTTCACGCTGGCTTACTAAACTCATGTCAGTACATGAACAAATCTTGAACAAATCTCTCACACGGTCTGTGCTTTTGTCACTGTGGGCTGTTCCATCCCTTGTAGAAGCTACATGGTAATGTTTTGTAGATGTAACTGCTCCAGAAGAAATGTTTTTGCCCCCATAGAGAAAACTGCGGTGACATTGTGAAGTATGACAGGATGCGAAGTGTGGGCTTTGTATGTATGCGTGTATGCTGTATGCCACCCCCGTGGTTGCTTTTAGGGGTCCCTTGGCCTCATCAGTCTTCCCACTCACATGAGCAAAGATATGGTTTTCCACTGCCACCAAAAATAGTGAACTGTTCAACCTCAAAGTCTCTGGGAGAGTGGTTCATCTGTTTAAGATTGCTATCCCATCTGTACAAGGTTTACCACACCTCCAACATGAATTTTCCAAAACTCCATTTTCCAGAACCCAAAATGATCCCGTGTTCCACTCACTCAGCATGGCTGAAATTGCTCTCCAGTTTAGCAGAGTGAGAAGTGTCATGGAAGGACAGCAAGTTGGTTATCATCAGTTATTGTGGTTTTATTTCAACAAGACAGGCAGTTTGGGGATTTTCTGACATCATAGCATGGTTAATATGGCTGTTGTGTGCAGTAATTGGTTTTGAGTCAGCCTTGGTGCAGGGGCGTATCTGGGGGGGGGCTGAAGGGTACTGCCCCGGGGGCAGCAATCTGGGGGCGCCTGGAAGGGGAGCAGCAGGAGGAAGCCGTACACCTTCCTGCCAGCAGTCCCCCTTTCCCACCTGGGTCCTGCTGCTTCATGTCCACCCATCATCCACCCGTGCATGCTCCGTTTGTTCGCTGGCTCAGTGCACAGAATTTGGAATAATCTGATACTATGATTGGAAAATATTAGAACACCCTCTCTTAAAATACTTTATTCATCAAGTTCAAATAAAACATTCCATAATCATTTTTTATTTTTTCTATTTTTCCACTTTTTTTTGGAAAACAAGGCTTCAGGGGAAAAAATGAAAAAATTGTTTTGCCAGGGCCTTCACATCTCTAGAAGGACCCCAAAATGGTACATTGCTTCTCCCTGATACTCCATCTGACCCTTTGCATTTACAGTCTGATCCAGTCTGCAACAACATGACCAGTCTCGACAGGTCCTAAGTTGTGAACATGTTTGAGGAGATAATTTAGGTTTCTTTTAATTTTGAGAGCTCACTTTAGTTTTGAGGACCCTGCCTCAGATTGCAGATCCTCTCCTCTTTGAATATGCTCTTCACAGCAACATTGGCAAAGGTGCTATATTTGCTGTGTTGTTCTGTGTACTTTTGACATCAGCTTACGCTGGTAGTGTCTTCTGTATGTAGGCTTTTCTTCTGTGGAGCAGAGATGACCCATCTGTTCCCTTAGCGTTCCTGACCCATGAGAGTTCTATTAGGGTTTTTAAAAGTCCGGGAAACCAGGGCTCTAATGTCTAAGAGAGAGTGTATGTATCTCTGAAGAGGCCTAGGCAGCTGTTGCTATGAGGTGTGAGATGGGTTGGAGAACAAAGTTCATTCCCATTCCAATCCTCCTGTGAAGGTACCTCACCAAGCCTTAGAAGTCGGAGCATTAGAAGGTGAGCATAAACAACTCTGTGCCAAGACTCTGTGCCCTCTTGATTTGAGCACGCCACACCATTATAGGAACAAGAGCAGGTCCAGCTTTTTTGGCCTCATTCCTCTGGTGGGAGCTGTCATTTTGGCTTCAGAGCACAGCCTAGGAATGACACTCCCACATCACGGATCTGCACTACCACCCCTTCTCATTCCTTTCCTTGTTTTCCCAGTGTTCTGCCAGCTTAGAGAAGGGTCCAAAGGTAAGGTGTGCAGGTTACCTAGTATTTAGTGCCACATTTTCCCCCAAAGTTTTCCTTCATTGATATTGGCTCCAGTTTTTTTCTCCTAGGTGAAGTAATAGCTTGGAAATAAATTATTTCTGGCCTACAGCTCCCATACCCCCTTAGCCACTGTAGCCCTTGGTTATGCTGTGTGGGTCACTTGAGGAACAGTTGTTTTAAAAAGTATAGTAAAACACTTTAGTTAAAAACACTTTTCTTGTGGAGAGGCTTTACATTCTGTGAAATAGACAAATGAAGAAGTGGATTGTTTTTTGTGGAGTTTTAAAATGTTTTTGCTTTTTGGGTGCCCACTTAGTTTACCTTGTCTATTTCATATTGGCTTTGCATTTATGCAGTGTGCCATCCTTATCACACATCAGGAAAACTATGTGAGCTTCAGTGCTGCATAAATGTATCATTTTCCAAAAGATTTTTCCTTCCTTTGTATTAGATTTTCATTTTCTGAACCAAGCATGCTTAGCATAGAATATGGAATTTAGCATTGGTAGTAAATCTTGTGAATGATTGGTGCTACTCAGATTGTTGTTGTTGTATAACCTAATTGTCCCTGACCATTGCAAAGCCTAAAGTCAGCATTAGGTCAGTAGTATTTTCATCGGAATAACCCACACAGCCATTTTAATATGCAATGCTGGGAAACTGACATTATCCACCTGACAGGTTGTTTGCAACTTACTGGTAGGAGTCAAAATATTTCACTAGGAAGTGTCATCAGAAACCACTATCTTATGCTAATTTTGCTGGGAACGTGAAGACAGATGTTGAATAATTTGACAAGAGCAACACAGCCTAGAAAATTATCACCATGTCAATGTTTTTGTCAGATTTTTGAGGATATACATATTTCAGACAACTTGAAAAGACGGAGTAAACCACTGTGAGTGTGTGAGTGTGCGCGCACAAGTGAAGATACATAAGTAAAACAAAATTAAAATTGAGGTATTCTCCTTTAGCATCCTGAATTCAAAATAGGTTGGGTTTTTTTTAACTGAACAAGTACTTTTCCCGCTGGAATCAAGGCTCGTTTAGATAACTGAAGATTGCTGAAGCATTCCAGTGGTTGCTTTGGGATTGTTATCCTGAGCCAACAAATCTAGTTTGCACTATCGGGTGTCCCACAGCACCTCACCCGTGACCTCTTGCTTACAGTTTCAATTCAGTCTCGAATCACTAGGCTTGTATCTTGAATAGTTTTCTACGCTACCTGCATGCTGAACGCTGATGCCCCTTCTGCTGTTTAGATGATCAATTATCCTGAGCCAAAGGCAAAGATAAGCACCCCCAATTACGCCATGGCTGTTGATCTCTCTGTTTTAGTCTCCATCTTATTGGTTGCATAAACAAATTAAGGGTGGAAGTGAGCTCAGGCGTTTCTGTTGAGAAAGAGCTATTTGTACATAGGCATCTCCAGGAAGCTCTTAGCTGTGCACCAAATGAGACTGCGAAGACATCAGTTAGGGATGACAGTTCTGCAAAGCAGCCTTCGCAAATCTGGCTTTCTCTGGATGTATTCTGGCTTTTCTCTGGATGTAGTCATTATCCCTGGCCAGAATATTGGGGATAATAGGAAATGAAGGGCACCACATTGAGGAAAGTGGCCGTGGAATGTAACTGATCGTGTATCCCTGTATTGGTCGTCAGTATCAGACCGCAGAACAGAGTTTACGCCTTCCTCTAATAACGAAGACAGTCTTAATTGGAACGAGGTTGCTGTTTTCTGTGACTGTTTCTTCATTTTTTAAATAAAAGCTGGTTTGAGCATGAAAATGAACTAGGATTTATTTTTTGTGGGAGTAACTCTAGGCTCCCCTTGCAATCTGTGTGCTCCCATTATCCTTTCTACTTCCAGTGTGGTTGCAAGGACAAAGCCTTTCTTTCTGGTTTAGATTTATTTTAACTTGTCATGTTGACTGGGCCAGATAAACTGTGGCTAATCTTATCTAGGGTTGTTTGAAATAAAGTTGCATTTCAACAGATAATTTAATTAATTAATTAATTAATTAATTACATTTATACAGTATACCACCCCATCTAGCAACAGGGCCACTCTGGGCGGTTTACAAAATTAAACAAATATCAAAATACAAACCATAAAACAGTATAATTATACAATAAATAAACAATACAGATTAACTACAGTTTAGACTTCAGGCATGACACAATTAGGTAATCTCAGTGACTGTCCATCAGCTGTATGGAAGGGAAATAAGTGAACCTAGTATGCTCATTTCTACCCTAATAAACCATACTTTGTCATAATGTCCAAATGTGATCTTCTTTGTAGACATGAAATAGGCTAACACTGTTGTTTTACCATGCAGAACTAAATGGAGCCTCCATCTACAAAATGTTCACAAGTGCTGAAATGATAAATATTTTTTCTCTTTGGTGTAACTCTTCCTTCAACATAGATGTTTCTTTAGGGGATTGGTGTCTTGACCTACTCCCGACTGAGTACCTAGTATACCCCCTTCAGATAAATGGCCTTGATTACCAATATTCAACTACCCAGTTGTCCAGCCTATTGCTCCTCAGAGACTATATCCTGGCAATATCATTTTCTTGTTAGTAGACTGCTCTGGAGGCATCTTGAGGGATCTAGAGAGGCCTGTTAAAGGAAAGAGGCAATGGAATCTGAGTACTGTATTATGTTTACACAGATAAGACTGTTCCATTTTCAGGGTGACTAACAGACTGAATGTTTGCATTTCTGACTTGAGGCAGTTTGGAATGTTACAGTGTATGTTTTTGCATGATTAGATACGCTTCGTTGAACACTTTTGGCTTGTATTCAGAGCATATGTGGATACTGAAGGGACATCTCATGATATTGCTTCTCCATCTTGGTCGGTATAACATAATCTATAATATACTGACCTTGTTTGTTTTTTGGACTACAGTTCCTGGAATAGCTCAGTCCTGCTGGCTGGAGGAATCTAAGAGTTGTAGTAACATGGGTAAATTGTCTCTCTGTCTCGTCTGTCTGCTGCAGAACATTTCCAAGCTGTAAGATCCACAGCAGGGAGAAACAGAGTGCTGATTCTTAGGTAAAAGTAGCTGGGACTCAACAAATAAAAACAGTGACTGTTACACCAGATTCAGAACGGATTCCTCAAACACCTGTACAGCTGCAACTGCTGCAGCCAATCAAGTGCACCAGTTTTAACATCACTGGACAAAATAGGCTTGTGTGGCTATGCTCAAGCATATTCAGAGAAAAAAGAGGGTAGTTTTTTTCATGACTAATGTCTGTGAAGATTCTCAGTCATCCAGGTGAGTTTATTTGGAAGTTGAGTCATGGCAACTGGACTTCTTTTCTTGAGAGAGTGAAACGTTTCGCTGCTCATCCAAACAGCTTTGTCAGTCTGAGGAGAGCTAGTTGTGAGTCCTCCATTTTATAGTTCTCTTTGATCCCATGTCACTCTGGTCTGAATTAGGCTTATAAGATGAACAATAGCTTGAATAGGCTTGTTAGGTGGACAGTAGTCTCAATAGGCCATTAGGTGAACAATGCCCTAAGGTACTACAACCCATAAATTTTGGGTCGTTAGTGGTGGAGGTGTGAAGTATTTTCGATTTGTCTGGGGATTTTGTTGAAGTCAATGCCTGATAAGTAACAGACTGTGCCTGAGCCCCTCACCTCTGTTGAAAGAGGGTTTTTCAGTATTCACATGAATGGCTTCCCTGACGCCTCTCTCAAACCACCTATTTCTCTGTTTAATATGTGTACATCATCTTTGTCCTTCAAAGTGGAGGTGTACTGCTGATTCTACTCCTAAGCTGTTGCCCCTCCTATGTTGGGCCATCCTCCTGTTTAATGGCTGTTAGTTTCTCCAATGTAGAGGTCTTCATACTCCTCACTGCATTGGACCCACATATACAGTCACCCCCCGCCATTTCGCAGTTCAGGTACTGCAGTCCCACTATATTGCGGGATCGCAGTACCTGCGCCTTGGGGACAAGCGGGGGTGGCGGTGGGGTGATCTCATCGCCCTGCGCTGCCCCCGGCCCCTCCGAGAAGCCTCAGAGCTGCGTGGGGGGGCGGGGGCCGGCAATCGCATTGCCCCGCGCCACCGCCCGCGCTCCTCTGAGAAGCCTCGGGGCCGCGCAGGGGGCGGCGGGGGGTTATGTGATCACCCCGTGTCACCCCTATGCGGCCCCAAGGCTTCTCAGAGGAGCGCGGGGGGGGTGCGTTGAGCGCCTCCCCGCAATCTCCATTGAAATGCATTGAGCCAATGCATTTCAAAGGAGAAATGTTCCCCATTGGAATGCATTGAGCCAATGCATTTCAATGGAGACGCCCCAGACGGCTGGGAGGTCAGATTCCCTTGCCGCCGCCGGCGTGCGCCGGTCCACCCCAAGACTTCTCGGACTGGCATGCACCGGCGGCAGCAGGGGGATCCGATCGCTCCCCACCCCCCAGACCCCACCCGACCCGCTTCCGCATATCGTGGATTTTCAGGCATCGCGGGTCGGGTGGGTCCCTAACCCCCGCGATAGGCTTGGGGTTACTGTACTATAATTGCTCCTTTTGTGTTTTGTTATTGGGTCCTTTGGGTGGACAAGTCTCTGCCTCAGTGTGTTTGTGGGTTTGAAGTAAACAAGGATGTTGTATTTGCCAAAAATCCTTTAAAACTTTTTTCAGACACTCCAGCCATGTAGGGAATGACCAGGTTCTTCCGTCGGATCTGGGTCTCAGGCTGATCGCTTGTTCTTCTGGTTCAGCATACTGCTTTGTTGAAGGCCCTTAAGTGCCTGTCTTCCTTCTTCTTGGCTCCCTGTGGAGCTGGGGATGCTCTCTGCTCTGTGGTTTAGGTTCCTGATGACTCCTAATTTGTGTTGTAATGGATGGTGGGAGTCAAAAAGTAAGTATTGATTTTTGACCAATCATCTATTAACTAAGCTTCTGCTGTCTTCTTCATTGTGGCCAAGGGAAGAAGAGTCTTGTTCATTCTGCATGACCAAACTCCATGGCTTACGATATTGGTCCTGGAAAGCCATGAAAATTTAATTTCTGGCTTTTAAAATTCTTGGTTCACTTTTCTCTTACCTACCCTCCTTCCTAGCCCCATTCTTTTGGTGGCTGCGGTGATAATGCTGTTCCTGAAAACCACTCTTTTATCTAGCTGCAAAGGGTCACAGTAATATTGTTATTAAAAACACAGACATATGGACTTGTCTGACTCTGAAGTGCATGCCTGCTTTTGACATTTGTATACGTGATTTGGTAGCCTGAGGCAAGCAACTTATCATGTGTTACTGAGGGTGCCTGTGAAATTGCTGCGTTTGAGGGATTCCGAGAATCTCCCCCACAATGTGTTCTAGTGATGAGTTGCAAAAATGAAATGTTCCTCCATTTTTGGACCCTTCTGATCTCGCTAGAAATGGACAGAATGGCCATCTATATCGTCTGTCAAGGCTGCATACCTAGCTGACTCCTTGAAGATCCAAGGCAAATGTGTAAACACATTCACGAATGTAGACATGATAATACAGAGAGAGATTTAGCAGAGTTTAATTAGGGTGAACTACTAAGTACTGATCAAGAGCGCTTGTTTAATTGTGTTTTTAAAAAAACCCGCTTTAATCCTTTTTGTGGAAGCTTCGTTCAGGCTTATGTTTCTTTCAGGCAGAAAATTATGATAGTGAAGATTCCATTCTAATTGTGGTATATATTGCTCTGCTGAGATGATGTCAAAACCAAAATGAAATATGAAGGGAATCAATAGTTGGAGCAGTAGATAAAGGAACTCAGGACAGAGGCCAGTACAGTAGGACCCCTGTATCCACTGATTCATTATCCACTGATTCAGTTATCTACGGTTGGCAGAGGAAAAAATTAAATAATTCAGCAGCCACAAAGCAAGCTGTAAAGCAAGCTGTTGTCACAAACAGCAGCTGTAAAGCAAGCTATTGTCACAAATAGCATCTGTAAAGCAAGCTACTGTCACAAACAGCAGCCATAAAGCAAGTTACTGTCTCAAGACAGCAGTTATAAAGCAGGCTACTGTCAGGAAACAGCAGTTGGTGGGTGGGTGGGCAGGCGTTCTCTCTTATCTATGGTTTTCATTATCCACCGGAAGTCCTGGAACCAATCCCCAGCGGATACCAGGGTCCTACTGTACTAGTTTAACAACTGTTTAAGCTATGGAAGGAAACCTACCAAAGGCATATAAGATTGGGAGCTTCATAGGACTTGGGTTGAGTGTTCCTTGAGTTTGTGACTCTGGGCTGTACCAATTTGGACTACAAGTGGAAGTGCTCACATACTTGAATATGCCTTGAATAGACAACCTTCAAGGCATGTTCAAGAATATAAGTTGGTTGAATGAATGAATGAATGAATGAATGAATGAATGAATGAATGAATAAATAAATAAATAAATAAATATGTTGTTGGATAATTAGTCAGCCAGAGAGAAGGGTTGGGGCACAGCTTTCTCTCTGATTTGCAATGTGGAGATAATGTTTATGGGAGGAGTATTTGAGTGTACAATTGAATGTTTTCAGCTTGAAGTGGAACAGGCTGGACAAAGGTTTACTAGTTTACATAGGCTGCATTACTCATTCAACCCTCAGGAGTATAAGAGTCCATCTTGTTCTGAGATGGGTTGTTGGTCCATTTCACCTCCGATCATCAACATTAACTGAAAGCAATGTTTTAGGTAACATTTCATCTTAACCCAACCTGGAAAGGCTGGGATTGAAGCTGGGAGCGTCTGTATCCAAACAGGTGATCCTCCACCAAGTTAAATATTCTGGGT
The DNA here is from genome assembly GCA_023846285.1 of Phrynocephalus versicolor. Taxonomy (NCBI): domain Eukaryota; kingdom Metazoa; phylum Chordata; class Lepidosauria; order Squamata; family Agamidae; genus Phrynocephalus; species Phrynocephalus versicolor. The sequence goes on from JAHTLZ010000275.1 coordinate 27,145,025, forward strand.
ATGAACCTATAGATAAATCCCACCATTGTCTTATTGTATTATTCTAGCAACTCAGGTTTGAGTGGTATGGTATCAAGTTGGCTTCATGTTCCTAGACTTTGCATGCAAAGTTGACCTCCAGTTCTGAATTCTGGCACTCCTAATCTAGTTTTTGAAGAATGTTAGGTGTTTCAAGGACTGGTTTTCCAATGCCATCTCCCAGTGAGTCTTTTTGGCTGAGCTAGGATTTGAACCCAGATGTCCCGAGTCCTAGCCCAACCTTCTACAGTGTATCCCAGGCATGCCCAAACTTTGGCCCTCCAGGTGTTTTGGACCACAACTCCCAGAATTCTAAGCCTGTATTTCCAATGGTCCAAAACAACTGGAGGGCCGAAGTTTGGACATGCCTGGTGTATCCAGTCCGACATTCTACAGCATAAACTCCCTACACTCCACACACATCAGATCGTTCTGCATTCTGCTGCAATTTAACTCTCCCAATACATGCATGCATACCCAATGTGTAATTTGGATCAGTTCCATCAAGCACACGTAATTGTATCTGTTTTGTAGTTTGTCTCCACAGTACCTTTCAGTTATAGCTTGGAAGAGCTGACTGAATCCAGTGCTAGATGTTCAGGTGCTTTTTTTTTTGGTCCACGGGTAGGTTGGTCCACCTGGACCTAGAGCAATTTAGCCCCTCCTCTAGCCAGTAGGGGGAGTGCTTGTCTACATTATTATTCAGTGAGACTTTTCTTGGGATGCTGGAGGGTACAAACTCCCCAAAACCACCTCTTCCAACAGTCAGCCGTGCCAATTTATTATTGCTGTTGCCTGTTTTGTTCCTTTTGATTTTAATTTTTATTTATGTAAGTCAAACATTCAAGCATAGTTTTTTTTTACAAGTACACATGTGAATTAAAAATCAGTATATTGTAGCAGAGAAATGCTTTGGTGTTTCTAGACCGCATAGCAGAAGAGAGACAGGAAACCAGAATTAAAGAGAAAATTGAAACCTCTTTGTAAATAATTTGTTCTGATTTTTCCTTCTCTGGAGTGGGAGTTGGATAACAACATTGGCCATTTACTCTGCTATTTATGTTAGATCACTAGAGACGAATTTGAATTGGAGCCTGATGATTAGACAGTGTAAAAGTCAATGGGAAGAAGCCCATTGTGGGACCTTCTTTCTTGAGCTAGCAGGGCGGATGTTAAATTTGTTCCAGTTGGCTTGACATTACTTTTTTCCAGTTCTTGTCCGTGTGATTACGTGAGCTGATACACAGATCTGCTGGGTGTGTGTGTGTCAGTTCGCCCCATCTGAGTACCCCTAGTCCCTAAACCATTTCTTCTATTTTTTTAAAGTTTTGATTCAGGACTGGAACAGAGTTTTGCTAGGGCACTTGGAAAAGTAATTAAAAGTGAGGAGGCGGTGCAAGTTGCCCGTTAGCACTTGTTAACACCTTAAGGCAGTCTCTGCTGTTGGTGCTCTGTGCAACTGAGTGTTTTGGATCTGCCCCCATTGACTCCTGCAAATTGTTGTCAGGGCAATTACAGTGATCTCACCCAGGGAAGCCCAATTTTGATGAGTGCAAATTGTGGTGGATCAAACAGGATATTCCCTGTTGCGTTGTTACCACCTAGGCAAAGAAATCTTTTCGAAGAAAATAATGGTAGGTTCAGAATTTGGGGTAAAAGACAGTGGGAAAAGAAAGGCCTGAAAGAAAGATATTTTATCTTGAAAAAAGTGACACATTTGGACATCAAGTCCCAGAATCCCCATTCAGCTTCAAGAATCCTTGGTTGGGGGATTTGGGGAGTTGCCACCCAGAAAAGTAAGTTTTTAAGATTCTGGATGTGAACAAATTGGGTAGGGACCAGATTATTCAGAAGGCAGGAACCTACACAGCTACCTTGAATAATATTTGCTGAGTACAGCCCAAGGTAGATAACCCATAAGAGCCCCAGACTATGGTTTTTGGCACTCTAATTTTAAGACCATTGCCTGGAAGCAAATATGTGATTCTTTCACTATGTCCTAATTCTTAAAAAATGTTCATAGAAGGAAAGGGCTGGTGGCTTAAAAATGGGGAAGAAAATTGGCTTTTGGGTCCGCATAAAACACTTGCATATTCTGCCTAGAGAGGGATTATGGCTCAGTGGCACAGCACATGCTTTATATTTATGAAAGAGCCATAGCTCTGGGGTACGGTACATGCTTTGCATGCAGATGCTCTCAGGCTTAGTCCCTGGAGCCTCCAGTTCAACAGGAGCCATGGAACAAAGAGGCAGCTGGCTGTTTTTGTTTTACACCTTGGGAGGTGTGGGAAAGGGGAGCAAAAAGTCTTGCTAACGAGCAAATTCTCTGTGCTACTTTAAAAAAAAATTCCATCTTTCAGGAAGGAGAAACATTTCCTCAATTTCCTGTTTGGCACTGAAGGACAAAGCAGGGTGTAACTGATATTCTTAATTATAGGGATGGGAAATGTGCCCCCATCCAGAAGTCGAATTATGTTCCTTGCAGTGATCTGGGAATTGTAGTTCCAAAAAGTAACTTTCCACATCTATGATCTCTTCTTCTGATGCCCTCTGTCTCCCTAAGAGAGGTGAGGAATGAACTCAGAGAAGAAATTCAGTGAGAGCTAAGAGGAAGGCTGCAGCAAGGGAGCGGAAGGCAGACTACCAGCATGTGTAGATTTATGGTCTCTTTGCATGGAATTACAATCCCTTCTGCTGGACTTCAATACTTTTATAGATGTGTTAGTTAGGATTTCTTTCTTTCTTTCTTTCTTTCTTTCTTTCTTTCTTTCTTTCTTTCTTTCTTTCTTTCTTTCTTTCTTTCTTTCTTTCTTTCTTTTTTATTTTGTTACTCTATTTTTTTCATTAAGGAAGATCCAAGGCAGCTTACATCTTTAAAAGACAGTATTTAAAGCTAAAAAGAATAAAAGATAAAACAAGTACCAGATTAAAAGTGTTAAACAAAAGCAGCACCAAAACATGTTTAAAAACAACAAAGCACAGCAATCCATTTAAAAAGCCTACACAGGCAGCTAGCCACTAAGGGAAAAAAAAACGCAAGGATAGGGCCAGGCTGGTTTCTTGTGGGAGGTAGTTCTAAATCTGGTATAGAGATGTAAAATTTCTGGAAACACGGGAAAATGTTTTTTATACCATTTTTTCATTTTTTAAAAATAAATTTTCTTTTTCATAGCTTCAGAATTTCTGGAAATGTTACACCTCTGGTTTGGGAGCAGTGTCAGAGAAGGCCCTTTCATATGTCCCCACCCAATGCACCTGTGGAGATGATGTTCCTGAGAGAAAGGTCTCCCTTTATGAGCCAGCTCTTATGCGCTTGCTCATAAAGGATGATACTGACTTTTAGACAGCCTGGATTCAAGCCATTTATTGCTTTCTTGCTTAGAGCCAGCACTTTCAATTTTGCCCATAAATGGATGGCAGCCAGTGGAGCTGTTGTAACTAAGGGGTTATGTGTCCCCTATAACCAGCCCCACTTAACAATCTGGTTGCAGTGTTTTGGACCTGCTGAAGTTTCTGAATGTTTTCCACAGCAGCCCCTTTAAGTGCACATAGCTATGATGTAACCAAGGCATGTGTCACTATAGCCAGGTCAGATGTTCCCCAGGAATGGGCACATCTGGTGCATTAGTTTAAACAATGTCAGTGTACCCATGGTCACCAATGAAAACGAGGCATCCAGGCTTTCATCTTTTTCCTGTTATTTTCAAATTGTATACAAAAATATGTGTAGATAACTTATAATTCTTATTGTTTTGAATTGTGATGCTTTATTGTTACCTAATATGTTGTGTGACCCTCTTCAGCTGCTAATAGTGGACAAGTAGTTAAATCTGGAAGCAGATGATGGTGACCATTTAGATTTAATGTAGATCATGGGTGCTTACATCCATGTTGTAGTTTATTGTTCTGAAAGACAGCAGCATTTTATTTCATCTTAAAAATGTTTTTACCAGCATGCTAATATTCTGACGATTACTTTAATCACCGGAACATGCTGCTAGACTGCACAAATTTGACCATGATTAGGGAATGATATATTAAAGTTATTCCAATTTTCAAGTACAGTGGCACCTCTTAAGACAAATACCTTGTAAGACAAAAAACTGATAGGAAGAAAAAGATTTCCTTGAATAGACATGCTTTGCATGACAAAAAAATTCCCTACGGGATACTTTGTAAGACAAAAAAACCTTTCCGCATGTACCCAGGGAAAAAACCTAGTTATTTTTTCTTTATTCTCACCTCCAGAAGGGATTAATCCATTCCCAATGCATTCCTATGGAAAACAGCATTTTGTAAGACAAAATTTTTGTAAAACAAAGTGACCCATAGCCTCCAGAATGGATTAATCCATTTTCAGTGCATTCCTGTGGGAAACCACGTATTGTAAGACAAAATTTTCTTAATACAGATTGATCCATAGGATGAATTTAATTCGTTTTAAGAGGTACCACTACCACTGCATCGTATGTACTTAACATATGCTACTGTCAGTGCAAAAGAAAACCAACTCAAGTTATAACAATTTGTTAAATCCATGTTAAATAAACTGCCACCCCCCCCCCCGTAGCAATCTATTAGGTCTCTTCCGACCACACCCCAGGCCTATGTTTCTGTCTTTTCCACATGCTCCAAAGAAAGGCAGTCAAGGGAGTCCTGATGCCATGCTTTGTGGAAACAGTGCAATAGATGTGTGTGCATTAATTGTACAGCTATGTTCACAGGATTTCATGGTGAGTCCAGATGTTGCAACCTTCAGGTTATAATCCATCTGTGCTTTCCCATGGTTGTTTCTGCCTTTTTTTTTTCTATTCTAGAAAAAAAAGACTAGTTATTGGGGGGAATAAAATATCTGCTCAGTGCCTTTCTGTCTATAGTGCTTGGACCCTTCTGTTTGGAAACATAGGCTGTTGGGGTTGTATGTCTGAGAGCTTAGAAAGCTGTAATTTTGGGGCTGTAATTCCCAGCATCCCTAGCAAGCACGGCCATAGGTTGTGATGTGGAGGTGTAGCCAGAAAAGGGAGAGTGTTTTCAACTTCTAGAAGTAAGAGTCAAGCAAAGAGTGGGAAGGCTGATCCTTACAGATGGAAATTACGTTCCCCTGTTTGTTCTGGGAAGCAATATAAATTACCATCTGGTCCAGGCTTTTGCCTAAATGAGAAATTGCATTTTTTTTTCAGTTGTAGTGATCAGTCAAACTTGGTAAGTCTTGGGCAGAATTTGCCCATTGGTGGGACCAGTTTTTGCACATGTGTGCATTGTGCATGGCACAGCTGTGCAAAACTGAAAACTACATTTTAATATACTTTCTTGTTTGTGTTGTTAACCGCTGGGAGTTAATTTGGAAGACAGGTGGTATAAAATATAATAAATAAATAAATAAATAAATAAATACATACATACATACATACATACATACATACATACATACATACATA